>JAQQAF010000008.1:35325822-35858322 GCA_029747655.1 Ensete ventricosum | reverse complement strand
AACAAGGTTAATGTTAGGAGGATATATAGGAAGACTTAAAGCGAGAGTTGTGAACTCAATTCTTGCTTGAGAACACTGAGTTTGCCACACGATGGAAGCTGAGATAACTCTGCCAAACCACTTCAAATTTTAACTTTCAAATTTCTTTGTTGTAGGTCCTCCGATACCTACACGAGGTTATGTGTAGGCTGATACTATACGGATGGACAAATATGGGTGCCTTATAACTTGAGCAATTTTAATTAAGTCCATGACACCACGATGTATCCTGTGTGTGCAAGAGGCGATTAGGGAAAGCATGTGTTATGGTTGTTTGGCGAGGGCATGGTGTACGCGAGATGTGATTAGGGTCATCCTTGGACTAAATTTTTCGTTTTAAATGGGCAAACCAGACCACCTGAAATGGGGGTGGTTCGTGTACTAATACGCATTGGTCATTTCATACTAATCTAGGCAAAATGTTCTTTGATTAAAATAACTATTCTCTATTTTACTTTATGTAGTAAATTATACATAATTATTTCATTAAATTATGTTTAAATTTTTATCATTTATTTATTTCAAATAAAGAATTATGAAATTATTAGGGTTTTAAATTCATAACAATAAATTTTAATTTTAATTATTTGGAAGTCTATTTTGACTATTTAATTTTGTATTTCTCAAAATTTTGCATGTTCTAAATCTTTATTCTAATAATTTTTGGCAGGTCTAGAACTATTGTTCCAAAATTTTGAGCTTAATGTAAAATAAGACAGATCGATTCAATTGGATTGAGGATTTGGTTGAATTCAGGTTTGACCTGAGTTGACTGACCAGACTTGGTCAACCCAACCCAAAGTCGCATGAGGCTTAAGGGCTTAGCATAGGCAATGATTTCATGGGCTAACCCAAAGCAACATCGCTCGACTTGGATCAATTCTACGAAGTGTGGCATGACTCGATCCACTGCTCATGACTCGACATTGGCGGCCCCCGTCTCAAGTCCAGGCAGGTTCTAGCCCAACCCTCAGCTTTGCTATTCGATCACGTGCAGGGCATGTGATGGCCCACGTGGATCGGTCCAAGGCCAAGCCCAATGCCTTGGGCACAGGCTAGTCCAAGCCCTTTCAACTCGACCTCACTTTATGGGCATGTGCAACACACGTGACTTAGTCCAAAGCTCCTATGGCTTGGCCTAGAGTTTATTCCAACACTTTGTGCTCAGTCTAGAATGCTTGTTGGCCTTTGTGTAACAGACCTAAAGTTGGCCTATGGTCCTTGTGAGCCTTTAGCAGCTTGAAAATTGATCGAACAAAACTGATTTGCCCGACTCACACCGGTTTAATATCATTCCAATCAGATTTAAACTGGTACAAGTGTGTTTCACACAAATTAGAGCCAATCAAGCCCAATTAGACCATTCTAGGGTGTATCTAGACCAGCTCTATGAAGATTTGATGTCAATTCAGTTAGGTTCTAGCTGAATTGAGTTCAGTTAAACTCAACTGAACCAATTCAGTTAGGGTTCAAGCTAATTGATTGTTAATTAGGGTATGACTTCTCATGATATTGATGTATCATGGTCTATTAATGATCTTGATACGTTTTAAATGAGTTAATGAGTTTCCATGATAACACTGTACCCTAAGACGTATATCATGTCATGTTATGATATGTGTGCCCGATATGATACGAGAAATTTTGTTGATGTTGATCTGGTCAGAAAGGCTAATATATTAATTCCTCTTGGGAATTTACCAAGCTCTCCAGATGTTTCCTCCATCAGATGTCAAGAGGAACTTGTCCTCCCTTGGAAAACGCCCTCTATCAGCCATTGGGGGAGTGCAAGATGGATTGTCCTTCATATCGATTGAAAAAGTATAATGCCTATCCCATAAGGTAGGGCCTCCTCATCAGCTATTGAAGAGAGTGCAGAATCTGATGTCTAACATGCGGTAAAGGTTTATGAGATTGTATGACCTGTGACTACTAAGATTATGATAGAGAGATTCGATATTCTTGTAAAACTTACTGATATTTGTTTCTGATATATTCCTGTTCTTATTACATGTTTTGAGGGGCTCTACATTGCTAAAATCTATTGTTTTTGTTCCTTAGAGCAGCTTCATATTTCAGTTCCAACTCTAGTGCAAAGAATCTCATCATTTACTACTCAGTAGCACTACATGGAGGATTTAGCACTTTTCAGTTTTTGATATGAACCATTAGGGCTTGATCATCCTTATTGTCAAACATTGTTATTTATGATACATTTAAAATTTGAACTGAATAAAGTTGGTTTTATTTCTGGACTATATGGCCACGAAAAGTATGTCACATTTTATGCATGTTGTGGAAAAGGAAAAAACATTTGGACACAGTGCGTGACAATGAAAGTTGAATGCAAGAGTTAATTGAAAATTATAGAAGGTACCTGTACTTCCACTTCAGTTGATAACCGCACTGTATCCAATATAAAGTCTATGTTGTTTGTTAATTGCCTGACCTGCAAAACATTGTAAGAGCAGTTTTCCATACTGCATGAGGATACTTCAGCATTGAAATGAAAGAAGATCGAGAAACCAGAAGCAAAATGAAACAGACCTAAGCCCATTAAAACATCCATAAAAGCTCTGATGCCTAAGATGCCTAACTACAATAATAGGTTGAGCATAACAGCTCTTTAGGGATAAGTATCATGCAATGTCTTAAAATCATTTTAAGGTCCATCAAGGTAACATATACTTTTACATGCTGTATGTTCATAATATCGGATGACATATTTCTTCATAATTAAGTTGAAGTTGCAAAAGCATGTGCTATACCAAGTTCTCGACTAGATGACTTCCAAGTGGTCCATGCAAAAACTTATATGGAACCAAGGTTTGCAATTTCGACCTGTATCGCCCGGTATGGGTGGTACATACCGGTCCGCCAGGTTACCGGTACGCGGATCGCCCGCTATCGGGCGGTTCCATCACCGTCGGCGGTCGATTTCGGCTATCAGCGGCCGATTTTGAAAGAAATCGACCGTCGGCGGTCGATTGACTGAGAAATCGACCGTCGGCGGTCGATTGAGTGAGAAATCAACCGTCGGCGGTCGATTGAGGAAGAAAAAGGGAAGAAGAAGAGGAAAAGGAAAAGAAAAAGAAGAGGGGAAGAAAGAATACCTCGCCAGCGTCGTCCTTGCCCGCCTGCCGTCGCTGCCCGCGGGTCGCCTACGCACGGTCGCCGCCCGTGGGTCGCTCGCGACCACGACCGCGGCCGCTTTTTCTCCCGCGCGAGGAGACGCGACCCGCGGGGTGGCGACCGCGACCGCCTTTTCTCCCGCGCGAGGAGACAGATCGAGGCGACGTCGCCCCCCTTTTCTTTTTCTTTTTCTTAATATTTTAATATTTTTAATATTATATTATAAAAATATTATATTATATTTTAATACCGGGCGGTACGCACAGTGCATACCGCCTGGTACAGACCGGTAGTAAAACCTTGTATGGAACAGAAAAGTTGACTAGAGAATATGAGATGAATTCATTAACTTCAAGGAAACTAATGGTGAAAACAATTAATGACTTCATATCAATTAGAGCTGTCATTGACCATCATCAAAATTGTGCCTAGAGTATGACTTGTAAATCATATCAACTAAATGGATTACAAAATGATTCTCAACTATCAACGAGGGGGAAACGAGAAACTCCGCATAACAGCTTCTGTAGCCTGAGAAAGGGACCAACACCAACATCCATCAGCTATATGTCAGGCAACAACAATTATTGTGGTATATGCCTTTTTAGTTGATCATCAGAGATCTATTCCCTGTGCAGTTACAGATTTAAATAGTCACCCAATTTCATAAAGACTTACATGACAAATATTAATAACTAATGGCACGTTATTTGATGTTATGAAAACATTGAATTGAAATTATTGCAGAAGTACACTAAATCTCAAGTTCGAATGAGTACTTATCAATGATCGATTTAAGTGATAACCAGAAGCATTCACTACAAATCCATGGACCAGATTAGACTGATGAATTCTAAATGGTGATCTAGCCAGAACTGGAGTGTACTTGTAAACAGACTAATGCCAGAATGAAAAAATTGTAGCAGAATTATTATCTTCTTCCAAAGAAGAATATGTCACCATTTTCTAAACTAAAATCAGGAAGGCTCCTACAAGTACACCTAAACTTGAACTTTTAAAAATGAGTGAAGGCCTGATGAATCACGTTGTCATTTTTATGAGATGCTTTTATATGCAATAAATTTCACATGTAAACAAAGGTTGCAATAGTAGACACTATACCTACCAAGAAGGGTCATGGACCCAAGGGTTTAAAGTGGATAACAAGGTGTATCCTTACTAATAATATAATAAAATTAACAAAAAAACTACCAAATAAATGGATTCATAGTGACTTAAAACAACAAGGTACAATGATTAAAAGTATCACCAGTAAGGATTAAGAGGTTTCAGTTCAAATTTGTGAACAAAAACTAATATAAAGAAGACAAGCGAACAAAAGGAAATAAATTATAAGACTCACTAGTACACTTTGACATTATGCACACAAAGTAGCATTACACCAAAACTATCAAGCCTTTCACTTGTCAAGAAAGAAACCTGAAACTGTCTACTGTATTTAATTAATACATACCCAATACAGTCCAACATGGCTTGGGCTTATACAATGATTTGTGATATGAGTTACTACCCATCACCAATGAACAATTTTTGTTAACCCCAATCTATGTGCACAATTAATGTAGGATTGCACTTGGGTTGTAACATGCCTTGAGGATACTAAGTGTATAATATACTGAAATTTTCTTTTATACCACCTTTGATCCAACATTATGCCCGGGCACATACCAGGCAAGACGTTGAGACAACAACAGTCTCAAGCGGGAAAATGACACCTAATTTTTGAAATTTGATGTGTTATTATTATTGTATTAATACTCACAAAGCACACAAAAGGATAAAAAACCACGTCTCTCTATCTTATAAGTTTCAACTAGTTGTGTGAGAGGAACATGGGTACATGGATCTTTCCATTGTAGTTTCATGTAATAGAATTGACAATGCCAAAAAAAAAGAGTTACAGCAAAGTAAAGCAGTAGCTGAGAAACTGAGGTAATCTAAATTAACTACACTGATCATGCTCATATTCAAAGACAGAGAACGGTAATTTAAATTAACGACACTGATCACTCACATACTTATTTGATTAGCAAATGCCTAAAGTGGATTAAGTATTAGATTATATATGTATATCAGTAAAGAATGGGAATGGAACTAATAGCAATACAACATACACATATAGTCCTGCAAAAAATACCATATGACACAATATAGATGTGACTTTTTATTTTACAGAAAGTTTTTTATTGCAAAGTCTTAACCTGTATTTGAAGTGTTAGAATAAGGGTCAGAGATCATGACAAATAATAAATAATTATAATCCCAACCTATTCATGATGGGAAAAAATAGCAATACTGTTACTCCAATAATGGTGACAAGATAACAAGAAATTGTAACAAACAAAATATTATAAAATTATTAATTTATTCCTTTAGTCATCACATCTCACTACAATGAAATAAAATGGTCTATCTAGTTTTAATCTATTCATCCATAACCAAAGAAACAATGATAAAAGAACAAATCTGTTTGAAATATTCCCGAGGTGTCCCAAACACTAATTAATGATATGTACAAATAACGAAGTATTCAACACATCCAAGAAAACAAAGGTAAAGCAGAGCTAGCAGAACCACATTATGACTTGTGACCCATGTTTTCTTTTACCTCTTTCTTGCATAAAAATGGGCCTCTAAGCCTCATCAATCACCAAAATAGAAATAAGATTAACAGAAAATAATAAAATTAATCTATCAAAACTTTATGTATCATAATTTTTGTCACTCCCACCATAAGGAAAAACAAAAGTCATGGTTTTTTTCCTTCACTCTCCTCTTATACTTTTCATCATGTTTTGTTATGGCTTCTTCACTAAAAATTAATGCCTTATGTTTACGTTTGGAAACTTCATGAAAAAATTACATACTAGTTTAATCTATCAGAAAATAATGAAATTAGTCTATCAGCACTTTATGCGTCTAATTTTTATCGTTTTCGCCATAAGGACAAACAAAAGTCATGGTCTTTTTCCTTCTCTCTCCCCTTATCCTTTTCATCCTGCTTTGTTATGACTTCTTCACTAACAGAGTTAATGACTTATGTTTACATTGGAAACTTCATGAACAAATTACATACTAGTTTACTACATATATTAGATGTACATGCTTTTGCACCGCTTAAGATATTCCTTAAGTCAAGCTATATTGCTTATTTCAGACAGTTCACTTTAATCTTCTTACATGTATGTAAACTGTATCTATAAGAAGTATCGATTCTTGGCCCCCTTCAGCTGAAGTCTTAGATTCACCCCTGACAACAAATATTCATATTGCCATCTCGTACCGACAATGCTTACCAATCTCTAGTCAAACTGATGCATACTGACCGCTACTGGTGTAACACATGGTGGAGACTCGAAGAAGAGAAGAATGAGAAGCGGAAGGAATAGATGGCAGTGGAGAAATACGAGGAGGAAGGAGGGAGGAAAGAATAAGAGGCGGTGGTGGAGGAAGAGGAAAGAGGAAGAGAAAGGAAGAAGAGGAGGCGATGAAGAAAGAGGAGGAAGAAGAGGAGGTGATGGCGGAAGAGGAAGGAAGAAGAAGCGGTGGAAGAAGAGGAAGAGGAGAGGAGGAAGCATTTCAACCGACGATAGGTGACGAACATCAACAATGGCTCACAGGTTCCATGTATAAGGGGAAGAGGTCTCATGAACGTTGAGCCATAAACCAGTAAAATAGTTCTTTTCTCTTTTAATATGTTGGACTGGACCGCGCAAAATGGGGCACTTAGCATACCAGTTCATGCCCTGATCAGTAGATACCAGTAGTTTAGTATCAATCTGGATGAAACCAAGGTTCACAATCTCATACGTACCGACCATACCGACACATGGTACTAAGGTACCGAGCTGTACCGAACATATCGGTCCTCTATCGAACCGATACGTACCGAGCATACCGAGCATACCGAGCGATATGATACGATATTGCAAACCTTGGACGAAACTACAAACCATGTTTTACATGCATTAGTATTTGAAAACTTATCCAATACAAATACAATAAACAATTCAAAGGATTTGTATTTATAAATTTACTAGTAATTAGAATTTGTAACCAATTCCCTTAATGGCAGCACATGCCATGTTCACTGGTCAAAGAACATGATATTGGAACTAAACCCTCCTGGCTAGTGAAGTACCAATCCGGACGAAACCGCAAACCATGTTTTACATGCATTAGTATTTGAAAACTTATCCAATACAAATACAGTAAACAATTCAAAGGATTTGTATTTATAAATTCACAAGTAATTAGAATTCATAACCAATTCCCTTAATGGTAGCACATGCCATGTTTGGTCAAGGAACATGATATTGGACCTAAACCCTCTTGGCTAGTGAATCCCCAATATGTAAGTTATATTCTTAATTAAACTTTTCAATCTACACTATATTTAACCAATGTGGATCAAACACTAGCTTTGTTTTCTTTCAGTTCGCTGCATAATAACTTGAAAAATACAGTTATGCATGGCCATCATATTGTTATTCCATTACCAAATTTATTAGTTTCCATTCATGGTGAATTACTCTATTTGCACACACTGTTATAATCCCCGTTTTTGCAACTTGTGATCTAAATTAGAAGGCCTTCATCATGCAAGAAAATTAGAAACTATCTAGTTTGAGAATACTATTCCAAACATTTTTATCCTCATAGTTCCTTATTTTCCTTTTTTTTATTATTCATAAGTGTGATTAATATTTATTGATGATTCAATTTCATGCTTTGGTGTAATTTTTTTATATACACAGGTAGTATCCCAACTACTTTGCGTTGATCTATAATTATCCCACATATATTTTAGGTTATAATATATATAAAAGGGTTCGTTGTATCGCTCGGTATAATACGAGCAATACCAAGGTTTGTCATTTCAATCTATACCGCCCGGTACGGGCGGTATGTATCGGTCCGACAGGGTATCGGTACGCGGACCGCCCTGTACCAGGCAGTATATTATATAAAATAATATTATATAATATAAATATAAAAATATATTAAAAAATAAAAAAATACGGGGACGAGGCAGCACCTCGTCTTCCAGCGCTGGGACGAGGTGCTGCTTTGTTCACCTGCTGAAAGACGAGGCGTCGCCTCGTCTTCCTTTGTTGGGACGAGGTACTGCCTCGTTCTTCTGCTGGAAGGCGAGGCGGTGCCTCATCTTCCTGCGTTGTGCCGAGGCGACGCCTCGTTCTCCCGCTGGGGCGATGCCTCGTCTTCCTTCGTTGGGACGAGGCATTGCCTAGTTCTTCTGCTGGAAGGCGAGGCAGCGCCTCATCTTCCAACGCTGGGACGAGGTGCTGCCTCATTCTTACGCCGGAAGACGAGGCGACACCTCATCTTCCTTCGCTGGGACGAGGCGTCACTTCGTCTTCCAGTGTTGTGTCACGGACTTAGCTGAATTTGCCTAAGCCGTGCGGCACCCTTACAGCCCTCCCGAAGACTTAGCTGAAATTGCCTAAGTCGTGAAGCAACCTTGCCCACTGTTCTGGACTTAGCTGGGATTGCCTAAGTCATGAAACGCCTAAAGCGTTATCTGTCCGCACAGGGTCAGCCCTCTTACAACCTCTTAAGGACGCGAGCGACGGACACGTCCCGGCATCTCGCAAAGCGGAAAACTATACAAGCAATTTGTCGAACACCTTGAGTGCAGTTGAGAAAAGAGAGAAAGAGAGCGGAATAGGACTTTGGAGGGTTGTAGGAACGGTCGCAAGTCCGCAAACGACGGTTCCCAAGGTATCGGACGTAAGACAAGTTCAATTGCTGATGAACGCCTACGCCCGACATATACCCGGAGCCCCATCCAACTCGGTGCCACCCGGGGGGTTCCAAGGTGCTGAAATGGCTGACATTTCGCACCGCTCAGGAAGGTTGCCGTGGCACACGAAAAAGACCCAAAAACAGGGCTGTTTTGGCTCTATGCAGCGAACGACCGTTCTGTATCCTTCTACACTACTTTCGCTCATATTTCTTAGGTAAAAACACATAAACTCAAGGCAAAACAAGCTGCCAAACATATGTACAAACAAGAAAAAGCAACGAACGGTTCACGGGGTGAAGATGTTGCGGTTGAGCGACGTCCGTCCGTGACATTCTCCCCCACTTAAACTGTCGACGCCCTCGTCGACGCTTGTTGGTAGGCTTTGACGCGAGCTTCTTTATGTCATAGGGCGTCTTCTGGCTCCCAACTAGTTTTTGTTTGAGGAAGCTTTTGCCACTTCACCAAGTACTCAATTTGCTGTGCTCCATTGGGTAGTTTTATCTTGCGATCCGCCAGAATAGTTTCAACTCGCTTCTCGTAAGAGGCTCTGGTGGGGGGTAGTCGAGTTGGAACATTTCGAGAATCATCTTGCGGATCTGAGTGGTAGGTTTTCAAGTTGCTCGCATGGAAGATGTTATGAATTCTGAACCATGCTGGCAGTTGCAACTTGTATGAGACATTGCCTACTCTGCCGATGATTGGGAAAGGCCCCTCATATTTGCGCACCAATCCTTTGTGCACTCGGTGCCTAAAGAACTGGAGTGATGCTGGTTGGAGCTTCACCAACACCATGTCGCCCACTTTAATCTCTTGTGGTCGCCTCCCCAAGTCTGCCCACTTCTTCATCTTCTTGACCGCCTTCTCCAAGTAAGCCCGCGCAATATCTGCATTGCGATGTCATTCCTTTGTAAAGTGATAGGCTGATGGGCTACTCCCTGTATAACCAATAACCAGGGTGTGAGGAGTTGATGGTTGTTGTCCCGTAATAATCTCAAATGGGCTCTTGTTGGATGCAGAGCTCCACTGCAAGTTATAGGAGAATTGGGCTATGTCCAACAGCTTCACCCAATCTCGTTGGTTGGCACTTACATAGTGCCGAAGATATCGCACCAAGAGCGAGTTAATTCTTTCTGTTTGGCCATCCGTTTGGGGGTGGAGGCTTGTGGAGAAGTATAATTTAGATCCCAACAACTTGAACAACTCGGTCCAGAATCGTCCCAAGAACCGAGAATCTCGATCACTAATGATATTGTGTGGGACTCCCCAAAACTTCACCACATTCTTCATCATCAACTTAGCCGCCTCCTCTGCTGAGCAATGTAGGGGTGCAGCAATGAATGTTGCATACTTCGAAAATCGATTAACTACCACGAGTATCGATCCAAGTCCCCCTACTGCGGGTAAGCTTGATATGAAGTCCAAGGAAATGCTCTCCCAAGGCCTTTCTGGTACGGGCAGCGGCTCCAAAAGTCCCACTGGCTTCTGCTGCTCTACCTTGTCTTGTTGACTAGTAAGGCATGTTCGAACATATTCCTCCACATTTGTCCCCATTTTCGGCCAATAGAAGGCCCTCTCCACGAGAGTCATTGTTCGGTGGATACCCGGATGTCCAGCCCAAAGGGAATCGTGACACTCTTTCAGGAGTTCACGCCTCAAGTTATCCGTTCGCGGAACATAAACTCTGTTCCCCTTAGTATAGATGAGTCCCTCCTGGACCCAAAATCGTCATGCCTTGCCCTCTTTAATGAGTTGCATCAGAGTTACTGCCTGAGGATCTCAGTGCAGTCCATCCCATATCCTGGAAAAGAAGTTGGAGCGCAATTGACTTGCTTAGCCTCCGCCCTCCAACTGTATAGCATTCACTAGCTCCACTTTCCGACTCAATGCATCGGCCACGACATTTGCTTTTCCGGGCTTGTACTCCATTACCATGTCAAACTCAGCCAAGAAGTCCTGCCATCGTGCTTGCTTTGGGGAGAGTTTCTTTTGAGTTTGAAAGTAACGCAATGCGACATTGTCTGTCCTTAGCACAAATGGTGCTCCCAGAAGGTAGTGTCGCCACACTCGTAGACAATAGACCACCGCTGTCATCTCCTTCTCATGCACAGGATATCGCCGCTCGGTCTCGTTGAGCTTCCGACTCTCGTAGGCCACCGGATGACCCTCCTGCATAAGACCTCCAATAGCAAAATCAGAAGCATCTGTATGGACTTCAAAAGACTTTCCATAGTCCAGTAATCTGAGTACAGGTTCCTCCAACACAGTAGTCTTCAGGTCTTGAAATGCCACCTCACATTTGTCCGACCATCTCTAGGACTGCTCCTTCTTTAACAACTCCGTCAACGGAGCTGCGCGCTTCGAATACCCCGCTATGAAGCGCCGATAATAGTTGACGAACCCAAGGAAGGATCTCAACTCTGACACCTTCTTTGGTGTTCGCCAGTCTGTCACAGCTTGCACCTTAGACTGGTCCATTCGGATGGAACCATTGCCGATTCGATGCCCCAAGAATAAAATCTTCGTTTGGGCGAAATAGCACTTTTCCCTCTTCACGAACAAGGTGTTCTCCCTAAGAACTTTGAAAATTGTTCGGAGGTGTCTAACATGCTCCTCAAGTGTTTGGCTATAGACGACGAATCGTCTAAGTAGACGACCACAAACTTGTCCAGATACTCCTTGAACATCTGGTTCATTAGAGTGCAGAATGTGGCCGGAGCATTGGTTAAGCCGAAAGGCATCACCAAGAACTCGAATGCTCCATACCTGGTCACACAGGTAGTCTTTGCCTCATCACCTTCTGCAATGCGCACCTGCCAATACCCCGACCGAAGGTCGACTTTGGAGAAGTACTTTGCCTTGCCCAATTGATCGAACAAGTCCGCGATGAGCGGGATAGGATACTTGTTCTTCACCGTAATCTTGTTAAGGGCTCAATAATCGATGCATAATTGGAGACTCCCATCTTGTTTCTTCTGAAAGAGGACTGGAGCTCCAAAAGGTGCTTTGGAACTACGGATGAGACCATCGCTTAGCAGTTCATATAACTGCTTCCTCAATTCCGCCAACTCTGGAGGGGCCATGCGGTATGGTGGTCTCGCTGGAGGCTTAATTCTCGGCTCCAGCTCAATCCGATGATCCACGCCTGGTGGTAGAGTTCTTGGCAACTCTGTTGGCATCACATCCGAGAACTCCTTCAGGATGTTCGCCATAACAGCAGGTTCCTGAATGGCTTCCCCATCAGGTGTCTCTAGCTTCATAGCCGTTACAAAGGTTGATTCACCTTTTCGTACCCCTTTCTTCAATTGTAAAGCCGATTTTTGTTGTAGGTCCTTGGTTCCTCCCTGAGAAACTGGAACCATGCAAGAATCGTCACCTCCCATTAGACACAAGAAGTTCAGAAACGGTACTAGCACCAACTTTGTTGCGTGCATAAACTCTATTCTGAGAATCACTTGGAAGTCGTCCAGTGGCACTGCCATCAAGTTTGTGCTCCCGCTCCATGTCCCGATCTTGATGGGGATCCCTTTTGCTTGTCCGGAGATCCGCTTGGCCTCCGAATTCACCGCCTTCATACGACTTAGGCTCTTCTCCAAGAGTAATCCCAATCGCTTAGCTTCGCGATCGGCAATAAAATTGTGGGTCGCGCCCGTGTCCACCATTGCACGGGTTGTTCGACCATTAAGCTTGATGTCCACATACATCAACTCGTTGTTTCCTGCTTTCAGTGGCTTTGCCTTTGTGTTCTCCCCCACTTGACCCCGCAACGCATTTAACAAACGCATTGCTCCCATCCTGGGTCCTTGCGACGCCTCCTTGCGATGCCTCACTGTCGCTACTAGAGTCAGAACTGCTCGAACTAAGGGCGATAGCTTTACCCTTGTCTGACTTACGGGGTAGAACCAATGCTGTTAAAGCATTGAGTGCCTGTTTTTGTGGGCACTCCCTCACTTTGTGTGGTCCCTCACACAAGAAGCATCCACTAGACTTTGAGACTCTACCTCTTGAGTCTGGTCCCTTATGGAAATTCTTCTTCTTTTGCTCGCCCCCAGACTCCTGCTCGAGAGTATTTAGATGGGCGATTTCCCAAAGAGTGTTTCTTCTTTCTCGAATCCTCCGAAGAAACAAAGTCAGTCAGCCTTTCCGCGACTACAATTGCCTCGACTACGTCGGTGACATTCCTCCGATGTAGTTCTTGTTGTACCCATGGCTTCAAGCCATCGAGGAAGCTGAATAGCTTGTCTTTCTCAGACATGTCCCGAATATCCAGCATCAGTGCTGAAAATTGTTTCCAATAGTCTCGGATTATTGTACTCTGGCGGAGTTATCTCAGTTTCCTTCTTGCGACAAACTCTGTGTTCTCGGGCAAGAACTGAATTCTCAACTCTCGCTTCAAGTCTCCCCATGTATCCACTCGACATCGGCCTTGTTGGATCTCTTCCCAACGGGTCCCCCACCAAAGTTTTGCATCCCCACTCAGATACATTGTTGCTATAGCAACTTTGGTTTCTTCAGAATCGAGTCTTATAGCACGAAAATACTGTTCCATGTCGAACAAGAAATTTTCAAGCTTTTTGGCATCCCTCGCACCTCCGTAGCACTGCGGCTCCAGTGCTCTGAAGTGTTGTGGTGGCGCAACGCAGGTGTTGTTCCCTCCCGCATCAAGAGTCCTTGTTAACACCATCACCTTAGCCGTGAGTTCCGCCACAACTTCATGCAGATGTCATACGAAATCTTTGGTGTCCTCTGTCAGTTGATCAATCAGGGATTCAACATTCTCAATCCGAGTTTCAGCTTCTTGCGAGCTCTCTACCCCAAGTAGCCTTCATTGGCTTTGGTAGAGTTCCTCCACACTCGCTTCAAGAACATCGAGGCGGGTTTCCGCCATTGTAAGTCTTTCTCTCTATGAGAAAGAGTGAGAATTAGAGTGAATGGGAGTGAGTGAAAGAGGAGGGAGGGATGGGGATTTAAAGCCTAAAAGGGGCCCCCAATGGTCAATTTTTAGGTCAGTATTGATCAAATTCTGATTGGCACCAACCCATATCGATCGGACAAGTTTCGACCATATATAAACTGATACCAAGCCATATTTCAACATACCGCCCAAAATGGGCTGGTCAGCATATTACTTAGTTGGCAGACTTTCGTACCATTTCAAGCAGCATGTCAAACCTTGGATTTAAGGGATTCAAATCATATGATTGGATCTTCCCCATTTTTTTTTGGGTCTATATAGCCGATAGTAGTGCATATCCTGGCCGAGGATTAATTCCCTTGAACGGAACTATATTCTTAAGTTCAGCACATGTTTCTAAATTAACTTGTAATCTAATTTCCAACCCAAAGCTTACTGAAGATCTAGATTATTCATTTTCTTTCCTTCTCACTACAATACCAAGCTATAGGGAAGATGACTAAGGACTTACCTTCAGACTCAAGGCAGATATGACCTGCTCATTTAAGGAATCTGATATCATTCTTTGGCCCAAAAGCCTTGGTCGTCTTTCATTATCTATTATACAAAGAAAGTTCTTTTTATTTCAATAAACTATCTTTCCATTGTGAAATCTGTGAAATGGCAAAACATCAGTGAGCTAATTTCCTTCCAATAAATAAGATGCCTTCATACCAATGTATGTGGAAAATATAGAATTTTTAATATTTCTGATGCTAGATGGTTTGTCACATTTAATAGATGATTGCACTAGATTGACATGGGTTTATCTTCTCAAGAACAAATTTGAAGTCAGTACCAAAATTCATTTTATGTTCATTTTCTCTGCTTAAATAATGGGAAGGAGTATTTCAATAGTGAGTTGATATTTTTTTGTTAAAAATAATAGATCATTCAATAGTCATCAGCTACAAATAGTCCTTATCAAATTGTGGCTGCTAAGAACAAAACCCGACACATGACGTTGCAAGAGCTTTACTTTTCCAAATGAGAGACAAAAAGCTTACTCAGGGAAGCTATTTTCCATAACCATTTATTTAATCAATAAGCTACTAACAGCTTACTCCGGATTACTAGAGTAATATTCCACTTTTAAAAAGGAATGGGAGACTACCTTCTAAGATGTTCGAGTGTGTCTATTTTGTTCGAGTTCACAGTCAACATCAAACAGTGTTGAATCTCATATTTTGATGATTAAATCGATTGATGAAGTTATGGTCTAATCTGTGTTCAAGAAAAGTGATGTAGGACTATCTTCGATCATGAGAAAGCAAAATGATTGAAGCAGAAGAATCAGATGTTGGGCCGAAGTCAAAGATCGAGCATCGGACCGAAAAAATCGGACATTGCGTCAAGATCGGATACTGCAAGTCAACATGACGATGCATCGAGCAATATGCCGAAGGAGAGCATAATGCACCGAGGGGTCAATGGGCCTTAGTTGGGCTGATTTGGGCTTATTAGAAGCCCATTTCAGTGACCTAATGTCAAGTCTAGTGGTGGCACCGCCAGATCAAGCGATTGAACAGCCTATGAGCTGGAAAAGTACAAAGTGTACTTTTACAGAAGCCAAACGATAGCACCACCCAAACTAGGTGGTGGTACTGCCCAGGCTGGCAGTACTACCACCAGAACACGATCTCCAAGACTATCAGGCGGCGATAGTACCGCCCGTACCCTAAAAATCCGAGAACTTGAATTTTTTGCTCCAACTTTTGAAACCATTTGAAGTCTATAAATACCCTACTCATTCTTGCTTGAGGGAGCAAGAACTGAGATTCTAAGTGTGCAAACGTTGTCGTAATCTCTTGAGAGTTCCCCTCCTCTTAAAAGTTTAGAGTTTAATTTAAGGGAGATGTGAGACTTATAAAGGTTATCTCCTAGACTTGTGAAAAGGAGAAACGGTTGTAAAAGGATAGTTGATCTTCGCCCATTAAAGGAAGATCGTTAAATGCCAATGGCCTCAACGGAGGAGGAATCAAGAGTGGACATAGGTCATAACGACCAAACCACTATAAACTCGGTGTACATTTCCTTTTATACTCTTCATTATTATTGCTTTTTGGTTTAACTGTTTATAACACTTTCCAAGTCAAAGCATACTTTCAATATCGGTTTTCATCAAACAAATTTTTCAAATTGAGGTTTTTTTACGAAAGCACTAATTCACACCAACGATCCTAATAGTTAGTATCAAAGTCAAGTTCACTCAATTGAATTAACACCCAAGTGATTTATAATGGCTTTTTCTGGCAATCACGAGGGTCACTCTATCACTCGTCCTTTTATGTTCAATGGGACGAACTATACTTACTAGAATACACGGATGAGAACTTTGAATGCTAAGGCTATGAATGCCTTATTTTGCGCTTTAGACAAGAATGAGTCTAATCATGTTTTTATATGTGAAACTGCACACGATGTTTGGCACACACTTGAAGTTACACATAAAGGCACTAGTAGAGTTAAAGAATCTAATATTAATCTCTTGCTACATAATTTTGGAATATTTAGAATGAAACCAAGCGAAACTATTAGAGACATTTACACCCGATTTATGGACGTCGTCAAAGGTTTAAAAGCTCTTGGTAAATCCTTTACTAATCTTGAACTTGTCAATAAAATTCTAAGATCCCTTCCAAAAAGTTGGGATCCAAAAGTAACTGCAATACAAGAAGCAAAGGACTTCAACTGATTTCCGCTCGAAGAACTTATCGGGTCATTAATGACCTATAAGATGACTCTTATAACACATGTTGAACCTGAGAACAACCTTCCGAAAAACAGAAAGGATATAGCACTCAAAACCAAGAAAGACCACTCGAGCGAAAACTCAAGTGATGATGAGGACTTGACACTCTTAACAAGAAAGTTTAAAAAATTCATCAAAAGAAACAAAATCTAACAAAACAAGACACTAAGAACAGGAATGAAATAAAAAAGGACACAATTATTTGTTATAAATGCAAAAGCTAAGGCACATCAAAAGTGAATGTCCCCAATTGAAAAACAAGCTTCAAAAGAAAAGGAAGGCACTCAATGCAACTTGGGACGAATCGAGTGCATCCGAAGACGAGGAGCAAACCAACCAAGACGAAGTGGGAAACTATGCTCCAATGGCTCTCAATAACGAGATAAGTGACTCAAATGAATCCTCTTTACCTTATATGAATTATTTGATGCTTTTCATGATTCGTATGATGAATTTAAATTAGCTGGTAAAAAATTATAAATTGTTAAAAAAGGATCAAGCTTCTCTCTATTAAATTTGAAAAATTAAAAAATGAGCATGACAATTGCATATTAACACCGCGTCGGGAGAAAGCTCGAGGCGACGTCGCCTCGGCAATGTCGCCCCCTTTTTTTCTTTTTTAAATATATATTTAATATTATATTATAAAATATTATAATAATATTTTAATGTACCGAGCAATACGCATTGTGCATACCACCCAATACCGAGATAATCTCGATACACCGGTACAAACTGGTATGAAAACCTTGCTTGATAGTAGATGCTCAAGGCACATGACCGAAGATCCATCACAATTTTTAAAACTCACTAGCCGCGACGGAGGGTATATCAGATTCAGAGATAACAAAGGAAAAATTATTAGCAAAGGAAAGGTAACAAGTCAAACCTTTTGATTGAAGATGTTTTATTAGTAGATAATTTAAAAACCAACCTACTAAGCATTAGTCAACTATGTGATAAGGGTTATAGCATCAAATTCGAATCTAATGCTTGCATTATAGAGATACCTCATAAAAACAAATCAATGAATGCCTTAAAAACTAATAATATGTACACTATTGATCTTGATGACTTTTGTGATGGAATTTATTTTTCGGCTTTAAACGATAATGCATGGCTTTGGCATAGAAGATTAGGTCATGCAAGCATGAAACTAATTTCACAAACCACAACTAAAGAACTTGTAAGAGGTATGCCCAGAATTAAGCTTGTCAAAGATAGTTTGCGATGCATGCCGACTACGTAAACAAACAAAGAGTAGTTTTAAATCTAAAAATCAAGTAAGCATCTCTAGACTACTACAATTGATCAATACGGATTTATTTGGACCAATTGATACCACAAGTATAGGAGGTAGTAAATATGCATTTGTAATCGTTGATAACTCTAGTCGATTTACTTAGACATTCTTTTTGGCTTATAAAAGTGATTACTTTAAATTTTTTGAAATTTTCTAAACTAGTTCAAAATGAAAAGGATTTTATAATTTTGTCTATTCGTAGTGATCATGGTGGTAAATTTAGGAACCATGATTTTCAAGATTTTTGTGAGTTAAATGGGTATGACCCACATTTTCTCCACTCAAAGAAATCCGTTACAAAATGGAGTTATTGAGAAAAACATAGGAGTTACAAGACATAGTAAGAACTATGTTAAATGAACATAACCCAAGGTTTGACTTACCGGTCCGTACCGGTGTACCGATATATTGTCGGTACCGGTACAGGACCCATACCGGGCAGTATGCACAGTGCATACAGCTCGGTATTAAAATATAATATAATATTTTTTTATAATATAATATTCAAATATTAAAATATTAAAAAAAAGAAAAGGGGGCGACGTCGCCTCAATCTTTCTCCCCGCGCGGGGAGACGCTCTGTCTCCTCGCGCGGGAGAAAAAGCGGACGCAGCCGCGAGCGACGACGACGCGCAGGCGACCCACGGGCGACGACGGCAGGCGGGCGAGGACGGCGTGCGGGCGAGGTATTCTTTCTTCCCCTCTTCTTTTTTGTTTTTCTTTTCCTCTTCTTCCCTTTTTCTTCCTCAATCGACCGCCGACGGTCGATTTCTCTCTCAGTCGACCGTCGACGATCGATTTCTTCTTCAATCGGCCGCCGACGGCTGAAATTGACCACCGACGATCGATTTTTGATGGAACTGCTCGGTAGCGAGCAGTCCGCGTACCGGTAACCTGGCGGACCGGTATGTACCGCCCATACCGGGCGGTACAGGTCGAAATTGCAAACCTTGACATAACCTACCTAAATACTTTTGGGCCGAAGCCGTTAACAGGCATGTTATGTCAAGAACAAGGTTCTCGTAAGACCACTACTTTCTAAAACTCTCTATAAATTGTGAAATAATAAAAGACCCAACATTTCGTATTTCAAAGTTTTTGGTTATAGATGTTTTATTTTAAATGAAAAAGATGTCGTAGGAAAGTTTGATGCATTTAAAAAGATGTCGTAGGAAAGTTCGATGCAAAATCCGATGAATGCATATTTCTTGGATATTCCTCTATTTCAAAAGCTTTGGTTGTTAAGGAATCCATCAATGTTGTTTTTAATGAGTTTTTCGATTTAAAGAAAACCAATTTTAATGATGACTTTGATTTTAGTATTTTAAATTTGAATAAAAATTATTCTCTCCCAAGCAACTTGGATGCATCTACTTCCAAATTATCCTTACCCAAGGAGCTAATTATTGGAGATATATCAAAAAGTGTTCAAACTCGTTCATCATTTAAAAATTTTTGTGCTAATGCCACTTTTTTGTCTTAAATTGAACCAAAATGCATTAACGATGCTCTAAAAGATGATTCATGGGTTTCTGCAATATGTGTGGAGTTCAATTAATTTAAGAGAAATAAGATATGGACGCTTGTTCCTAGACCTAGTGACTAGCTTATAATTGGCACTAAATGGGTTTTTAGGAATAAGCAAGATGAATCTGATATCGTGGTTCGAATAAAGGCTAGATTAGTGGCTAAATGTTTCAACCAAAAAGAAGGTATTGATTATAAAGAAACCTTCGCTCTTATAGCAAGACTTGAAACCATAAAGATGCTTCTTGTCTATGCTTCTTTAAAAATTTAAAATTATTTCAAATGAGTGTCAAAAGTGTCTTTTTTAATACTTTTATTTCCGAAGTAGTTTATGTTGAACAATCATTCGGATTTGAAAATGATCTTTTTTCAAACCATGTTTTCAAATTATCCAAGGCTCTTTATGGATTGAAGCAAGCCCCTAACACTTGGTATAAGATACTTAGCTCTTTTCTTATTCAAAACAAGTTTTTGAACGGGAAGGTCAATACCACATTGTTTATTAAATATTTTAAAAATAATTTTCTTATTATTCAAATTTATATTGATGACATTATTTTTGGTACTACTAATGAATCTTTACGTGAATCTTTGCCAAAAGAAGAGCCAAGAATTTGAAATGAGTTTAAGGGGAGAATTAACATTCTTCTTAGGATTACAAATTAAGCAACATAGTGATGAAACCTTTATTAGTCAAACTAAATATGCTTTAGATTTATTAAAAAGATTTTACATGGATAATGCTAAGGCCATTAATACACCAATGAGCACTTTTGCAAAATTAGATATGGACAATGAAGGTGAATGCTTTGATCAAAAGACTTATCAAGGAATGATAGGGAGCTTATTGTATCTTACTGCAACTAGATCTGATATAATGTTTACTGTTGGACTTTGTGCAAGATTTCAGTCCAATCCCAAACAATCTCATTATAAAGCAGTTAAAAGAATTTTTAGATACTTAAAAGGAACTCCAAATCTAGGATTATGGTATCCAAAATCTAAAATTTTTTATTTGATTACTTATGCTGATGTCGACTTTAGAGAATGTTGAATAGATAAAACAAGTACCTCTAGAACCTATCAAATTTTAGGTCATGCACTTGTTCTTGGTCTTCCAAGAAGCAAAACTCTATCGCATTATCGATAGCCGAGGCTGAATATGTTGCGGTAGGTGCATGTTGTGCACAAGTGATATTGGTGGAAATACTTTAGAAGATTATGGACTTTATCTTAAAAACATCCCTATAAAGTGTAACAACACTAGTGCAATATGCTTGTTAAAAATCCTATTCAACATTCACGAACCAAGCATATCGATATTAGATATCATTTCATTAGGGACCATATAAGCAATCATGATATATCTTTGAAATTTATTTATACAAAAAATTAGCTAATAGATATCTTCACTAAACCATTAAGTGAGGAACAATTTGATTTTATTAGAAGGGAATTAGGCATGTTAAACCTGAATGAATGAATCCCAGAAAAAAGGCGGGGCTCGACGGAAGCACCGCAGGACTAGCAATAGCACCGTCAGAACATTCTGTCCAGTGGCGGTAGCACCGCCCAGGCTGGTGATACGACCGCCAATAACATAGCCCTAACCTAATTAGTCAGGGCCTGCGATAGAACCGCCCAAATCAAACCTCTAAACTCCTCTCCTCCCCTCTCCTTTCATCCTCTTCTTCCTCCATTTATCCTCTTCTCCTCTCTTCTTCCTATCTCCAAACCCTTCTCACATCCACCCCTCCCTCTTCTTCCTTCTCTCTTTCCTTTAAATCCCAAGAATACTCATCCCTCCTCCCTCTACAAGGCTAAAGATCAAGATTAGAGTTTAACCAATTCTCTTGGTTATCAAGAGAGGCTTAAGGTACGACTACAAGGGAACCCCTAAATCCTCCTTCCATTTCTCAAGTTTTAGTTTAGTATTATGCTTATCTCATGAACTACATATTGTAGTATTTATGGCACCCAGAAGATCCTCAAGGGACAAAGGAAAGAGGAGAATAGATGAAACCTATGATACCATTCTTTTTGACTCCCATGAACATGCCCTTAAATTTTCAAACTTCGAATCGAGGAACGTCCACAAAGGAAAACATGTAGATATAGTCTTGGATGATTTGGAAACAATTCAATGGTTTGCCAACTTAGATGTCCTTCCAATTCTTTAAATCAGTGAACCTATATATCCTAGACTTGTGAGATTATTCTATAACAACTTGCAAGTAGATGAACATGAAAGAGTATCCACCTATCTTTTAGGACATCACATACCTATTACTGATGGTACGATTTAGAATCTTATAGGAATTTCTGAAAAAGGATAAGGTTGCTTCTTTAGAGGACAATGGGATACCAAGTTGGTTGGGATTACATATTCTGAGGCAATTATTACTGTCTTTAAAAATCCTAACTTATCTACTGTTCCGAAAAGTTGTGAGCATATGCTACCATTTAACTCAAAACTACTTCATCATATCATGATTAGCATTCTGCTTTCTAAACAATACCATCAAAATGAGGTAAATACTATGAAAATAGCTACCATGTATTGGATTATGAAAGGACATGATAATTGCTTTGGATATCTGATACGTCAAAACATGATCGATATGTCTAACAAAGATATGATGCTTCCCTA
This sequence comes from Ensete ventricosum, assembly GCA_029747655.1. Classification (NCBI taxonomy): domain Eukaryota; kingdom Viridiplantae; phylum Streptophyta; class Magnoliopsida; order Zingiberales; family Musaceae; genus Ensete; species Ensete ventricosum. Next base: position 35,836,180 of record JAQQAF010000008.1, on the reverse strand, counting down.
TGGTGGCATGATCACTGGGCTACTACTAGCACATGACATAGCTATCCCACCAAATAAAGAAATTATGAAATTAAATTATTCAATATCATCAACAGAAATCTATTAAGAAGACTGAGGTGCCTTGTAACGAATGAAATTTGGACTAGATTACCTAGGAGAACTAATCCTCTCCCACCTAAACCTGAACCTGAAACACCTATATATGGGGGCAGTCCTCCTCCTACTAGTAGTCCCTTTAAGGCAAGATCTGCAGCAGCTTCAGCACCCTCTTCATCTTCTGATTCAAATTCAATAGCAGCCAGATTGGATCACATTGAGCTTCGTTAGGACCAAATTTTGATTGAGATGCAACAGATTCATCACCGTCTTAATACTTTTGATGCACATTTTCATACTATATTTAGGCATTTTGGATTACCACCACCTGAGTAGCTTGTATTTTTCTCCTTTTTGTTGATGAAAAGGGGGGGGGGGGAGTAATGATGATGTGAACCAATGCTTGATGGTTTAGAACCTTAACTCACTCTTTGATATTAAGATGACATTTTGATGTACTTTGATGCAAGGTTTGCCTTACCGAGTGGTAAGGCCCGTACCGAGTAGTACATACCAGTCCGCCAGCTAACCGGTACGCGGACCGCCCGCTACCAGGTGGTACTGCCTAAATCGGCTGTCGATGGTTAATTTTGGCCGTCGGTGGTCGATTGAAAGAGAAATAAAAAAAAGAGGAGAAGAAGAGGAGAAAAATACCTAGTGCACTGCTCTTCACTAGCTTCCCTACGCAGGTCGTTCACGCGATTCGTCGCCCGCGAGCGAAGAATGCCCGGTAGGTGATTGCTTCTCCCCGCACGGGGAGACGTTCCATCTCCTCGCACAAGGAGAAGGATCGAGGCAACGTTGCCTCGATGACATGCCTATTTTTTTAATATATATTATATTATCTTATCTTATAAAATATTATATTATATTATATTATACCCAACGGGATGCACTGTGCATACCGCTCGGTACCGAGTACCATACCGTACCGAGATAAACTCGGTACGCCGGTACGGGTCGATACGGCAAACGTTGCTTTGATGTACTCTTTATGACATTTTGATGTACTCTGATGTACTCTTTGTTATTATAGTGACATTATGATATGCTTTGATATTTTAAAATTATGATTTGATCATGCATGGTACGATATACTTTGATGTTTTGAAATTATGATTTGATCATGCATGGTATGATATACTTTGATGTTTTGAAATTATAATTTGAAATTATGTATGATTTTATGATGCATGCTATGAAGTGAAAGTCACTCTTTCGAATTCAGAAGTTATTAGTCCTTTTAAATTAAAATTTGCTTTATTTTGATATGACATATAGATAAGGGGAGTTTAGTTAAAACTTCATCATCAATTGACTTTCATCACCAAAAAGAGAGAGATTATTGAATCCCGGATTTTATGATGAAATCAATTGATGAAGTTATGATCTAATCTATGTTCAAGAAAAGTAATGCAGGATAGTCTTCGATCATGAGAAGACAAACCGATTGAAGCAGAAGAATCAAATGTTGGGCCGGAGTTAGAGATCGAGCATCGGGTCGAAAAAGTCGAATATTGTGTCAAGATCGGATGTTGCGGGAGTCAACATGTTGATGCACCAAGCAATACGCCAAAGGAGAGCATGATGCACCGAGAGTTCGAATGAACTAATGACATGTCGGACAACACAAGATCTACGTTTTTGTAATCATTTATGTCATAATCATGGTAGTCTAAGACTTTTATGTCTTAATTGAGTTAGTTTTGGCTGTAACCATGCTAACTCAATTAAGGGGTCATTGGGCCTTAATTAGGATTGATTTATGTCTATTGGAAGGCCCATTTCAGTGACCTGATGTCAGGTCTGGCAATGGCACCACCAGATCAGGCGGTGGAACTGCCAGTGAGCTGGAAAAGTATAAAGTGTACTTTTCCATAAGCCACGCGGTAGTACTGCTCAGACTGGGCGGTGGTACCACCCAAGCAGGCAGTACTACCGCCAGAACACAGTCTCCAAGACTGTCAAGCGATAGTTGTACCACCCATTAATGGCGATGGTACCGCCCGTACCCGGAAAATACGAGAATTTAAATTTTTGGCTTCAACTTTTGAAGTCATTTGTTATGTTTTTAAATACCTCACTCATTCTTGCTTGAGGGAGCAAGAACTGAGATCAAAAGCTTGTGATTCTAAGTATGCAAACGTTGTTGTAATCTCTTGAGAGTTTGCCTCCTCTTAAAAGTTTGAAATTCATTCTAAGGGAGGTGTGAGACTTGTAAAGGTTCTCTCCTAAACTTATGAAAAGGAGAAAGGGTTGTAAAAGGATAGTTGATCTTCGCCCATTGAAGGAAGATCGTTAGTGAACGTCGATGGCCTTAACGGAGGAGGAATCGGGAGGGGACGTAGGTCACGACGATCGAACCACTATAAACTCGGTGTGCATTTTCTTTTATGCTCTTCATTATTATTGCTTTTTGATTTAACTACTTATAACACTTTCCAAGTCAAAGCACACTTTCAATATCAGTTTTCATCAAACGAAATTTTCAAATCGAGGTTTTTTTACGAAAGCACTAATTCACCCCACCCCCACCCCCCCTCCTCCTCCTCTAAGTGCCAACACGATCCTAACAAACAGAACTTAAACCAAGAACTGCTCAATATGTTTTTCTTGCTACTCATCCACACAAAAGGGTACAAATGCTATCATCATACTATAAGAAAATCTTAAACAACTTCCTAAAGCATAGTTGAACAGATTCACGAAGGTTGTGATAATGTACAGATGTAGACAAAGTCATGGTGACCACACGCTCTTTACGAATAGAAAACCTCAAATAAATTGGCTGCTTGAATTGTCTATGCGGTGACATCATTATGATCCAACAAGATGAGATTAAGAAGCTCAAGCAGCATCAAGCAAATGAATTTAAGATTAAGAATTTGAGGAAATATTCCCTGAAATAGAAGTTGCATATTCCAGACAAGGCATTTTGTTGTCCCAACACATATACTCTGGATCTACTCAAGGAGACAGGGATGCTAGGTGACAAACCTGTGCATTGCGTAATTGACACAAATCACAAGTTATGAGATGACCCTAAAGAACTCGGTAGCCCGGAAAGGCACCAAGGACTCGTTCGAAGGCTAATTTACCTTATTCAGACATGAATGGATATAGTATATGTGTAATTACTCAATTTATGCATGTACCATGCGAAAAGCATATGGAAACTGAATACTGAAAAATTTAGGTCCTTTGGGCTCTGGGAAAGGAATTCTATGGAGAAAATTGGGAAAGCGCAAGTAGGAACCTATATTGATGCAGCCTGGGTTGGGCCTGTCACATACCAAAGATCCCTAGTGGATATTGTACTTTCGTCGGAGGCAATCTTATTATATGTTGAAGCAAGAAGTAATATGTAGTTGCCAGATCAAGTGCTGAGGCAGAATTCAAATAAATGGCTCAAGGCATATATGAGTTGAGAAGGATAAGATTGATTCTTTCAGATTTGGGAATAAAACTGGAAAGGCCTAATAAGTTGCACTTGACAACAACAGCCCTGCTCATAATCTAGTCCACCATAACCAAATTAAACATGTGGAAATAGATCAATACTTCATTAAAGAAAAAATGAAAAGAGGAGAGATTTGCACTCCTTATGTTACTCCAATCGACTTGCAGATTTTCTCACTAAAGGGTTGCCAAGCTCTACTTTCCAATTTATTCTAGGCAAGGTGGGATGGAGAACATCGTTCAACCAGTTTGAGGGAGAGGATAGATATTGTTTCCTTTTTTTTGCTTCTTGTTTGATATTCATGGACCACCATTTCAGTTCCGAACCACCCTCGTTTTGGGTAGTTCGGTCTGACCATTAGAAAGATTACAAAAAAACTTAGTGTTTTATTCAAGGATCATCGTTTTGGATATCATACTCATTTTGATGATTTGGTTGAACCAATATAAATAGTCGATATCAATGTGTAGATACATGATACACCAGTGGCAGTATGTACCAGTGTTTCAAAGAAGAAGAGAAAGACATAAAAGGAAAGGGTGATGAAGGAAGAGAAATGAAGAAGAGAAGATGGTTGAGGAACAGAAAGGAAGAAGAGAAAGGAAGAAGAGGAAGTGGTGGAGAAAGCGGAGGAAGAAAAGGAAACGTTGGAGGAAGAAGAGGAAAAGAGAAGGCGTACCTATCCATGGTGCATGACGAGCAATAGGTGACGATGACATGAGGCGTGTGGCCTCACACTCCAATTTGGGCAAAGAGGGCACACATTCTACAAGGCGACCTACGCTTGCATTCAAGATAAGAGGGCTCACGTTAAATGTTTAAATGGATTAGGGCAAATACATTTTATGGGTCGGAGCAAATCACCCAAAATGGGGGTGCTGACATGCCAAGTCACACCTAGAGTGGTATTATTGCTCGTTTGAAACATGATCCTTGGTTTGAATAGGGCTCACAAATGTGAGTCCTCTTCTCCGTACGTGGGGTGCACAATATCGCTCCCAAGCCGCTATTGTTCATTGCCTCTTACCTACCCATCGCTATCGCTCACCACTCTATATACCTCCTCGATACACTTCCTTCTCCTTCTATTCCTCCTCTATCGCTTCCTCATCTTATTCTTCCTCCTCATCCTCCAAACCCTCCTCTTCCTCCACCACCTTCTCTTCTCCCTTCCTCTTCCTCCACAACCTCCTCTTCTCCCTTCCTCTTTCTTCCTCCTCTCCTCCACCACCTCCTCTTCCTCCTTCCGCTTCCTTCCTCCTCCACCTTCCACCTCGTTTCTTCTCCCCACGCGGATGAGTCACTGAGGCTTCTTCTCCTCGAACGGATGACGAGAAGTTGCCGACGATGCCGAGGCCCCGCCGCCTCAAACAAGGAGGCGATATCTCATCTGTGACGTCCGGCTAGGGAGGGCAGCGACGAATCAGGATCGTCGAGGAGAGCGACAGTAGATCTCCAGGTTCTCCCTCTTCTTCTCCCTCTCTCCCTCTTCTTCCTTCTCCCTCAGCTGATACCACCCAATAGCGGCAACGATGGTCGAAATCGATCGTTACCAACCGATTTCGAGCAATAATGAGGCAAAAACAGCCTCAATCAATGATACCACCTGATAGCGAGCGGTCTGTGTATCGATCTGCTAACGGACCGGTACGTACCAACTGGTACGGGTGGTACCCTTCGGTATTACAGGCCTTGGTCCAACCAACAAGGGGTCCAGTACATGAAACGACCTTCGTGTCTTTAACCACATATTCCTTAATATATTATATGAATGACAACTAATCCTGATAAGTAAAAGATAGGTTTTCATTTCTTTTTATAAGATTTATTGTATATTCAGGTCATTATGATCACTTGTATGATCATCTCTTCGTCCAAAGTTGAGTGCAATTAGATGGAGTAATGATGGCAGCCATTATGTAATAACTGATGCAAAAGCTATATTTTTATTAAACAGAATTATCATATCATAAGTTCCAACAGATCAGATCATAATAATTCCAAGTGATTGCTGCTATCTAGTTGCACATAAATCTTTGCACTCCATATGTGATACAGATAAGATCATAATACTTTCATATCATCTCTTCGTCCCTTTAGCTTCCATCAACATGATAAATTATCTACAAACATTTTATGTTATACCACAAAAAATCCTATTGTAATGAGTTATAATCCATAAGGGTAAAATCTGAAGTTGTAACAGATTTTAGCCACAAGACAAGATAAAAATTGAATAAGTCTTCAAAGTCAAGTGCAATTAGATGGAGAAATGATGGCAGCCATTCTGTCATAACTGATGCAAAAGCTATATTTGTTATTAGACAGAATTATTATATCATAAGTTCCAACAGATCAGATCATAGTACTTGCAGGTGATTGCTGCTATCTGGTTGCACATAAATCTTTGCACTCCATATGATCAATATTCTATGGCATCCTTAATAGCCTGTGGCTAGCCCCAGGTATATTTGTCTATCTATGTCACCCAAATTTTTAAGAGAAAAAAATGAAGGATAATATTCCCCACAAGAACATTATAGAACCGGTTGATCCCAATTCCAGCAAAACATGTTAGAAAAATCATCCCCGGAAGACTTTATAGTACTACAGGATCCACAAAATACAACTGAACCACAACTGAAACAACAGTGGATATGTATCACAAAACACCGAAGGAAAATGTAAGCAGAAAACAGCCTTGAAACAACTAATATTATGAATTGTGATCCACAGGGAAAGGTGTTTGACTATAACTGGATATGGATGTAAATGCTTAGATTCATTGGTAACAAATATATCTGTTCCATTTTACAGATTAAGAGTAACAAATTTCACTTATATAACCAGAGAAATTGTCCGAAACAATTGTTTCATGCTATTCTTTTTTAGCTCAATTTTGACATTCTCTATATGGAGAATTAAGTTTAAAGAAGTTCACAGAAATACTTAAGGGACCACTGAAGGTACAATTTTTGCTGAAGAAGCAAAATGCCCACACTAAATCATTGAACGTGACAAAGAATGGAGAATAAACTTGCCATGGATGAAGTGGGGAAATGCATTCTTCCCAAAAAAACCCAATTGGTGTGTATTAGAACCTACATATCAACAAGTGACAACCAAATCTTGTCCACATGTTCCATTTTCAGGAGAATCTTAAATCCAAAAACAAGTTGCTCAAATGATTCATGTACTAGATAAATATATATGATGTATTGCAAGAATGTCTAGTTAATAGTACAGACAATTAATAGACCAAGTGGCCTAGTGCACAAGACTCCTATCGATATGTGGTCTGGAGTGATCCTCGTACACAGCCTTCTCCTTCCAACCAAAGAAACCAGTTCCAGAAAAGCAAATAGAACAATGTAACAGACAAGCAGAAGTATTCATCAAAATCAGGCTATTTATCAATATAAAAGTATTCATCAAAATCAAGCAGACAAGAATTCCCTGTTCTTCAATAACTAATGAAGAAAGTTCAATAATATATCATGCTCAACATACAGATGGAAAAACCATTGTCTACAAACACACAAATAAAGGGTGATACTAAGCAAAGTTCAAAAGGATATTCTGAATGAACTCAAACTAGCAATAGAAAAAAGGAAACTTTAGTTGTTGCAATTATAATTCACTCACTCTAGGGAATCCAGCAATCAAGGATATGGGAACCCATCCTTGCTCGTCCATGTTCTGCCGCAAATAAACATCTTTACACAAATTACTAGAGCTGAAAAAAGCAAAAGAAAATGTTGTCACTTAAACAAGCCTTCAATTATATTAAAATAATCACTAAATTATGAACCAGATATTTGCCTGAAATAGTAATCTATCTGATTCAACAGACTTGCACGCTGTGGATTGATTGCTGGGACAAACATTGCAGGAGGAATTGACGGATGAGGAACAAAGGGCACAACCCCGGGAGGTGGCTGAGTGGCAACATAAAAGATAGGAGAAGGCATATCTGAAGGCAAATTAAGAACATTGCCAATACAAATGAAACATACCAGCAGTAGAACAAAAATGCTTCAGATTATCCATTGAGACCATGGAACTCACCAGGATATAGCATGGGGTTCCCAAAAGGTTGGACTTGAAGAGGAAGGCTGAGGAATGGGGCTGCCACAGTCGGCACAGGCAGCCGGAGGTGGGGCCGGGCACCCTGTGGCTGAATGTGGACATCTCTGCCACCAGCATTCCTATGATATCCTTCATAGCGCTTGCCAGAGTTGTTCTGGTGAGACCCGGCACCACCACCATTGTTCAACTTCCGATTGCGACCATAGCCTCTATGGTGATCGGCACTACCATGGGCCTGTGGTCCCAACCCACCTCCCCTGGAACCATGGTCCCAATTGGTGGTGTTCTTGGTAGTTTGGTCTAGAGGTGAGAGTTCCATGGGAGCCTTCTTATCCAGGTTCCTCTGAGGCATAGGTCCTGAAGTCGGTGGTGGTGAGAGCAACGGCATCCCACCATCGGCAGATATACCACTGCTACCACCGCCACTGCTGCCGCTACGTCTCATTGATTTCTGGCGTTCAGGTGTCACATGGTTTAGGGTTGAAGATGGACTTGGGTTTGGCTCAGGTGAGGAATTTGAAACAAAAAGCCCCTAGGTGACAATATAGAATCATAACCAAAGATTAACTAGAATAGCATTCAAGGTTTAAATCATTATGTATAGATCTTTTCAATTAAAAAGTTATCGGATTCTTTTTTACCAAATCTGGAAATCTCACCGAGGGTACAGGGAGTGGTCCATCTGAAAGGATTCTCAAAGTATCGGAAGGCTGAGATTTGGAAGCGGCCTTGGCAGATTCGGCGAGGGCGGGCCAGGAGGCGGCACCACCCATCACGGTAGCGGCATTGTGGATCGAGCCATTGGGTGGCCGCTTCCAGGCCGGTTTCTTCACTCCGGCGGTGGCTTCCGATGACGACGATGTAGCCACGTCCTCCGGCGGCGGCTCCTGGGGGAATCGATCGGAAGACACGGGGGAGGGGATCCCCGCGGCCGGCAGCGGGGGCGGAGTGAAGGTTGGGGAAGGCGGGGCGGTGGCAGAAGCCTCAGGATCACCGCCAACGACGTGAGTCCAGGGGAGGCGGGCGGCGCGTGGGGAAAGGGAGCCAGACGAGGGATCGGAGCCGGCAGCGTTGGGGGAGGGGAAGGAGGCCATGAGCTAGGGTTACCGCGAACGAGGGAGCTTCGGCGATCGGACTCAGCAGGGCAAGGAGACGGGATTGGATCGTCTTCGTTCCAAAGATTCCACGAAATACACGAAGAAAGAGAGGGATTCTCCTCCGCACGAACTCCTGCGTGCATCTCCCCTGCTCTGTTTGAGATCATATTATATAGGTGAGCGATTTCTTCGAAAAAGTCCCTGACATTTTTTTTTTCGGTAAAACGTTCTCATGTTGGATTTTTGTCGCACGATTTTTTTTCCCCTACTTTATCGTTTTAGTTATATATATTTGACTGCTTCATTTTCGCGCTCAAACAGTGGCCAATTGACCACCAGCTCACATGAAGCCACTAGTGTATGGACTTTTTTGTTCCGTTCAGGAAGGGTTCAAGCCTAGTTCAAGGTTTATGGTTAGCAAATTAATGAATTTAATATATCTTACTGGATTTGAGATGTGATTTTTTTTTTTGCTTTATTTCGAGATAAAAGAAATCTACTTGGCTTTCTCGTCCTTAGCCTTCACCTTATTTCTCCTTTATTTGTTTATTCTTGTCGTTTTTTATTCTCCTTTTGCTAAGCAGAAATCATATTTCTCATGTAAGTATATGAGAAATTTTAGTTACATATACCTCTGGTTGCTCCTTTGTTAAGATGTATAAAATAATGTAGTGTTTTGATGAATATAGTAACATTACAAATGTTCTTTGGTAAACTTGGGCAGTAACTTTACTGTTTTATTAGTCCTTGAATATGATTTATTGATTTCATCAAAGAAAGACTTTCATTGAAAGTGGAAAAAAATTTCACTTGCACTATGCTAATCACATTTTAATGTTTTATAAAATATAATATAAAATGATTAAAATTGTATGTTATAATTTGATGTCTAATGTATTTAAAACTGTAATATATTTTTATTAAAGATTATATCTTTGTTGTTGTTATTATGTTTTAATAATGTGATTGTTGAGATTATCCTCTTTCTAAAAAAGAGGATTGAACTCTAATGATCTCATTGAAGAGGTTGATCTCATTATAGAGATGATCGTTATTGCATTTTAATGATCTCATCGTTATTATTGAATTTTAACCGGGATGATCTCATTGTGAAAATTAATTTGTCCCCTTCCTAAAGAAGGTTTTTCAGATGATATTGATAATCATACATTTGGTAAATCATTATGTTATGTACAAGTGGAGTGTCAAGTAGCTCACATGGTAATAATCAAAGCTTGGATTTAAATAATTCATTTCATTTGATGAATATGAAATGAATTATGAAAAGGAGTATCGGAGGGATTCAAATACGAGGTCTATACATAGATTATCCTCTAGGATCATTCTTAGACTTGTGAGTTTCTTAATTAACTCAATTATCCTCAGGATATAGTTTTGAACTAATGTCTTCTTTATCATCCTCAGGATATCTCATATCTTTAAGTTCTTTCATATTTTTCAAATAGTTGGAGAAGATAAATATTTTTCAAATAGTTGGAGAAGATAAAGATGTTATGATCAATTGACACTAAGAGGGAGGGGTGAATTAATGCCAAAGAAATAATGCTCATTTAAAAACTTTCTTTCAAAAAGTAAAGAGTGAACAACGAAAAATTTTCTTTATATTTCAATAAACCTAATTTAAAGCCAATTTGAAAGAAGTAGAGAGATTGAGGCTTGATCTAAATAGAGAGTGATTAAGAGCAATCAAATGTAATAAGTAAAGTAATTAAAGCACACTTACATTTTTAGTGGTTTGACCTTAACCAACCTACGTCCACTCCCCGAGTTCTCCTTAAGGCACACCAGCGTCCATTATCGATCTCCTTTGTGTGAAGACCAAACCCTTACAACATGAGCTTACAAGAGAGACTCTTTACAAGAATTTTTTTAACTCTAAGCTTACTCCCTTCCCCTTTTCTTTTTCTTACAATTCACATAAGTTTTTTATAGAGATTTAATCCAAAAAATTATTTTATGGAATAAAAGAAAACTTAGGGTATTTATAGGCCCCAAATGGCTTCAGAATTTAGAGCCAAAATTAAAACGTATCAAAAAAATCTAGGTACGAGTGGTTTATCCGTTGGCGCCACCAGTGCAACCACCGAAAGTACCCTAAATAGGGTACGGGCAGTTCAGCCACCATCAGCAGCCCAAAAACCTAGGTGACGATGGTACAATCATCGCTTACTAGCGGTTCAGCCACTAGAATTTTTGAAAAAATGGTTCCCTCTACTTTTTAAATTTTGACTTGAACCTTATGTTGACCAATCCTCTGGTCAACCAATTGAGCTTAACCTAAGCTCAATCAATCCCTTTAGTGGACCTGGTTGCCTCTTTGAGTTGATTTGGATTCCTTTCAAATCACACTCAATTCGGACTCAAACTTAACCTACGACTTACGTATTACAACTATACATGACCACCAAGTTTAACGACATCACTCCCGTAATCCGACAACCTCGGCATTCCTTGCGGCGAGTCTCACGGTCCTCCTCCGGCGATCTCCCAACGTGTTCCTAGCGATCTTCTCAATACCTTCGGTGAAGTCCTAGCGAACTCCTGGCGAGCTCCCATCGCATCGTCCAAACCTTGGTCCGATGCCTAAGCTTGATCCTTGGTCTATGTATGGTTTGCAACTTCTTTTCACCGTTATGGTTAAACCTGCACGATGTTAATTGTGACTTAATTAAGTACAATCGGGACAAACAAATCCACTTGAAAACCTTCCCAACTCCCGACAAGCCTTTCAGCTACCCCTGATAATCTTCCGGTGAGTCTCGGTTTTCTTCCGGCAAACTCTCTTGCGCCATCCTGGCAAGCTCCTGATACCCTCGGCAAGCTCCCGACGCACTCCAGATGAGTTCCTAACTGCATCGTCCTTATTCTGGCCCGATGCCTGGACTTGACTTTGGCCAATCCTTTGATTATATTCTATCATAATTAATCATGCATCAATCAACTCTAACAACCATATTAGATCAATTACCTATCAATTAATTTCATCATCAAAATTTGAGATTCAACAATCTTCCCCTTTTTTATGATGACAATCAATTGATGATGAGAGTTAAAACTTACTCCCCCTAAATTCATGTTATACTTTAAATAAGAAAACTTAAATTCAAGAGAATCACACACTCTTGAATTCAAGTATTTTGAGGCAATCAATATTCCAAGCAAATCAAAATTTGCATCAAGTCATCAAAGCATGAATTTCAAAAAAAAAAAATATATATACATCTATATCCAAGTATATGCATCAATATTCATGTGTCATCAATATATATTTCTCCCCCTTTGTCATCAACAAAAAGATGAAATGTTAGAACAAATGATTTCAAAGCATATATATCAATAATTTTCTCATGAAAAAATTTTATTTTGACATGTATATATCATTTTTCTTTTGACATGTATGTATCATTTTTATATTATCAATTCACTATTTCTCCCCCTTTGTCATCAACAAAAAGGGTTGAAATAATTAGCAAATAACTTTATGATATATAAGGTCATCATATGTCAATGTTTTTATATCTTTACAAAATAAATTTTGCATTGCTCCCTTTTAATAGGATAAAAATATATTTTTCTCATAAAAACCTTCTTCCCCCCTTTTTTTATAAATAATAGAGTAGAAATAAGATGGAGATTTGAAAAACATCATCACAAAATAGATCTAGTAAATTTTGGATCTTAAGATAGTTAGGAACTATCTATGCAATTTCAAAATTTGTAAATCAAATAATTCATGCATTCTCATGGTTTAGCATTCCTAACTCTCAACATCAATCTTATAGATATAAATTTTGAAAAGAATATTTCAAATATGAGCTTAAAAATCCTTATCATAGTAAGTAAATCCGAAAAATAGCAAATCATCGTCTTATGTAGATTTTCTCCTTTTTTTTGTAAACAAGAAGATAGAATCAAGGAGGGGGTTTTGAAAAACATCAAATGCAATACATCATATCATCATAATAAAATTACGAGTATTATTCCAAATCATCATGTATATTTTTAAAATCATCATTACATACATGATCATCATACATGATTTTACATCATCATACCTTCTCCCCATTTGTCATCAACAAAAAAAGGAGAAGTGCAATTAGCAAGTTTTTGAAATATGAAAGCTTAACAATTTAGCAAATTTTTCATCACTTTAGAACATGCAAGCTAGTGAGTTCTTTCTTCTCTTTGGGAAATGCATGCTAGCAAATTTTTGCTTCCTTTATAATGTTCAAGCTAGTAATTTTACCTCATGCAAGCTACCAAGTTGGCAAGTATTACTTCTCTTTGAAGTATGAAGGCTAGCATGTTTTTGAGAATGTAAAGTTAAGCAAAATTTTTACTTCTATTGAGATTTGCAAGATAGCACTTCTTGCTTCTCTTTTAAGATGAGCAAGCTAGCAAGTTTTGCTCCCCTTTGTCATTGTAAAAAAGAATGAACGGTTACAATAGTGCAAAACTTTTCTCATTACATCATTTTTCAAATCATCACATGAAATATATCAAGATAAATTAACATGATGATGAGATATACAATTCATAAAGATAAATTGTGAATATCAAGAGATAAATCATGGGATAAACAAATAAAATATCTTGATTCATGCATAAGAAATCTCAAGTTGTCAAGATCATGATTTATATAAAATCTCCTTTTAAATAATACGAGAACACATAATAAGAAATTTTGATTTATAAAAGACTTTAAGTTATAATTCCGAGGAATCAAAATCACGATATAGGTAAAAACTCATTCAATTTCAAATCATCAAAATCACTTTCAAAAGATTCAAAATGAAATAAATAGACTTATTAATCTCTTGAAATGCTAGTGAGTTCCTTTCTCTCCTTTGTTATTGTAAATAAGAAAGAAGAGAAAGGGGGATAATGCATGATAAAACTTTAAATCATAAATTATCAAGATGTCAAGTAGCATATCATGGTTTATTAGGATACGTTTACTTTTTAGTGAATAGCCAAAGGAATCATAGGTGTACAAAGAATGAAAAATCTTGACTCATAATAAATCTCAATTTATAAATATCAATGAGTCAATATCATGATATGGATAAAAACTTATTCAAATTCAAATCATCAAAATCACTTTCATAATTCAAGAGATTCATAAAAAATAATATAATCGATTCATTATCTTTTTTCAATTTATAAGATAGAGAAATTAAAAAAAAAACGTATTCCCTTTATATTTCAGACAAGCATGTCTTTGTCTTTTAAGCCAAATAAAAACATGCATCATCATTTAAAACCAAAAAAGAACTTTTATTACAACAAAGATCAATAAGTCATCAATCATAAAGATTATCATGCATAATTTTGAAATATAAATTCATTAAGCATGATCACTATGCATCATTAAATCATCAAGTTTCATTGAACATAAAAGATCTTTAATAAAAAAATAATACAAAAATCATCAAGATATACATTATTGTTTCTTAAAAGCATACATAGGATTTATCTTAAACATTAGATTTAAGTCTAACATTTTGTTCCTTTATCATAAAACATGTAATTTTCACGATCAATATAATTTTTCAAAATCACTAGAAAGAAAAGCATGATCCCCTTTTTATAATGTTCTATGCTAAAAGTCTATCATTCAACAATAATCATCATCAAAATCTTTCTTTCATAATTTGAATTTAGATAAGGTCTCTAATTCATTTTTGTATTAGCATGCCAAAGTTAGAGCAATTAAGATTAATGAGTTATCCAAATATTCATTACCAATGATTTTATTTCAATAGTTTTTTTGTTATTACTTAGGCTAGTGAGCTTTGAATGAGTATTAGATCTCAAGTCATGTGCCTTTTGTAATATCCCTCATTTTCAAAATGTTTGTAATGATATATTTTAAAGTGTTAATGAGAATTTGTTTAATAATAGATTATTTGTAAGGACCTATTTATAAATATGAGAATTTGTTTAAATGATTATTGATAGGGACCTAAATGTAAAAATTAAAAATTTGATATAAATTATATAAGATTCACATTAAGTTATAAAAAAAATGGTGATGACATGTGTCATTACCTAGTTTAAAGTGGTGTCACTTATGCATGTTGCATAGGTGACACATAAGCACCTTGCATACATGTTTGCCACCTAACAACTCATATGTTAGCTTAAATAATTAACAATTAGAGAAGAAAGGGATTTGGCTGCAACGTAAACTTGAGAAGAAGAAGTAGAAGAAAAAGAAGAAGAAGAAGAAGAAGAAGTAAGAAGAGAAGAAAAGATTTAGAGGTTTTGACATTTTGATCAAATCCATATTTGGGATCAAAATTTACAAAGGCAAGTGTTCTAACCCTATCCTACATAATGTCTTTCATCCTTTTCTTTTGAAATTTATCATTATTCTTACTTTGATTATGAGAAAATTTTGAAGTAAATCCGAAATCTCTTTTGCTTGGTTGCTAAAGTATGAATCTGTGATATTTTAGAGACTCTAACCTGTTTGCCTTATTCAAGTTGTAACTTTTGGTATAAACCTTGATTTCAGATAAAACCTAGTTCCTTCAAAAATAGATTCATAAACTGAGTTTGAAGAATTTGGAGTTCATTTACAACGCCAAACATTTATTTCAATTGAGCATATGAAATATGTAAAACATAATCTATAGCTTCTATCCTTTCATCATTAGATTACTTATATCTCCCTATTAGAGTCTCTAATTCATGTAAAAATTAATTTATTAGAAAATAGACTCATAGATCTTTCATTTAATACCAGGATTGAAAGATTTGAAGTCCAAATGACTATTGAAATTTCTATTTTGTTAGACCTTATGGATTCTGTAAAACATGGATCATAATTCCTAACCTTTGGCTGTCAAAACTTTTTATAGAGACTTCCAATTTATATGAAACTTATTTTATTTAAAATTAGATTGATTTAGCTTTCCAAAAATACCCCTATTGAGTAATTTGGAGCATATTTGATTATTCAAAATAACTTTGAGATGTGCCTTCTGAATTCTTCCATAATAATGATTGTATTAGTTTTGCCCATTTTTGCTTCATCTATTTCAAAACTTAATTTTCTGATGCTCTTGCCTTTGATTTCCTTACATATCTAAATATGTTATTTTTTAATTGATGCTACAACATATTATTTTATTTAGACACATGCATAATTTATTGTTCCACATGTGCTTCCGATATATGCCAATTTTATTGCTCATGTCCTTTTTATACTCTGGTGTTTGTGAGATATTCTTGACCTTTGCCATAAATGGTAAAGGGTATTGTGCTTAGAGCCACCTATTCTCTTGTCGACCCCATTGACTTCACTCAGACATGGGCGGATGGAGCTCCCAAACGTGGGAGACTTATGTTTGGTGGTCATTCAATGATGGATGATCCATATTATGATTGTGATCTCACTACACCCTCTGTCTTTGATATGATATCCAAATTATTTTTTATGAGTTTGTTTCTGTGCTTTGGATAAGAATGAAATGAATGTTATATCTAATATGATACTTAAGCTTCTGTTTCCTTAATTGTTCATTTGATAAGCTTTGAGATTATTCATACATTATTGATATGCTTTGAAATATAACCTATGCATCTTTGATAAGCTCTAAAATGTTTCATTTGCCATTGATATGTTTGAAAATTATTTCATATGTCTTTGACATGCTCCTAAATGTTTCGAATGTCATTGTTATGTTTTGAAATATTTCATTTGCTATTGATATATTCTGAAATATTTCATATGCCATTGATATGTTCTGAAATGTCCTATGCATCTTTGATATGCTCTGAAACGTTTAGTGTTCCCATCGATATGTTTCGAAATGTCCTATGTATCTTTGATATGCTCCAAAATATTTCGTATTCCCAATGATATGTTCTGAAATATTCTATGTGCCTTGATATGCTCTGAGTTGTTTCATACGACATTGATATGTTTCAAGATATTTCACACTAATGATATGCTCCAACTATTCTTCCTCTACTGTTATGATCAAAGTATGTTTCGAATGAAATGATTTGTGATTATGTATCTTACGAGATGCTACATATGGATTCTTATGCCTTTGCCTTGCTATTTGATATCAAGTTTGTTTTGAAAACTATCATTCTTTATCTTAGATATGTTAGTCACTTGTTGAGCTCTATATGCTTACTCTGTTGCCATATAAATTTTACAGGTTACTTGTCACTTACATAAAAAATTAGAACTGAGCTGAGATAGTGAAAAGCTATGTAGATTTTGGGCAAGTCTTGTTGGGAAATGTTATATAAGAATATTCTATATGTAATGAAATATTGTAGATAAATATGAACTGATGTATCTTATAAAAAGGTTATAATACCTCTCAGTGCAGAAGATTTGAATATTAAATTTTGCAATCATATAAAGTGGTGGAAAATGGTTGGTTTTGTATTCGTATAGATTTCTGAGACGGATGGTTTTATAAGTGTGGTTAATGTTTTTGGTTAAGTTAACTTTATGTTTTGTGAACTATCGAGTGATGTGGTGTAAGATTTATAAACTGCATAGGTTTTATGAATGGATGTAAATGATCTTTGAATGTTTTTCAGTGTTCTCAAATGTTAGTTTGGATCCTAGGTTCAGATTGTTAATAAATTATGATGTATTTCTGATTTATGATGGGTTCATGCCTTTCGAATGCATATATATTTGGGGGAACGCGACACCTTTAGCATCAACTTTCAAAACATTACTTAGTGTTCTTAGCTTTGTTAAGAGGTAACTTTATATTATGACAATTTGAGTTTGGGTCCTTCATGATATGTTCTTCCCATTTTCTCTAATGGCTTAAGGTTGTTTATGGTTCTTTTAGGAATCTAAATTAATTTGTGTGGACTATAATTTCTAAATGAACACTTATAAGTAAAGTGTCTACATTTACCACTAAAATTATATCTATTTTTGGGTAAAGAGTGTAATATGGGTCTTCTAATGAGGATAATTGGTTTTTGATGATTCTCACTCACAATGTCAATACTTTCCTTATGAACATGACCCTTATCAACACGGATCATGTTTAGAGACTCATTGTCCATACTATATCATTTTCTTGTTCAATTACCTCTAGTGATTCATACTTAGAACAAGAAAAACATGATGTTGATGCATCATTCAAGGTTTCATATTTAGTGCATGAAATGTGTGATGGTGATGTATCATGCATTTGTTCAAATTTACTAACTAAAGAATCACGCTCTTTCTTATTCATCATAGAGCTCATGAAAAGTATTTGATAATTCATCAAAAGTAAATGAGACTTTGGAGGTATCACTTACCTTATTATTGATGGCCATAAGCGTGAGATTCTCCACTTCCTTTTGATTATGCTCTTCATATTCGGAGTGTCTTATCTTCTTGCGTTCATAGAAAGAGTTTTTGTCCATGACTTTAAGATCATTTTTATGGTTTATGTTTATTAATTTATTTAGTTTATTTGTCAAAGATTCAAAGTCCTCATCACTCGAGATTTCACTCGAGGAGTCATATGTCATGCTCAGTTCAAATTCCTTCCTATTCTTTGGAAAGTGTTCTTCAAGTTCATTTTTGCAAGTCTTTTCATTTAATGATTCACTTGATTTAGTTGTGCTTTCATGTGTCATTTCTAATGTATGTCATATATCGAAAGCCGAATCAAAATAAGAAATCCGATCAAATTCATTTTTATCAAGTGCATAATATAATGCATTCATAGCCTTTGCATTTAACAAAAACATTTGTTTTTCATAATCATTCCAATCATTTATTGGATTGGATGACTTCTGAAAACCTTGTTCAACAATACACCACAAATCAAGATCTATTGAAGCAAAAAAGATACGTATTCGAATTTTCTAAGATGTGTAGTCTATTACATTAAACATAGGAGGACTTGTGATGCATTGACCCTTATTCATGCCAAACAAAATCATTTACTCTAATGGGTGTTTAGTCCAAAGGGTAAGTCCTTGCTTTGATATTAATTGCTATGATAAATTGGCACTGAGAGGGGGTGGGGGGTGTGTGAGTTAGTGCAAAAGAAATAGTGATTGTTTAAAAACTTTCTTCCATAAAGGAAAGTATGAACAACGGAAGCTTTTCCTTATATTTTGACAAAACCAATTTAAAGTTGATTTGAAAGAAATAGAGAGATTGAGGCTTGTATCTAAATAGAGAGTGATTAAAAGCAATCAAATGTAATAAGTAAAGTAATTAAAGCACACTTACATTTATAATGGTTCAGCCTCAACCGTCCACTCCCCGAGTCCTCCTCCTTGAGGCACACTGGCGTCCGCTATCGATCTTCTTTAGGTGAAGACCAAACTCTTACGACATGAGCTTACAAGGGAGACTCTTTATTAGAATATTTTCAACCCTAAGCTCACTCCCTTCTCCTTTTCTTTTTCTTATAATTCACATAAGTTTTTCACAGAGATTTAATCCCAAAATTATTGTATGGAATGCAATAAAATTTAGGATATTTATAGGCCCCAAATAGCTTCAGAATTTGGATCCAAAATTCAAACGTATCTGAAAAATCTGGGTACGAGCGATACAATCGTCGAAAGCACCCTAAAAACATGGTATGGGTGATTCAATTGTCAGCCTGGGCAGTTCAGCCACTATCAACTGCTCGAAAACCTGGGCGGTGATGGTACAACCATCGCCCACCGGTGGTTCAACCGTCAGAATTTTTGGAAAAGTAGTTCCCTCTACTTTTCGAATACTGACTTGAACCTTATGTTGACCAATCCTCTGGTCAACCAATTGAGCTCAACTTGAGCTCAATCAATAATCCCCTTTACTAGACCCGGTTACCTTTTTGAGTTGATTTAGATTCATTCTAAATCACACTCAATTTAGGCTCAAACTTAACCTACGATTGAAGAATTACAACCATACATGACCACCAAGCTTAACGACCTCACTCTTGTAATCTAGCAACCTCCGACATTCCTTGTGGTGAGTCTCACGGTCCTCCTCCGGTGATTTCCCGGTATGTTTCTAGCGATCTTCCTGATACCTTCGATGAAGTCCTAACGAACTCCCGGTGAGCTCCCACCGCATTGTCCAAACCTTGGCCCGATGCCTAAGCTTGATCCTTGGTCCATGTCTCATCTGCAACTTCTTTTCACCGTCATTGTTAAACCTGTACGATGCTAACTATAACTTAATTAATTACAATCAGGACCAATAAATCCACTTAAAAACCTTCCTAAATCTCAGTAAGTCTTTCGGCTATCCCCGATAATCTTCCGATGAGTCTCGGTCTTCTTCTGGCGAACTCCCTTGTGCCATCATAGCAAGCTCCCGGTACCTTCGATAAGCTTCCGACGCACTCCAAGCGAGTTCCCAATAGCATCGACCTCACTCCAGTCGATGCCTAGAATTGACTTCAGCCAATTCTCTGATTATAATCTATCATAGTTAATTATGCATCAATCAATTCTAATAATCTTGTTAGATCAATAACCCATCAATTAATTTCATCATCAAAATATGAAATTCAACAAAAGAATGATGGAATTAACACTTATACTTTCATGTTGCCTCTATAGATTAAGAGTTATAGAGGCCAACATATTGCATTTAGCAAGAGTGGAATCGTCTATGTACTTCACGTAGCGAGTGATCTCATCCTCGCGTGTCCCTTCCTATAGCATGGGTAATATCATGTTAAGGAGATATGTAATTTTTTTTACTATAAAAATTCTCAAATTATGGAGCCAATCCATATAGTTTGGACCTTGAGGCGGTTGACATCAAGTATACCACATAAGAGATTTGTGACATATTTATGACAAACAAATATGTAGCACAGATAAATAGCATGCGTCATATCTTAATAGATTTTATAAAAAATAAACTATTAAGATACAGATTTCTATCTTAATCTACTCTTATTATTTTCTAGTGAATCACATGACACCCTTGACACGTGAAATGAAAATCTTTAGTAGATTTCTAGCAGGGATCGGGATCCAATCAATGCCTTATTGTAACTTCAAGGGACTTGATCAATCACACTAAGCCCAAAAATGTAAGCAACTTTTGCCAATAATAACTCATTGTTATTTTCTCCTATTCAACCTCCGAACTACGATGTTTAGTTAAGTCATCACCATCATTACAAGATGAGTCTCATCGAACCCTCGAGGGACTCGACCAAATATATCATGTCCTCAGGTCATCGGTGACATCTTTATGTCATAGGTAAGATATTAAATCACAATAAAGGTGAGCCTCGACGGATTCGACTAACTCAACCTACATTGGGATTCAATTTCTTTGTATAATGATGAAGGCCACATGGGATAATATAATTACCTTATGTTTACAGACTTAATATTATAATAGGATGGGATTTTGATTCGATCTCTTGATATGACATGTCACACACATACATATTTAAT
This sequence comes from Ensete ventricosum, assembly GCA_029747655.1. NCBI lineage: Eukaryota > Viridiplantae > Streptophyta > Magnoliopsida > Zingiberales > Musaceae > Ensete > Ensete ventricosum. The sequence goes on along the minus strand of JAQQAF010000008.1, from coordinate 35,815,006 downwards.
ATATATCTATATCATATGCAAATATATATACATATTTACTAGGTGTATAAGCAATCATATGTCATATGTGCATAATCATACCGGATGATCATGTACCATAACATAATGTAATCAAGCCTGAGCCAATAGGCTCAATTACTCACATCAGAATCTATGTGTGCATCGACGCATCTCTATGCCCTGTGATCGTTGATCTTATAATCATCGGTTCTGTTAGCACCATAGCATATCTTAATGCATCACAATTGTCCGAATCAGCCTCGTAGGTCTCATTGCCACCTCCTTGCTTCTATCGTGCCTCCTTGTATAATTACAACATAATCACAAGTACGCAAGCCTAATAATAAACAAGAAAAATAGAGAAGTGCATGCCCCAATAATAATAATAATCATATACATCATATCACATGGTCCATGATCCTCCGTCATATCGTACATCATATGTATACATTATCATGTAGGACTACTAAATAAATAATAATTAATTAACTATCTAATAAATTATTTTATTAGATTTTAGGATATCCTACCATAGTGTGCCCCACATGGTAGGAAAAACCCCTATGTGATTGGGAAACCTTAGTCACTAGGGACACCCCTGTGGCTAAGAGTCCCTAGCCACAAGGCAGCCTTAGGTAGTCAGGAAACTATTGGGAAACCAAGCAGGAGCATCACATGCGCAATAGAAGATCAAAACAAAATCGATTTCCCATGTAGATTAAATTGTCGTACAAAGATTAGTATGTGAAAAATCGTAAACTCGATAGCTGCAACAAGTGAGAGATTATTTATCTATGGAGAAGCTGCAACAAGTGAGAGATTATTTATCTATGGAGATCGTATATCCTTGAATTTTTAAATCCTGATAGAGAGGATGAAGGATGTCAAATGTCCTCCTCTTTAACGATATCCACACGATAGATCATTGTAGTGATACTCCTCCAATCGTAGCCATAAATCTCGTAGCTCTTGTGCAGCTTCTCGTAACGAAGGTAGAAGAAGATCTTTTATCTTATTCACTTCCCTCTCACATTAGAGAGGGGCTGGTCGGCTGAGAAGGTAAGAGAGAGGAGGAGAACAGAAGGGGGCGACCAAAGATGCAGCCTTTCAACTATGTGCCTCTCCTATCTCCTATTTATAGAGAGCCACCAAAAACCACAGGGATCATACTTAAATAAGTATTGATCTCCATCCAATTACCTACTAATCTTGGATTATTGGATCTTTATCTAATAATATCAATTGGCCTTTAACTGACCCTCATGTAGGGAGCCCATCAATGTTGGGTCTCATCCAATAAAAACATAGGCTAATTAGATAACTCATATTCAATCACCTATTTACTGAAGCATCCACCATATGTGTGTGACCCTCTAAGCCCAATACTGAGCTAGCCGTGAGTCCTTCCTATCAGAACTCCTACTGACCCTATGAATTGTTATCTCATAATAATTCACTCGACTCATCAACTATGGATATACTAGGACACCACGCCATAGTCCCAGACGGTACATAAGATCTTTTCCGTTGGACCTATCTATCCTCAGTTACCATGTATCTATATCGCTCATCCATCTAATATCCCAAAGATCATATTTTAGGTATGGTACTATCAGGCCACATACAGAATCCGTCCGGGTATCGCTCTCATTAGATTTTCTTGGAGAACTCTTTCTCTATCAATCTGAATGACCCCGACCGATGATTTGTCCGAGCAATAACACACAGGATATTCATCTAATGATACCAAGAGTAGATGATCCTCTATTGATACTCAATTATCTTTGTAAGGTTGGCTACTAATGTCAATAACCAGTTGTATTAGATATGAAACTTTCTAAACATGTAAGTTTGGCGTCAAAGAAAGGAGTACTCAAACAAGACATCTTTGGTGTCTCAAGTCTAAGGACCATACACATAATGGGAACTACGAAATCACTGTTTGACGGAGGTATCATTAACCATCCAACATTTCATAAGCAGATCAATCAATGAACTCATTCTCCACTGAGCACCTACATTGTAACATTAGTGTCTTCACACAAGTGGCTATGAGACCAGCTGCCTCCATCAACTGGACGAGTATACAGTATACCAGTCTATCCGATTATCTCAATATCCCTCTCGAGCAACCTATGACTAGGATTAGGATATGTGCTTAAAGGTGAATCGGTCTCATTATCGTGATCTTATCATAATATAATTCTCACTGCACAGAACCAAGGACATCAAAATATATATATTTAACAGATAGTATAATGTAAGAATGTGCTAATAATTATGGTGCATAAAGATTGTGTAGCGTGTCACATATGTCATCACTCACGTGATTGGCTTGCAGGGCACTTGTAACTAATAAAAAACTTAGCCCTCAAGGTATCCCTTACAACCATGAGAATTGGCTAAAATCTGATATGGGAGGCCAGCAAAGCTTCGACCACCATCTGCCCCCTACAGCAAGGAGTCCCCGGCTATAGAGTCACCACCTACAACTAGGAAACCTTAGCCATCAGGGATCCCTATGCAACCAGGACTCCTTGGTCGCATGGGGGGGTTGCTGCTTGGCTAAAAGTAGCATGGCTGCTCTCAGTTTGCAGTAGGTGGCTAGGTCAAGAGCCTCTTCTAGGGCTCTCGGCCAAGGTTGTAAACAACCTTCGATCGAACCATAGGGCAATAATAGTTGCTGCCTTTTTCTCCCCTTTTGTGCTAACAATTTTGACATCAAAAGGCCTCTCCAAAGCACCTTTCAACAACGAGAAAGAGTGTTGTCCGGATCTAAGAAATACGATAAAATCGTAGCAATAATGCATAAAATTATTCTGTGCGACACATCAACAAATGTAGTTTAAAAACCAATCATCGTACAACAACCTGGCTCTAATGCCACTGTTGGGAATTTCTGTTGAATCTCAAATTTTGATGATAAAATCAATTGATGGGTTATTGATCTAACAAGGTTGTTAGATTTGATTGATGCAGAATTAACTACAACAGATTACAATCAGAGGATTGGCCAAAGTCAAGTCCAGGCATCGGGCTGGAGTGAGGACGATGCAGTTGGGAATTCGCTTGGAGTGCATCGGGAGCTTGCCAGGATGATGCAAGGGAGTTCATTGAAAGAAGACCAAGACTTATCGGAAGATTATCGGGGTTAGCCGAAAAGCTTACCGAGAGTTGGGAAGGTTTTTAAGTGGATTTGTTGGTCATGATTGTAATTAATTAAGTCGTAGTTAGCATCGTTAAGGTTTAACCACGATGGTGAAAAGGAGTTACAGACCAAACATGGACCTATGATCAAGCTTGGGTATTGGCCCAAGGTTTGGACGATGCGGTGGGAGCTCACCAGGAGTTTGCTAGGACTTCATCGAAGGTATTAGGAAGATCGCTAGGAACACACTAGGAGATCGTTGGAGGAAGACCGTGATACTCACCATAGGGAATGTCGGTGGTTGTCAGATTATAGGAGTGAGGTCGTTAATGATGCTTGGTGATCATGTATGGTTGTAATCCTTAAGTCATAGGTTAAGTTTGAGTCTGAATTGAATGTGATATGTAAGGAATCCAAATCAACTCAAAGAGGCAACCGGGTCCACAAAAGGGGATTGATTGAGCATAGGTTGAGCTTAATTGGTTGACTAGAGAATTGGTCAACATAAGATTCAAGTCAGGATTGGAAAAATAAAGGGAATCACTTTTCTGGGATTCTCGGTGGTTGAACCGTCAGTGAGCGATGGTACAGCCGCCCAGGTTTTCGGGCGACTGACAACGGTTGAACCGCATAGGACAACGGTTGAACTATCGATACCCTAATTTCAGGGAAGCTTTCAGCAATTTGACCATCGACGCCGACAATTATACTGCTCGTACTCAGATTTTCCAAATATATTTAAATTTTGGCTCCAAATTTTGAAGCAAATTGGGGCCTATAAATACCCTAAGTTTTCTTACATTTCATACAATAGTTTTTGAGATTAAAATTCTTTGAAAAACTTATGTGAATTGTAAGAAAAAGAAAAGGGGAAGGACATAAGCTAAGAGTTGTAAAATTCTTGTAAAGAGTCTCCCTTGTAAGCTCAAGTTTGTAAGGGTTTAATCTTCGCCCAAAGAAGATTGGTAGTGGACACTGGTGGGTCTCAAGGAAGAGGACTCAGAAGTGGACGTAGGCCAAGATTGGTGTCAGACTACTATAAAATCGTAAGTGTTCTTTATTTGGTTTATTCTCTACTTTTGATTGTTCTTAATTAGAAAAGCAAGAGCATCATCTTTCGATTATATTTTTTTAAAATCATTTACTTATTCTTCTTTAAGTTCAAGAAATGCTTCTGATTTACAATTTTGCTCCAAACGTAAAGTTTTTCTTAAACCATGAATTTTTACACTTGCACTAATTCACCAGTCCCCCCCCCCCCCCCCCCCCCCCCCCGTGCCAATTGATACTAACAATCTCAGATTGGGAATCATGTACATTACGAAAAACAAAACCAAAGATTAGATTTTTCAAAGAAAATATCAAGGCGTCGTGCAATGATTGGTGCATGAGAAACCAAAAAAATCAGCATAATGTGTATTATATATGATACTTGGGGAGATCGTATATCCTTATAAAATCTCAAATCCAAAAGAGATGATAAAGGAGGGCATGTGTCCTCCTCTCTAGCGGTGATTCACATAGTGGACGCAGCAACAATGCTTCTCAAATCACTACACGATCTTCCTCTCCATGCATACCACAAGGCTGCGATCTCTTCAAGAAGGGGTCAATCATTCTTGCTATCCACACACCCTAAACAGGGGTTGTTGGTTGAGGAGGAGAGGCGAATAGGAGGGTAGCCATAGAAAGCTCTAGCCTATGAGCCATAAGTTCTTTCCTATTTATAGAGTTGCATGTCAGCTTAACCCTACTGGATCCTACCCTATTGGGTATTGGATCTCTATCCAATTACCGAAATCTCTTTGATTAGTGGATCTGTATCTAATAATCTCTTATTAGCTCTATAGATATCTTATATTCGTATCTCTCCTTATTGCAACATCTACTTTATGTGTGTGACTCTCTAGAGCCAATACCGAGCTGGCCGTGAGTTGCACCTGTCATAACTCATTTTGACACAAAACTATTTCTAACTTAGTAAATTGTTATCTCATAACAATTCACTCAACTCATCCACTATGGACATATTATGCCACTACACCATAGTCCCCAAATGGTATATGTGATCTAATCCATTGGACCTGTCTGTCCTCAATTACCATATATCTATAGTCTCTCATTCATCTAATATCCAAGAGATCGTATACTAGGTATAATATCATCAAGCCCATACAGAATCCTATCAGAGTTTCGCTCTAATCGGATTCTCCTGGAGAACTCTTTCTCTCTCAATCCAAATGACACTGGCCATAGATTTGTCTGAGCGAAAACACACGGGATATTTCTCTCATGATATCTAGAGTGGACGATCCTCTATTGACACTCAATTGCCTCCATAAGGTTGGCTATCATTCCCGATAACTGGCTATACCAGATCTGGAACTAATAGACCCATAAGTCCAATATTAAACAATGAAGTATTCAAACAAGGCATCCTTAGTGTCTCAAGTCTAAGGACTAGACACATAACTGAGACTATGAAATCACTTTCAAACGTCATGTATCATTTGTTAGGATCAAGTTACCACTAAAGAGGGGGGGGGGGGGGGGGGGGGGGGGGGGGTGTTGGATGCAGTAAATTAGTGCAAGTGATAAATACTCGATTCAAAAAAATTTTGCTCAAGAAAAAACTGAAATTGGAAGTGCTTTTTCTTGGAAGTAGTTAAGAGAAACTAAGTTCGAGGGTAATAATAAAGAAAAATTGAATGAAGATGCTTGTGCTTTTTCAAAGAACTAGTTAGAGCAGTCAAATTTGAAAGCAATAGTAAATAAAAGCAAGAATAGAGATACTCATAGATTTTATAATGGTTCGATCCACCTGACCTACGTCACTCTCGGTCCCTCTTCACTCAAGGTCAACCAATATCCACTAACGATCTTCTTTCAAGGGCGAAGATCAACTACCTCTTGCACACCTTTCTCCTTTTCATAGGCTTAAGAGAAAAACCTTTACAATTCTTCTTTTTCAAGCTTAGGAGATCAACCTTTACAACTCTTTCAACTCATCCCTTAACACACTTTGCACTTAAAATTAAAAGGGAAGCTCTCAACCAAATTCAATAGAATTTTACTAAGTTTTTTCTTCACTTTCTGGCTCAACTAGGCAAGAATACTTGAAGTATTTATAGACCCCCAATTGGTTTCAAAATTGGAGCTAACATTCAAACATTATCAAAAAATCAGGATATGGGTGGTACTACTATCGTCGCCGATGGTACCATCGTCAAAAGCACCTTGGAAATCAGGGGGGGCGGCATACTACCGCCGACCATCGATGACACCACCACCCAAGTAACTCGGAATAGTATGTTTTCAATATTGTTTTATACCTGAATTGTACCTCATTTTGACCTCCTTCCACATTAATAAAATGAGCTATATCATGAGCTCAAATCATGTTTTAATTGGACCCAGTTGGCCCCTAATTGAGTTAATAGGATTTCTGCAAAACTAACCCTAATTAAAAACCTAACTACGACATTTAAAGACAAACACAATTATAACCAATCTTCGTTGTCCGGCACGTCAATCGATCTTTTGGCAAACTCCCAGCAACCTCCGACGAGCTCCCGATAACCTCTCGGTGAACTCCCAGCAAACCTCTGGTGAACTGTCGGTGAGCTCCCATTGCATCATTCAAAGCTTCGGCGTATCCTCGATTCTTTCGGCCCAATGTCCGATCTTGACTCGAGCCCAACATCAGATTTTTCTTCAATCATTTTACCTTATCACAATCATAATTAGTCCTATATCACGTATCTCCAACATATAGGTTAGATCATAAATCCATCAATTAATTTCATCATCAAAATCTGAGATTCAACAACCGCCCCCTTTTTGATGATGACAATCAATTAATGACGGAGTTAACCTTAACTCCCCCTATCTATATTCCATCTTTGAAATAGGGCACACTTGAATTTAAAATAAATAATCACCTTTGAATTCAAGTGTAACATTTTTTACCATCGACAACATGTCATTATACATTGTGCATCCTCGTAGTTTCAAACCATAACATGCATAATTTTGAAACATTTCAACATTACTTCATGTATGATACTAACAATAAGTCAACATTCTTTTGGGAATTGCATGCATGGAACTAAAACATTGAAATTTTTAACCATTTAACCATTCATCACCATGATACCAAGATTAATATTATTTTGGGCATACCATACATGATAAAAATTTCAAAACAAATATTCATAATTTTGGTATCACATGATAAAAATTTGAAACCAAATGTCATCAACATATCATTTCTCCCCCTTTGTCATCAATAAGAAGAAGTGTTCAGCATATATGTGAATTTTCAATCACTTTTGGTAGGCGTAGTATACATGATAAAAATCTTAAACCAAACAATTATCATATGTTATTAACATGCCATTTCTCTCCCTTTGTCATCAACAAAAAAGAGAAATGTTCAACACATATTTGAAGCATGTAAGCTAGCAAATTTCTTTCTCCCCTCTTTGTAAAAATAAGAAGAAGAAGAAGGAAGAAATTTATTCATCACATAAAGAGTTAAATCACAAATATCACATCAAATTTCTTTCTCTCCCTTTGTTAAAAATAGAAGAAGAAGAAGAAGAAGAAGAAGGGAGGAGTCAAGTATACCCAAGAGTCAAAGAATCAAAGATTAAAGATCAAATGGGAGGATTCATTTGAAATCATCACATAAATGATCGAGTATACCCAAAAATCTAAGAATCAAAGTTCTTCTTTTGTAAATTTCAAGAGGAAGGAAAGATGTGAAATTATCTCAGAAGAAAGCTCAATTTGCGAAACTGAGAAGTTAGAAAAAAAATATAAGAGCAAGTCATACATTCTGAAGATTTGAAATCATCTCATGTAAATTTTAAGAAGCAGCTCAATTTACAAAGACCGAGAAATTCAAAAAATATGAGAGCAACTCATGCATTTAGAAGATTTAACATATCTAATTATTTTTTAATCAAATTTTCCTCATTCAATGTCTTTGTTGCAAAATAGCAATTTTATCTCCCCTTTTTTTATTGTAAAAAAGAATATGATGTTACAAATTTTCTTTTTCATCAATGCTCTAATCATAAATGTAAAGGAATTATATAGTGGAAGTCATATCATGAAGGATATCAAGAGATATCAATTTGGTGATAAATTATACAATTCATAAATACAAGGGAGTCTTAAATAAATTGATATGAAAGACATTAATATCAAATTATAAATACCAAAAGTCATGATTCGATTTGATAAATCTCCTCTTAGAGAATAAAAAGAAATCTTAAAAGATCAAATAGTAAGCAAAATCTTAATTCATAAAAATTTTTTTATCAAATTATAAATATCGAGAAGTCAAGATCATAATTAGGATAAAATCTTCTCTATAGTAAGTTGTAAAAAAAGACAAATGAGAATAAATAAAAGATCTTGATTCATGTATAAGAAATTTCAAGTTATTAAGATCATGGTTCATAAAAAAATTCAAGTTATAATTTTGAAAGATTAAAAAGATAAATCATGATTCATTTGGATAATTTTTTTTAATAAAATGAAATAATCATAGTGAACGATCTTGATTTTTATAAAAAATATCAAGTTATAAGATAATAATTCTCCTGTTTAGTAATTGGTAAAAAGAAAATAATAAAAGTTAAAATTTTTGATTCTCATAAAAGATACCTCAAATCAATAAATCAAGGGAAAGTTTATAATTTGTTTGGGAAAAAAAAATCTTATTTAAATTCAAATCATCAAAATCAAGTTTATAGTTCAAGAGATTCAAAAATATCATGAATAGATTCATCACTTTATCTCTTATTGAAAACTCGATTGAGAAACTTTTAAGGAAAAACTTTTCCTTTTTTAGTTATTTTAATTGATGTGATTTATTTCTTATAAGAATGTCTTTATCTTTTATGCCAAGTCCATGCATCATCATTTAGAAACCGGAAACCAAGTTTCGTTTCAAAAGAAATCATCAAGATTATTACAATAAAATATTTTCAAACAAAAACTTAAATTTATTTTAATTCCAATGATTTTTTCTTCTTAATTAAGTCTAACTCTTTAGAATTAGTGCAATGAGTTACGAAACAATTATCATGCTCACTTTACTCTTATTTATTTTACCTTATTTCAAACCCAAATTCATGAACAATCTAACAGTCAATCATACAACCTATTTTAAGTCAACATACAACTCATCTTAACATTTAAATCAATTATTCAATAATAACATTTACAAGCTAATAAATAAAACTTAGTTAGTACCAACATAATATTTAAATCATTTAACAATACCATTTATATTTAAATTAACAAACATAACATTTACAAGCCAATAATATTCAAAAGTCTAGTGATATATCATGGTTAATTGAGATAAATATTTCCTTTAGTCAATATCAAGAAGAATCGTAGGGGAGTGATTAATGAAAAATTTACTCATGTAAAATGAGATTTGTTTGGATATATATTATTGAGACTTAAGAACATTGTTTCATATACAATGTTGGTTATAGGTGCCCTGTAAGCCAATCACATTAGTGATGACATATGAAACACACTATGTAATCTTTTTACTTATGATTATTATTAACATATTATCATATTATATTATCTGTTACATATATATATATATATATATATATATATATATATATATATATATATATATATATATATATATTGTGATATCCTTGGTTCTATGCAATGAGAATTAGATCGCGATATATCACGATAAGAGACCGAATCATCTTTAATCACGGATCCTATATATTCCTGGTCAGAGGTTACTTGAGAGGGACATCGAGATAACCGGATAAACCTGTGTACTATATACCCATCCATATGATGGAGGCAGCTTGTCTTATAACCACTGTATAAGGATACTAAGGATATAGCACAGATGCTCATTAGAAAATAAGTTTACTAATTGATTCGTTTATAGAATGCTGTATAGTTAATGATACTTAATGTTAGACATCGATTCAGTAGTCCTGGTTGTATATCTGGTCCTTAGACTTGAGACACCAAGGATGTCTTATTTAAGTACTTATTTCTTTGACACCGGACTTATAGGTTTTAAAAGTTCAAATCTAGTACAATCGGTTACTGAGATATGTAGCCAATCTTATGAAGGCAATTGAGTGTCAATAGAGGATCATCCACCCTCGGTATCGAGCAAGGAATATCTCATGTGTTCTTGCTCAGATAAATCCCTAGCTAGGGTTGTTTGGATTGAGAGATGAGTTCTACAGGAGAATCCGATTAGAGCGAGACTCTGAAGGATTTATATGTGGCCTGATACCACCATGCCAAATATACGATCTCTGGGATATTAGATAGATAAGAGACTATAGATACATGGTAACTAAAGATAGATAAGTCCAATGGATAAGATCCTCTATACCTTCTGGGGACTATGACATAGTGGCCTAGTACGTCCATAGTCGATAAGTCGAGTAAATTATAATGAGATAACAGTTCACTGAGTTAGAAGGAGTTCTGACAAGGAGGACTCACGACCAGCTCGGTCTTAGGCCTAGAGGGTCACACACATATGATTGATGTTTTAGCGAGTAGAGGATGGATATGAATTATCCAATTAGCTCATGTTCTTATTGGATGAGATCCAACATTAATTGATCACTGCACGTGGCCCAATTAGAGGCTAATTGAGATTATTGGATAGAGATCCAATAATCAAATATTAGTGGGTAATTGAATAGAGGCTAATACCTACTAAGGCAGGATTTATTGGGAAACCTCAGCGGGAGCATCACATATGCACTGGAAGATCAAAACAAAATCAGTTTTCCATGCAGATCAAATCATCATATAAAAGATTGGATCGCGAGAAAGCCGTAAACAAAAACACATCGTGTGAGAGATTATTTTACCTAGGGCGATCATATATCCATGCATTCCATATCCCGATGGAGAGGATGAAAGAAGTCAAGCGTCTTCCTCTCAAGCGGTATCCACATGATAGATCTCTGCAGTGAAACACCTCCAATCTGATCTTGCAGCTCTGCACAGAGCGAAGGAGGAGAATATGAAGGGGTGACCAAAGTTGTAGCTTATCAACCATGAGTCTTCCCTCTTATTTATAGAGAGCCACCGAAAATGCTAGGGGTCCTTCCTTAGTGGGTATTAGATTTTCATCCAATTACCTACTAACTTTGCATTATTGGATCTCTATCGAATAATCTCCTTAGGTCTCTAATTGAGCCTCAAGCAAGGAGCCCATCAGCATAGAGTCGCATCTAATGAGAATAGGGGCTAACTGGATCTCCATTCAATCCTCTATTCGCTGAAGCATCCACCATATGTGTGTGACCCTCTAGGCCCGATACCGAGTTGGCTATGAGTCACTCCCATCAGAACTCTTTCTGATATAGTAAATTATTATCCCCATAATAATTCACTCGACTCATCGACTATAGATGTACTATGCCACTACGCTATAGTCCCCATATGGTACAGGGGGATTGAATCCATTGAACCTGTCTGCCCACAGTTACCGTATATCTATAATCTCTCATCCAACTAATATCCCAGAGACTGTATATTAGACATGGTACTATCAGGTCACATACGGAATCCATCTAAGACTCGCTCTAATCGAATTCTTCTAAAGAACTCCTTCTCTCTTAATCCGACTAACCCTGGCCAGGGATTTGTCTAAGCAAGCACAACCAAACAACTTGTTGTGCGGTAGTTCAGTCGGTAGTTCAGTCTTAGAGAATCTCCTGGGTTTGCGAGGAAAAGTCCAAAAGATCAGATGCAGCAGTGCGGGTGCAGGCGATAACGCTTACTTCTTGGGGCAATGCTACACTCTTTCAGTGCTAAAGTGGCGACGCAGCTAGTTAAGAGCGGAAATACCCGCTGCGACATCAATAGTTCAAAAGAGGGGCTTGAAAGCAAAGAGATTGACTTAGATAGCTATCCAAGGTAAAGATGGACTCTTTTGGATTTGGAAAGGGAAGCAGAACTCGCGTCAGCCATAAAACTGGACTCGGTAATAACTCACGAAAACAGGAATGGAACTTCCCTCTAATATATAACAATGGAAACCAAAAGAAGGATTCATTTATTAACTTCACTGATGCGCTTCAGCTTCATTTAAAATGATCTCTATCTCTTGCGCACGCATCTAATAGATGATCTTAAGAGCCCTTTTTCCTACATTATCTTATTGCCTTGCCCTGAGATCTTATTGCCCAACCAATGAGTCAACTTTAGCGCGCGGTATACTTAATACTTGAGGAGAGAGAGAGTCTCTTTGCTTTGCCCAACACTGATTTCATTGGCCGAGCACATATTTCTAGAGTTGGGCGCCATAATAAAGATCAAGGTATACTTCTACTTCAACAAAATCATTTCTTTCTTTTACATATTAGTTGCTCTTCGGATCAGGAAATGTTGTTTATGTTCGCAATTGATTCAAGTGTAGTTTCCGTTTTGTCATATATAGAAGCATGTCGGTAAAGGAAAGAAAGTGTAGTTCCAGCCGAAGCAAGATCCAGATCATCAGCGGAAGCCGAAGCAAGATCTGTTCTCAAGTCATCAGTAACCGCTAAGTCGACAAGAGAAGATGCTGTTTCAAGATCTTACATAAGGCAAAGCAGAAGAATTGTATGTTCCTGTTGACAGTGTTGGTGACGAAAGGGAGAGATTCAATGTTGCAAGCTGGTCTGAGAGTGTAGTTTGGGCAAGTGACAATGACTGTTTGACTCGCCGATCAATAGAGATGGAATTCTTTGTTTACTTGGGCTGGCGCTAAGTGGTCCAGTCCAAGCATATAAATAAGTCAGGATGCAGGCGCTTTCGAGTTCAGGTAATCATATCCTACAGGCTTTTAAGCGCAAAGTGGAGTTTCAAGTCCAGTTCCAGATGAAAGTCGAGTTCGGAAGTCAGCTGAGGAAGCCCTATTAAGATCAGAAGCCGTTCTAAAGTAAGATGTCTTTGTTGGCAGTAACTGTTGCGAGGGAAAGTCAAGTTCAATGACCGTTTTTGAATGCAAAGCGGTAGTATTTCAATATGTCTATACAGGGCTCGATAAGAGATATATGAAATTTCATGATGAATACAGGACAGACCGTGCTAACGTGTAAGTTTCTTCATTCTTTTACTTCATCCTGTATCTTGTTCGGAAGTCTTTATTTGCGAGTTAGGGAACTCCGTTTTATATTCCTTTCCTGCTTATGTACCACATGCTTGTTTAGTTCTATATTAGAGCGGCTTGCTCTTGCGAAACGCCAGCTATTCCTTTTTCACTTGGCTTGACTGTCGGTTCAACAAGTATAGAGTTCGAGGCAGATAAATATGAATTCTCAGGTTTTGAAGCGCGTCGTGGAGAATTGCCTGATTCGTTCTATGTAGCTTGCTTTATCCATAAGAGAAGAGAGGGTAAGGGAAAGATGATTCAATTCAACCAGCAGGGGAACCTTAAAGCGCTAAGTCAGCTACAAGCGGGAGGGAAAGTCAAAGGGGAGTTGGGTGCTTCTGAAAGGATGGTTTCTTTGGGTGCAGGCGGGTGCAGGTATGAGAGTTCCACGATAGTCTTGTTCGAGGCAGAAGATAGTACTTCTTAAGCAGCTAATGAAGTTTCTGTTCCAGGAAAAAAGTGGTTTACTCAAGAAAGAGTAAGTCGTATATTTACAAGCTGTTTCTATACCAGGTGCTCGATACGAAATAGATTCAACAATGACATTTTTCACTTAACACAAAGAGAGTCATCTTTGGCGCTCGATCAACAGAGTAAGGATGCAGAGTATTAGTAAGTAGTAGTAGTAGTAGTAGCAACTTTAGAAGATACGGGAACTCGATAAGAATAGGGAACAAGATCTGATACGGGAGTTTAGTATAGAACAGCTTCTTTAGCAGCAAACAAAAAAGGAGTTGTTAACTCGGAACAAGAAAGAAGTAGTGAGTGAGATATTTCTCTCGACATACTAAGAGTGGATGATCTTTTGACACTCAATTACCTTCGTAAGGTTGGCTGTCAATCTCGATAACCAGTTGTACTAGATCTGAAAATTTCTAAACCAGTAAGTCTGGCGTCAAAAAAGGAGTACTCAAACAAGGCATCCTTGGTGTCTCAAGTCTAATGACTAAATACACAATTTGGACTATGGAATCGCTGTTTGACATTAGGTATTATTAACCATACAATATTCGATAAGCAGATCAATCAGTGAACTCATTCTCCAATGAGCACTTGTACTATAGCCTTAGTATCTCTACATAAATGACTATGAGACTAGTCGCCTCCATCATATGGATATGTATATAGTATATCTATCTGTCCGGTTATCTCGATGTACTTCTCAAGTAACTTGTAATCGGAATTATTTAGGATCTATGTTTAAAAGTGAATCGATCTCATTATTGTGATCTTATCACGATCTGATTTCCATTGCACAGAACCAAGGACATCATAATATATATATATGCAACAGATAATATAATGTGAGAATATGACAATAATAATCATAAAACAAAAAGATCATGCAACGTATCACACGTGTTATTACTCATGTGATTGGCTTGCGGGGCACATGTAACCAATAATCTTCCACTTGACCTAAAGCCAATCACCTATATGTCTGATCCCCATTAGACTCCTGTAACGCTAAAATATATCTGAATCAATGGCTTCGTCAGTGGATCTGCAATGTTATCTTTGGATTAAACTCTTTCCATTGCTATATCTTTATGGGCTATGATCTCTCTAATCAGATGGAACCTCCTCGGAACGTGCTTAGACTTTTGATGAGACCTGGGCTCCTTTGCTTGAGCGATTGCCCCATTGTTGTCGTAGTATATGGGAATCGGCTCCACGCTGCTTAGTACAATTCTCAAATCCCTAATGAACTTCTTCATCCACACCCCTTCTTTTGTTGCTTCTGCTGCAACAATGTATTCCACCTCTGTGGTCAAGTCAGTAGTAGTATCTTGCTTAGAACTCTTCTAGCTTACTACTCCTCCATTTATGGTGAAAATATATCCTGAGTTTGACTTGTTATCATCAATGTCGGACTGAAAAGTTAAATCCGTGTAGCTCTCAACCTAGAGGCTACCTCCTCCATATACTAGTAAAAGATCCTTAATTATTCTTAAGTACTTAAGGATATACTTTACTGTCTTACAGTGTTCTAAACTTAGATTTGCCTAATACTTACTCATGACACTCAAAGCATGTGCTATATTAGGCCTAGTATATAACATAGTATACATGATAGACCCTATCGCTGAGGCATAGGGTATCATATCCATGTCTACCCTTTATTCAAGAGTCTTTGGGGATATACTCCTAGAAAGTGATATTCTATATCTCATCGGTATTGAGACCTCTCTTGAAATTCTCCATACCAAATCTTTTGATAATGGAGTCTATGTACCTAGACTGGAATAAGCCAATCATCCTCTTGGATCTATCTCTATAGATCTAGATCCCCAAAATATATAATGCCTTCCCCTAAGTCCTTTATGGAGATGTTTTTGGATAGCCAAGCCTTTACTGTGGAGAGCATTCCTACATCATTCCTAATGATTAGGATGTCATCTACATACAACACCAAGAAGGTGATAGCACTCTCACTTACCTTTCTGTACACACAAGCTTATCTTTATTCTTAACGAAGTCATCTGTTCACCTTATCAAATCTTATGTTCCAACTTTGGGAAGCTTGCTTTAATCTATAAATGGATCGGAGCAACCTGCATACTTTATCTTGACTCTCTCTGGATATGAATCCCTTTGGCTATATTATATACACCTCCTCCTCGAGATTACCATTTAAGAATATCATTTTCACATCCATTTGTTAAATCTCATAGTTATAGTGTGCTGCAAAGACCAAAAGAATTCTAAGGATTTAAGCATGGCTACAGGTGAAAAGGTTTCGTCATAGTCAACCTCTTGCCTTTGACGATATTCTTTAGCTACCAACCTTGCCTTATAGGTCTCCACGTTTCCATCCACTCCGATCTTCTTCTTGAAGATCCACTTGCAGTCGATGGATACGACACAGTCAGGTGCATCCACAAGGTTCCAAACCTCGTTAGAGTACATGAAATCCATCTCAGAATTCAAGACTTCTTGCCACTTCCCGAAGTCTATACTCATAATAGCCTCCTCGTAGGTTTCAGGATTAACATCCTGAGAGTCCTCTCCACTGATATGTCCCACATATCTTTTAGGAGGGTGAGATACTCTGTTAGACCTATGGAAAGTTAAAACTTGTGTGCTAGGTACTTGAACAGACTCAAACTATGGAATGGTGCTTGAGCTAGGTACTTCAACCTCGCTCAACTCTATCTCACTCTCATTGTTTCCACCAAGAATATGTTTATTCTTAAGAAACATAGCTCTCTTAGCAACAAAGACCTTTCGGTCCTCGGGACGATAAAAATAGTACCCATAAGTTTCCTTGGGTTATCCCACGAACTTGCACCATTCTATCCTTGATTGTAATTTGTCGGGATTGTATCTTTTAACGTGAGCAAGACAACCCCAAATCTTAACAATCTTAAAATCGAGATTTTTTCCTTTCTATATCTCATATGGTGTAGGCATTACCGACTTTGATGGAACTCTGTTCAGAAGGTAAGCTGCGATCTCTAGGGCGTATCTCAAGAATGAGACAGGTAGGTCAGTGAAACTCATCATGGACCGCACTATGTCTAATAGTGTATGATTCCTCCTTTCTGATACACCATTGAGCTAAGGTGTATAAGGAGGTGTCCACTGGGATAGAATCCTATTGTCCTTGAGGAAATGAGTGAACTTTGTACCCAAATACTCTCCTCCTCGATCTGAACGAAGAGTTTTAATACTCTTTCCAATCTGGTTCTCCACCTCATTCTTATGTTCCCTGAATTTCTCAAAGGCCTCATATTTGTACTTCATCAAGTATATGTATCCATACCTAGGAAAATCATTAGTGAATGTAATGAAGTATGAGTAACCACCTATAGCCTGAGTCGACATGGATATACATCACTATGTATGAGTTCCAATAACTCAGTGGCTCTCTCTCCGGTTCCACTAAAAGGAGAGTTGGTCATCTTCCTACGAAGGCAAGGTTCGCAAGTTGCATATGACTCATAGTCAAATGGATCGAAGTATCCATCTTTCAGCAACTTTTGAATCATTTCCTCGTGTATATGACCTAGCCTACAATGTCATAGGTATGCATTATTCACCTAATCTCTTTTCCTCTTAGACATATTTATATTCATGATATGTTGAGAAGTGTCTAACATATATAAGCTATTTATCAAGGTCCCTCTAGTGATGATCTCATCATCTATAACTATTGAACAACTATTATTCTCAAAAACTAATTTATATCTACTAATTATCAAACAAGATATAGAAATAATATTTTTGATAATAGAGAGAATAAAATAGCATACATTTAATGCAATAATAGCTCCATTAGGCAGAGTAGGGTGACCTCCCCAACAGCAATTGCAGCAACTCTTGCTCCATTACATATCTTGAGGTATTTCTCACCTTTGGCCAATCTCCTAGGTCTTGCCAGAACCCGCAACGAATTACAGATATGATAAGCACTCCCGGTATCCAATACTCATGTGCTATCATAAAAATCTGATAAGTGGAGACTGATCATGAATATACCTGAAGCTTCTTCAAGCTTATATTTTATCTTATCTACAAGATAGTCCTTATAGTTCCTCTTCCAGTGCCCGTCTTGGTTGGGTATTTCTTAGTAACTTTTACCTTACTCGGTCATTCTTTGCCCTTGCCTTTATTAAGGGTTTTATTAGCCTTCCTTTTCTTATTGGTCTTACTAATATAGAGCAAAAAGTGCAGGGCACTTGTACTAATATTGTGATATCCTTAGTTTTGTGCAATGAGAACCAGATCATGATGAGATCATGATAATAAGACTGATTTACCTTTAAAAATAGATCCTAAGTAATCTTAGATATAGGTTACTCGAGAGGGACATTGAGATAACCGGACAGACCGGTGTACTGTATAGTTGTTCATATGATGGAGGCTGCTAGTCTCATAGCCACTTGTGTGGGGATACAAAGGCTACATTACATGTGCTCGCTGGAGAATGAGTTCACTTATTGATCCACTTATAGAATGTTGGATGGTTAATGATACCTATCGTCAGACAGCGATTCTGTAGTCTCAATTGTGTGTCTAGTCCTTAGACTTGAGACATCAGGGATGTCTTATTTGAGTACTCCTTTCTTTGATGTCGGACTTATAGGTTTGAGAAGTTCCAAATCTGATACAGTCGGTTATTGAGATTGGTAATCAATCTTACGAAGGCAATTGAGTGTCAATAGAGGATCATCCACTCTCGGTATCATAATAAGAATATCTCATGTGTTATCACGTAGACAAATCCATGGCCTAGGTCGTTCGGATTGAGACAAAAGAAGTTCTCCAAGAGAATCTAATTAAAGCGAGACTTGAAATAATTTTATATAAGGCCTGATAGTATCATGTCTAATATATAGTCTCTGGAATATTAGATAGATGATGGACTATAGATACATGATAATTGAGGACATATATGTCCAATGGATAAGATCCTCTATACCGTCTGGGGACTATGGCACATTGTCCTAGTACATCTATAGTCGATGAGTCGAGTGAATTGTTATGAGATAACAATTCACTACGTTAGAATGAGTTCTGACAGGTATGACTCATGGCTAGCTTGATATTGGGCTTAGAGGGTCACACACATATGGTGGATGTTTCAGCGAGTAGAGGATTGAAAATTAGTTATCTAATTAGCCCATGTTCTCATTGGATAAGACCCAATATTGATGGGCTCCTTATATAGGGTCCAGTTATAGTCCAATTTAGATTATTAGATAAAGATCTAATAATCCAACATTTGTGGGTAATTGGATGAAAATCTAATATCCACTAAAGCAAGATCTATTATGGTTTTTTGGTGGCTCTCTATAGATATGAGGCAGGGGCGGCACAAATTCTAATAGGCTACACCTTCTTCAATCGCAAGCCAGAAGCTCACAACTTTTGCACAAATTCTGATAGGCTACACCTTTGGTCACTCCCTCCTATTCTCTTCTCTCCCTTTGTGTAAGAGTTGTGAGCTTTTAGGCTGCGATTGAAGGTGCATCGCTGCAATGATCCATCATATGGATACTGCTAGAGAAGATGACATTTGACCTTCTTCATCCTCTCCATCTAGATCTGGATTTTCATGGATATATGATCTTCATAGGTAATCAATCTCTCACATATCGTAGTTTTTACTTTTATAGATTTTTTATGCACCAATCTTTGCACCATGATTTGATATACATGAGAAATATGTTTTGTTTTCTTTCTTTCGGTGCGCATGTGATGCTCTTACTGGGTTTCCCAACATTTCATCCTTTTGACCTTTCATGCAGACATCAGAGAGGTACGTGACATCCCTCGGCACTAACCTTTCATGCAGGATCCTCGATGCGACCAAGGAGGTACCACGAGACGACTCCCCCACGAGTAAGGCGACATGTCGTCCCAGACCAATTCTCTCTCTCCACAAGTGGAAAGCTCTCCACGACAACTCACTATATTGGTGTCTCATGCCAGTTCTCCACAAGCGGGAAACTCTCCATGCTAGCTCACTATGCGTGGCTCTCCACATATAGAAAGCTCTCCATGACAGCTCACTACACCGACGCCTCATGCCAATTCTCCACAAGAGGGAAGCTCTCCATGCCAGCTCTCCAAAAATGGAAAGCTCTCCATGACAGCTCACTATGTCCACACCTCACGCCAAATCTCCATAAGCGGGAAGCTCTCCACAATAGCTCACTATGTCATTGCCTTACTCTAGCTCTCCATGCCAGCTGCCTAAAAAATAAATACCTATACTTTTAGCATTCAACCAAGTCAAGCTGACTCATCAGTTAACGACCTCAATGTAATAATAATACTCTATAATAGACAAAT
Organism: Ensete ventricosum; assembly: GCA_029747655.1. NCBI lineage: Eukaryota > Viridiplantae > Streptophyta > Magnoliopsida > Zingiberales > Musaceae > Ensete > Ensete ventricosum. The sequence goes on along the minus strand of JAQQAF010000008.1, from coordinate 35,794,889 downwards.
ATATAATATGTTGCCTGCAAAATACATGTGTTTATGTTAATAAAGAAAAAATCTCTTGTAACAATTGATAACTTATCTTCATATGTGAAATTATAATATGGAGAGTGATAGCATCATAATTAACTAGGAAAAATCCTTCACTATTTCTAGACCATTATATTCAGATCCTAAACTTTGCTATTCAAAATCGGAATGTTATAGGTTGAGTCTTATTTATATTTGGACATCTAAATACGTAAGTGTGTGTAAAAAATTAGTGTCATGTTCTTTACATTTATCGTTTTATTATAGAAAGAGGAACATTTTATCTCAATCAATCGGAATAAACAATTCACTTGATTTGTGGATCTGTAGATAAAAATCTGTTAGACTATCATTATTTGATCCAATCTTTGTAATCTGAAACTGAAATATTAAGGTTATCTTATTTTTATTTGGATACGTAATATTTAAGCGTGTTCAGAAAACTTCAAATAGTCTACATTAATATAGGAGAAGGGAGTTAAAGAAATAACAATTTACAGATTTATTTCATTTCAATTAATCTAATATCAACAACCATATTAATCTTAAATACAATCAGATCCGTGCCTACCATGAGTTTGATTTATATCCTTCCCTTCCTGTTCTAAACAAATAAGTACAGATAATACATAATACAAGCGATATCCAATCCAGATGTGTTTCCATGTACATGTATCCATTTTTGACCTGGGTTCGCAATTGATAGTGGGAATCCGATCCATCTTACCTTTTATTTTTCCTAGAAACTATATCGAATGATCATCTTATACGGAGTTCATGGCGTTAAATATATATTATTTATGTATTTCTACTCAAAAGGTTTGGTATTCATTTCTAGATAATTAAGTTGAAGTTGACCGTCATTTGACTAATACAACCTCTAGCCATTAATTATACTCTGAGAATTTCATGTACTATACATTATAAATTTTTTTATAATTTAGAATAATTATTTTCAGTGGTAATTTAGTAGTGACTAGTCCTTTTTTTATAAATTAATAGATTATATATATGGAGGATTTTTTGAAAAGAGCCCAAAGTTTGGGAGATTTAGGAGAGTGCTCTAGCTTTGAAAAATTTATACAGGTATCTTTAACTATGTGAAAAGATCATTTTATCGTGACATCCATTGAACTCATTGCCTTCTACTTTACACCACCGCATAGGTGTGGGCATCTATCTATACACTCATGTCAGAATCGAAGGGTGTCATGGCCATGAGTGTGGGTTCCCACACTAACCTTAATTGTTCTTATTGAAACCCAAGATTGTCACCAATATGGAGTAGAGCGCTCGATAAGACTGGCCTCACATAAAGGAGTAAGTAAGTGGGGTCAACTCACTTGTAAAGGTGACCAATAGAGCCCTCCCACATGCGTAGAGGTAAGTGGTCAATGAGGTTAACTCATGCATAGAGGGGGCTTCCTCGTGCGGCTAACAATCCTAATTTTTGCTAGTTTTTGGATCATTTTTGTGTGTTACATTGATCATGATGAGTAGTGCAAAACGTTAGTTATCTCAGCAACCTAAAATCCTTCGAGTGGCATAAAGGCAACTAGTGGGGCTAGCTTGCCTGGGCATGCATGGGGATAATTGACGGGGCAATCCACGTGCGGAGTTATAGATGACCAATGGAAGACAATTTGAGAGGTAATCAACGAGGTGATGAGTGGTTGTTGATAGAGGTAGAATGGTTATTTCGAATACACAATAGTATATGAGAACTTTTTAAAGTTAAGATATTCTGTAAAAAAAATTTAAACTTAATTTTTTTTTCAGAAATTTATCATATATATATATATATAATATATGATATAGAGTCCAAAGAAACTAACATGTTTCTTTTCACCGGAAGGTGAAGAAGGCAAACCATGCGTTCGGTGGGACAGCAGCGACGCAGAGTTAGTTCAAGAAACCGGTGCGTATGGACGTGTTGTTCCGCCACAATGGCATGGCGGACGAGGCCTCTTCCCCTCCTCCTCTTACTCTTGTTCGCCCTCGCTCTGCTCTCTCTCCTGGAATGCAACTGCCACAGCCTCCTTTGCCGCCTGGCCTGGAACCACTCCTTTCCTAACCTCGGCGCCCCGATAGCAAAAGCGCCTCCTTTGCGCTTTCTCGGGGGAGAATCCGGCCACCGTAACAGGAAAACTTACGTGAGCACCCGCTTTTACTCCGACTCCGTCGACGGCCGTACTCCACCCGCGTCCCCCGCTACCATACGCAGAGTTCCCACCTCGAAGCAAAGGGGCAACCCTCTCCTCAAGGTCCTGGAAACCAATGCTCAGTCGAGAACGTTCACCAAGCGAGCCGATGATTTCTTCCGTGGACACAGATCGGGGCCGCCTTGTAAAGATCGCTTCTTCATGGCCTGGATCTCCTCCTTGGAGGTGTTCGGCCCGCGGGAGTTGTTCTCCGTCGAGAGCCTATTCAAGTGCCACCCACATGCCTGCTTGCTTATCGTTTCCAACACCATGGACTCGACCCTTGGATCTCTGCTTCTCAAACCGTTCGTCGAGCGGGGGTTTCGCGTGGCGGCGGTCTCCCCGGACTTTACCCACCTCCTGAAGAGCACGCCGGCTGCGCTCTGGTTCCATCGGCTCCGACGAAGGGAAGTCAGAACCGGAGAGGTCCCCCTCGGCCAAAACCTCTCCAACTTGCTCCGCCTCGCCGTCCTGTACAAGTACGGCGGTGTTTACATCGACACCGATGTCATATTCCTAAAAAGCTTCGGCGGTCTCAGGAACACCATCGGAGCACAGGCCGTGGACGCAGGGACAGGCAACTGGACTCGGCTGAACAATGCCGTGATGGTATTCGACAGGAGGCATCCCCTGCTTTATAAGTTCTTGCAGGAGTTCGCAATGACCTTCGACGGAAACAAATGGGGTCACAATGGGCCTTACCTTGTCTCAAGGGTAGCGGCGAGGCTTAGGGGAAAGCCTGGTTACAGTTTCAGTGTGTTGCCGCCGCCGGCGTTCTACCCAGTAGGCTGGAATAAGATATCGAGGCTGTTCTCGGGGCCACGAAACCAGAGTCATTCGAGGTGGATTTCTGAAAACTTCAGTTGGGTTCGAGGAGCGAGTTACTCTCTCCATCTTTGGAACAGGCAGAGCAGCAGGATCAAGGTTGAGGAAGGCAGTGTCATCAGCAGAATCATGTTGGTTTCTTGTGTTATCTGCAATCTCTCATCGTCTCTTGTCCATAAAGAGTAGGAAGAGATTCCCGCATGTCGTCTTCGTTCTCTGCTGTTTGAAAAGCTTTGAGAGATAGTAGGAAAATGAAGTCATGGTGGACTTCGTTCTTTGCTTCTGAGCTACGAGACCAACTAAGGCCATATTTTATTTGTTTGGATGATACAGGTTGTGATTCTTTTGATCGGATCAGCAATTGGGGTAATGAGGTTGCAATCCAAAATTGTTGATCAATTAGGTTTCATATGGTTTGCTTTACCAAGGTAAGTAGTTCTACTAGTAAATTGGCATGTATTTATATCATTGGCTATTGAGGGAGGAACTTGGGTAGAAAGATGAGGGGAGGGAGCGTGCGTCGTCACGCTTCGAGGTGCAGTGCGACGACGATCATAATAGCTCGCTAGGGTACATGGTGAACTGCGACGTGGGCTTTCACCAGGTTAACGTGGATTGTTGATATGAATTCGACCTAATCAAACAGTGGTGCATACCTGAACCCGAAGATACGCCAAGTCGGGTACAACATATGGTTAATCAAAACAGTGGGGCATACCTGAACCCGAAGATAAGCCAAGTCGGGTTACTGTTAAAAGATGGTTCGACATTCCAGCAACGACGTCATGGAAGGGCTCATCGTAAATCGGCACGTGCGAACCGTAGTTTGGGGCTTCACCGACGTAAACCAAATTCTGGGAAATCGAAACCCGACCTGACCCAACAACGGATCTCGTACCTGACTCTAAGATGGTTCAACCCGGGTTGACCCGACTGGGTCTTTATCGAGATTTCCAGGCCCACGATAGACGACACTCGAGGATGAAGGAAAGCCAAACGATTGAAAAGAGAAAAGAAGAAAATGCAAACAGAAAAACCAAAGCACACATCCTTATATTTAGTTGTAGAATCAAAGACAAACACTTCAACTAATACAACGCACAGTAGTAGCGGCGGCTCATCCTTATAGCAGCAAACAAACCATAGCACAACTGGGCATCAAGCCTTATCGCTCATCCCAACTACCCCGCCCTACTTATTGGATTTATTCTTACTAACCGACACAATTATCGATCTGTTACTACCCCATCTCAGCATCTCCTTGCGGTGGATTCCTTACAGTAATCGTTAACCAGGTAGCTGCGCTGCACCCCCTTCATCGTGGCGAACTGTTGATGGATGACCTCAACGCCAGACGGCAGGACAGCGGACGACAGCTTTACGGCATTGTATCAGATCTCCCTCCTAGCTTGAAGCTGGTGAACCTCATGACGAAGGGCTGGTAGTGGTAGTCCATCTTATACTTGATGATAGGGAACTTTGTGTCGTGGTCGAGGAGTCAGTATGACTTGGTTCCTCCTACGTGCACAAGGCTCAACTTAGATCTATGCCTCAGGAATCTCCACCTCCGGTTGGGAACTCAGGTTCCTCTTCCTCGGGTCTACAGTGAGGATCTTGCACAAAGGTCTCGTCGGGGTGGAGTTGCCTGACGTGACCCCTCTAATGATCAAGTCGGTGTCTCGAACGATTTGCAGTCTTAGTGCATAAGAGTGAGTGTCAGAGAGAGTGAGAGAGCGAGCCCCCCTTTTCCTACCCTCAGGTAAGGGTTTTATACATACCAGTCGAAGGATCGACAGTACCCTCGGCCTCACCTCTACCGTCAGACCACGCATGGTGGGCAGGCACGATTGGTCGCTGTCTGTACAGCCAGTGTGGCACGCCATTCTTCATTAATTGGATCTTAGTGCAACTTGTGCTGCTGTGGCGACCAAGTCATTTCTCTGCCATCTCAGCCCGGGTCTACGCCAATCTGGTCGACATCGGATCTCGGTGCTGTCATGGATTGCTAACCTGCCGTGGGGTCTCGGTGAGCTGGAAGACCTTTCCCGGGGTTCCTTGAAGAAAGGCAAGGGAAAGGATCTTCCTTATTCGAAGCTCTTGTCTGGGGGCTATCTTTTGGGTCATACAAAGTCATGTTGAACAGTTGTCAGTGTGAATTGGTCGATCTGAAGTCGACATGACTGGTCGAAATTGAAAGTCTTGGGTCGGGACTGAAAGCCTACTGGTTATCGATTGAGACTGAAAGCCTGTTTGGATGTTGCTCGGGACTGAGAGCCCACTAGATGTTGTTCAGGGCTGAAAGCCCGTTGGATGCTGCTCGAGACTGAGAACCTATTAGATGCTGGTCAAGTATTGCTACCCAGGTTCTGGACTGGCCGAGCACTGTTGCTTGGGAGCTGGACTGGCCGAGCATTGCTGCTCCGGAACTGAACTGAGCTGGCCGATGACTACTACTCGGGAGCTAGACTTGTCGAGCATTGCTGCTCGAGAACTGAACTAAGCTGGCCGAAGACTACTGCTTGGGAGTTGGGCTGGTCGAGCATTACTGCTCGGGAACTGAACTGAGATGGCTGAGGATTTCTGCTCAGGAGTTGGACTGGTCAAGCATTATTGCTCGGGAACTGAACTGAGCTGACCAAGCACTATTGCCCTAGAGCTGGACTGGCCGAGCATTGCTGCTCGGGAACTGAACTGAGCTGGCCGAGTACTGCTGCTCGGGAGCTGGACTGGCTGAGCATTACTGCTCAAGAACTGAATTGAAATAGCCAAGCACTGCTGCTTGGGAGCTAGACTGGCTGAGCATTGCTGCTCGGGAACTGAACATGAGCTGGCAGAGGACTACTACTCGGAGCTAGATTGGTCGAGCATTGCTGTTTAGGAACTGAACTGAGCTGGCTGAGCACTGCTGCTCGGGAGCTGGACTGGCTGAGCATTGTTGCTCGAGAACTGAACTGAGCTGGCCGAGCACTACTGCTCGGGAGCTGAACTGGCCGAGCATTATTGCTCGGGAACTGAACTGAGCTGGCCGAAGTACTGTTACTTGGGAGCTTGACTGACCGAGCATTGCTGCTTGGGAACTGAACTGAGCTGGCCGAGGATTGTTGCTCGGGATTTGGACTAGCGAGCATTGCTGCTCGACAACTGGATTGGTTGAGCACTGCTACTCAGACTCATGACTTGACCAAGGCGTAGCTTGGACTCGTGAGTGGCCGAGCACTGTTGCTCGGGCTTGTGAGTGGCTGAGCACTTTTACTCAGGCTTACGACTTGCCCAAGGCGTAGTCGGGCTCGTGAGTGGCCGAGCACTATTGCTCAGGCTCGTAACTTACCCGAGGCATAGCTTGGGCTCGTGAGTTATCGAGCACTGTTGCTCGGGCTTATGAGTGGCCGAGCACTGCTGCTTGAGCTCATAATATGCCCAAGGCGTAGCTCAAGCTTGTGAGTGGCCGAGCACTATTACTCAGACTCGTGAGTCACCGAGCACTGCTACTCAGGCTCATAATTTGCCTAAGGCATAGCTCGGACTTATGAGTGACCGAGCTCTGTTGCTCGGGCTCGTAAGTGGCCGAGGTGCACAGCTCGGGCTCGTAAGTGGCCGAGGTGCAGGACTCGGACACTATTTGGTCGAGGTGCAAACTCGGGCACTATTTGGCCAAGGTGCACAACTCAAACACTTCTTGGTCGAGGTGTAGGACTTAAGCATTATTTGGCTGAGGTGCATAACTCGAGCACTTTTTGGTCGATGTGCACAACTTGGGCACTTTTTGATCGAGGTGCACATATCGGGCACTTTTTGGCCGAGGTGCAGGAATCGAGCACTCTTTGGCCGAGGTGCAGGACTCGAGCACTCTTTGGCCGAGGTGCACAACTCGGAAACTATTTGGCCGAAGTGCAGGACTCAGGCACTATCTGACTGAGGCGCACAACTTGGACACTTTTTGGTCGAGGTGCAGGTCTTGGGTGCTATTTGGTCGAGATGCACAACTCGGGCACTGTTTGGCCGAGATGCATGACTCGAGCTCTGTTTGGCCAAGGTGCAGGACTCTGGCACTATTTGGCTGATGTTTGGCTGAGGTGTAGGACTTGGGCACTATTTGGCTGAGGTGCACAACTCAAAGACTATTTGGTCGAGGTGCAGGACTCGGGCTCTGTTTGGTCGAGGTGCACAACTCGGCACTATTTAGCCGAGGTGCACAATTCAGACACTGTTTGGCCGAGGTGCAGGACTCGGGCTTTGTTTGGTCGAGGTGAACAACTCGGGTACTTTTTGGCTGAGGTGCATAACTCGAGCACTTTTTGGCCGAGGTGCACAACTCAGGCACTGTTTGGCCGAGGTGCACAACTTCAACACTGTTTGGCCGAGGTGCACAACTCAGAAACTGTTTGTCCGAGGTGCACAACTCATACACTTTTTGGCCGAGGTGCAGGTCTCGAGCACTATTTGGCTGAGGTACATCACTCGGGCACTGTTTGGCCAAGGTGCATGACTCGGGCTCTGTTTGGCCGAGGTGCACAACTTAGACACTGTTTGGCCGAGGTGGAGATCTCCGACACTATTTGGCTGAGGTGCGCAACTCAGGCACTGTTTGGCCGAGGTACATAACTCAGACACTGTTTGGTCAAGGTGCACAACTCTGACACTTTTTGGCCGAGGTGCAGGTCTTGGGCACTATTTGGCCAAGGTGCACAACTTGAGCACTATTTGGCCGAGGTGCATGACTCGACCTCTATTTGGCCGAGGTGCACAACTCTGACACTTTTTGGTCAAGGTGTAGGTCTTGGACACTATTTAGCCGAGTTGCACAACTCAGGCACTATTTGGCTGAGGTGCAGGACTCGGGCACTCTTTGGTTGAGGCGCACAACTCAGACACTTTTTGGCCGAGGTGCAGGTCTCGGGCACTATTTGGCCGAGGTGCACAACTCAAGCACTGTTTGGCCGAGGTGCATTACTCAGGCTCTGTTTGGCCGAGGTGCACAACTCAGACACTATTTGGCCGAGGTGCATAACTCTGACACTTTTTGGCCGAGGTGCAGGTCTCAGGCACTATTTGGTCGAGGTGCACAACTCGAGCACTTTTTGGCCGAGGTGCACAACTCGGGCACTTTTTGGCGAGGTGCACAACTCGGGCACTATTTGGTCGAGGTGCACAACTCAGACACTATTTGGCCGAGGTGCATGACTTGGGCTTTGTTTGGCCGAGGTGCACAACTCAGGCACTATTTGGCTAAGGTGCACAACTCAGACACTGTTTGGCCGAGGTACAGGACTCGGGCTTTATTTGCCCGAGGTGCACAACTCGGGCACTTTTTGGTCGAGGTGCACAACTCAACACTATTTGGCTCAGATGCACAACTCAGACACTGTTTGGCTCAGATGCACAACTCAGACACTGTTTGACCGAGGTGCAGGTCTCGGACACTATTTGGCCGCGGTGCATAACTCAGACATTGTTTGGTCGAGGTGTAGGAATCATGCACTATTTGGCCGAGGTACAGAACTCGGGCACTATTTGGCCGAGGTGCACAACTCAGACACTATTGGACCACATCCGAGCTAGGCCTTGGGTGGTGGAAAAAACTTGACACATCCGAGCATCAAAGCTATCAAATTGGGTTGCCTGGTCTAGAAAAGCGACGATGTGATCAGTTGGGTCGAAGCCGAGGTATTCCATTCTTCAAAGAGGGAAGTGGAGTTGCCCCCCGAGCCTGAGGGCATGTTGGGCAGTTGAGATCTGTCTGAGATGCTCGTTGGAGTTGTTCGACTGTGGGCATTATTGCGACATCAGGCTCTCCTTCTAGTGCCAAAATGATATGGAACTTTGTGCCATGGTCGAGGAGTTAGCACAGCTTGGTTCCTCCCGCGTGCATAAGGTCGTCGACATTGGTCAGGAATGGGGCATCAGGCTCAGCTCGGATCTGTCTCGGGAATCTCCACCTCGGGTTGGGAACTCAGGTTCCTCTTCCTCGGGTCTACAGCGAGAATCCTGCATAAAGGTCTCATCAGGATGGAGGTGCCCGACGTGACCCCTCCGACGATCAAGTCAGTACCTCGAATGGTTTGCAGTCTTAGTGCAGAAGAGTGAGTGTCTGAGAGAGTGAGCCCCTTTTTTCCTGCCCTTAGATGAGGGTTTTATACATACCAGTCGAATGGTCGACCATACCCTCGACCTCACTTCTGTCATTAGGCCGGGCATGGTGGGTAGGTACGGTTGGTCGTTGTCCATCCGGTCGACATGGCATAGAGGCGTGGCACGTCATTCTTTATTAATTGGATCTCAGCGCAACTTACGCTGTCGTGGCAACCAAGGCATTGCTCTGCCACCTCAGCTCGGGCCTACGCCAGTCTGATCGACATCGGATCTCGGTGCTGTCATGGATTGCTGACTTGCCATGGGTCTCGGTGAGCTGGGCCAACCCATTAATTGACCTATCACTTACCATTCTCAATCGCTCACGACGATGCATCCCACATCCGCCTGGCGGCAAATGTAGTCTCCATTTTCCGAGCATATCTTTTTATCTATTTTTTGAAATTCCAGCCATATTAAATGATACAGAGGCTTTGGAGACAAGCAAGTACTATGACAATAAATAAAAGTATATTTAGTTTTCAAGATAGATAACTAAATGAAAATACATTAGGAATTAATTTTTAATAAAAATATTTAAAAATTTTGTGAGTCTTAACTTGATTTTTTATAATTATATGGAGATAAATTGAACAGAACTTGAAATACTTGCAACGTAAAATAAATGTTTCCAAATAGAAAGAAAATAAAGCAGTGATGCAAAAATAATAAATAAATCAAAAGGACAAATTTTAAAGATCGATGATGATGTCATGGTACAAGAGACAATTAAAAAAAAAAATCAAAGGCAATATAGCTCCAAAGATCAAACTCAAAGAATCACTACTAGTAACAATCAAGGGATGCCTTTAATTGCTTAGGAAACAGTCACAAAGTATAAAACGGAAGATGGTTTGAGTAGACATAACCTTGAATAAACACAAATTTATCTTCAAGCTAAGATGAAGTATTGATACTTTAATAGCATTAATAATATTTGGTCTGAAATTGTTTAATTGGGACTATGGGATGCTGTCTCTATTTTTAGAACTAAGGCTTATAAAAATTTGAGACATGGTTTCACTTCGGTTATTTTGGTAATGGTTCAACTATTTAAATATCCAAGGACAATTGGATTTTTGATTATCCAATTAGATTATCGCATACTTTCATTAATATAATGCAAATCTTAAGAAAATGTTAGTTTCAGATTTTATCTCAAATGGTAGTTGAAATTATGAGTTACTAGTTCAATTGTTTGGGTTGCATACTACCATTAAAATTGCTAATATTGAAGTATCTCATTGGCCTAATGCTTATGCAATTTGCTGAAAATTTATTTCTAATGGGCAACCATCAACTAGATCAGTATACAAATTCCTCAATAATGCAGAAGAAATTTCTAGTGATAAAAAGGAATTGTGGCAAAGTGAATGGTCTATTCCTGCCATTCCACGAGTCTCTCGTTACTTGTTGGAAATTATTACAATCTCGATTACCGACTGCTTCTTTTGTACAAACGGTATGGATGATATTATCATATTTTCTTTAATTACAGATTTGCTAAAAGTATTTGATATTTTCTTAATATTAGTCTTAATATGAGATTCTTGTATTTTAATGATTGGAACAATAGATTTTGGCTTAGTGAAGGGCAGGATTTAACCAAATAAAGCTGTTCTACATTAAGAGGTCTTGCTGTGATGTGTCTCTAGTTGATTTGGATGGCCAGAAACCCTATTTAAAGGAGTTAAGACTGCTCCATTGACTGTTGTGTATAAAACAATTTCATATATGATGTCTTATAAAATTTTGCAAAGCTCTGAAGGTATAGTAATAATGGGTGAGATACATAGTTCTAATGTCTAGTCTTTTAGTGTCGACCCGGGCAACACTGGTTCAAATTAAATGCAGATGATGCATCTACAGGTCAGGGTGGAATTTGATTTTTAATCAGAAATAGTAATGAAATACAGGGGATTTGGATGTGAAACTCAATGAAGCATTGGCAATGAAAGAAGATCTAGTTTCAACTATTAAAGAATGAATAATTAATTTAAAATTTGAAAGTGATGATCTAAATCTCTTCAAGACATTGAAGAACGAAGTTTCTCTCTAAACTGGCTACGTAAAATTTACATTAACAATATTGAAGAACTCTTATCCAAATTCTATCATATTAAACTATTACAAATGCAAGTAAAGCCGCCCACTCCCTTGCTGCCTATGCAAAAATTGAGGAAGCAAATCTTTCTTGGAGATTGAACTAGCCACAATTCTTATCTACTATTTTAAGCTCCGATGAGCAGAATTATTATAATATTATCTTTAGTTGATAACAATTTTTTTGAAAAAAATAAACTTCTTAACAAAAGAATATTCAATATTATTATTGTAAGACGTATAGTCATATTGAAAAGTTCTGTTTTATAAAAAGGTAGCATAACAAGCTGAGGAGAAGAAAGATAAAAAAACTTATTTTTTACATTTCAGTCTCTTAATAGTACTTCTAATAATGTTTGATATATAAAATAATAATTGTAGTTGCCATATGACAATAAAATCTTATCATATGAAGCCATCTATAGATGGGAGATAGCTCTATATAGGAAGTTGATGGTAAATGTATGAAAATAAACATATCAAATATTAGAATAATTGACCATGCTTTTTTATGTTCCTAGCTTGGATTCCAATTTAATTAGTGTTGGGTCGTATCTTAATGATGAATTATCTTGTTTCTATAAATTAAAAATATTCCGTCTACGAGGATAAAAGTTTTTGAACAATTTACTTTTTTTGATGTTGTGATAGAATGTATTGATCGTTAAAATAGGAAGTAATAATAAAAAGCCGGATTTAAGTTTCTTGATTCACCATCTATTTATGTAGGTGAAGAGGAGGATTTCCCTCAACTAGTTTACGAGATTTCTTCATTTAATTGGGGAAATCATATCTGCTATCATGTCCCTTCAAGATCAAGCTCTCATCAAGGATGTCAATCTTGGACCGATATAATAAAAAGAGTTTGCGGGCAAGAGGCTTCGTGAGTAAGTCGGCTAGTTGATCAACAGTATGTATATGAAAAACACGGAGTTGATGTCTTATAACTTGATCTCGTATGAAATGAAAATCAATGACAATGTGTTTCATGTGGGAATGGAACACTGGATTGGTGCAGAGATACGTGGCTCCAACATTATCACATTATATTGTAGGAGTAGGAGCGAAGTAATCTTAGTTCCTTGATTAGATTCATGATCCAATTGAGTTTTGCAATAGCAGAGGCGATGGCATGGTATTTAGCTTCAGTTGTAGAACGTATGACTATCTTTTGCTTCTTAGAACTCCAACTGATTGGATTTGCTCAAAAAAAAATAAAATACCCCGATGTGGATGTTCGATCATCAAAATTTTCTACCCAATCAGCATCAACAAAGGCCTGAAGATTAAGTGGGGAGTGTTTGTAGAACAAGATGCTATGATCGAGGTCCCTTAAGATACAACAGAATTCTTTTGACTGAAGCCCAATGCAAAGTAGATGGTTGATGTATGAACTGCGATAACTTATCAACTTCAAATGAGATGTCTAGATGGGTGAGAGCTAGATATTATAAGTCGTCGACTACTTATCGGTATTGAGTAGGGTCTGTAGTAGGACTACCATAACATAATTTGAGTGATTCACTAGTAGAGAGGGGAGTTATAACTTGCATGTTCGTTTTTGATAATATATCTTGAATATACTTTCTTTGTGAGAGGAACAGTCCTGAAGATGTATATGTTGCTTCCACTCCTAGAAAGTAGTTCAAGTCTCCAAGATCTTTAAGAAAGAATCGATCTACCAAATGCTTAATGAATGTTAGGACCTCCATAGAATTATCACATATGACAATAATATCATCTACATATACCAAAAGATGAGAGTCCCCTATAAAAAGGCATTGTTAACATCTAATTGTCGTAAGCACCAGTTTTTTGAGATGGCCAAACTCAGGAAAAGTCAGATTATGGTGGGTTTAACAATAAGACTGAATGTCTCTGTGAAATCAACTCTAGGTCATTGATGAAGCCCTTTGGCCACGAGGTGGGCCTTATATTGAGCAATCGAACTATCGGGGTTTCGCTTAATTTGAAAGATCCACTTACACCCGATGATATTTTATGTTGGATAAAAGAGAATAAGAATCAATATAGAGTTATGGAGAAGAGCATCATATTCCTCGTACATGGCTTTACGCTAATGGGAAGATGTTTGGGCTTGAGTGAATGAGGTGGGTTCAAAAGATTTGGGCGAAGACTTTGTATTACATATAAATCAACAACATGAAGTGGTTTAAAAATACCACTTTTGGAGTGAGTTTGCATGGGATGCCCAGGAGCAATGACATTAGTAGATGGTGGGTCATCACGGTTTGAGTCAGGTTGAGGGACGTCAAGGGCACTATGTCTAGGTGAAGGTAAGGGCAATGGTTATGTTTCCAAGGGTAGTGATTCATTAATTGGAGGAATATGTGGGGTCATTGGAAGAGGGAGAGAGGAGCTGTGGAACAGAAGTAACAAGAGAGTGTGGATCCAAAGGGAAAGGATTAGGAGGTGGGTTTAGAGGTTCGATTGATGGGGTTGAAGGTGTATTATAGTGCTGTTGCATGGGTATTGGAGGTGGACATACAACATGAGACTTGTGGTTGTGAAAGGGAAAGATATACTCTACAAAAATGATATGACGTGAAATAAAGACTTTATTAGTATGAGGGACATAGCAACGAAAGACATTATGATTAAGAGAATACCTGATGAAAATATAGGGCCAATATCTAGATTGCATCTTATATGACGCATAGGGACGTACCTATGGATAACAAAAACATCCAAATACTTTGAGTTTTTGAAGATTTTGACATTTATGAAATAATTTTTCAAGTGGTGATTGATATTATAGGACTGGAGTGGGCATACAATTAATGAGGTAGACTACAGTTTGGAAAGCTATTGACCAAAAAGTTAATAACATCGAGGCTTGATGAAGGAGTGTTAAACTAGTTTCAACTATCTGTCGATGTTTGCAATCAGTAGAGCCAACTAGTTGAGAAGTATATGAGGGTGACTTGAGATGTTAAATGTCATAGGCTGATAAGTAAGATGTGAGGGTCTTGATATTCACCCCGCCATCAAAGTAAACTATTTTAATTATAGTTTAAACAAAGTTCTCGACCAATTTTCTAAAGTTGGAAAAGACTGTAGAAACTTCAGACTTATGATTGAGAGGGTATAACCATGTACACTTCGTAAAATAGTCTATAAAAATGACATAAAATCTAAACTTATCAAAAGAAATGGTTAAAGCAAGGCCCCAAATATCAGTATAAATAATTTCAAATAATTTAGGGTAGGATATAGAGGATGTTCCAAAAGGTAGTCTATGACTCTTATTGCTAAGACAAGCATCACAGTGAGATATAACACTATTTGATTTAAAAACAGGAAGAGAATAGCAAGAAAATAGTTTTGCATCAGATAGAGAGCGAGGGATGACCGAGACAACGATACCACACATCGATCGGAGCAACAATTGAAGAGTGGGTAGTTGGTTGGGTTAGATGCAAGGCTGACGATCACTTGTAAATATTATATTTATTCTGGCCTCGGACCAATAATGCCCCCGTACTCAAATCCTTAATAAGAAAAAAATCAGAAAAAAATTCAATTGAAGTATTATTTTATTTATAAAATTGAGAAACAAAAATGAGATTCTGTTTAATGTGTGGTGCATATTAAACATCATCGAGTGTAAAAGTAGTGATATGTGATTTAAGCATTATAGAACTAATATGAGTAATAAGAATGCCTTTACCATAATCGATGACGATATCTTCATTTCCATTATAGTTGTTATGGATGGACAGATTCTGAAGATCACAAGTAATATAATGAGAGACACCATAATCCATGATCCAATTTGATTGACTAGTAGTTGAAGTAGTCATGACATTCACCTTAGGCCAATTTGACGGAGTAGGAAGTCGAGGTCGAGACTGACAGACTTTTGCAGAGTGGCCAACTTTATCTAACAACTGGCAGATGACTTGTTAATGGTGCGTGTGGGAAGGACGTCATGGCTGGTGTTGAATCTCAAATTTTGATGATGAAATCAATTGATGGGTTATTGATCTAACATATGTTGTTAGAGTTGATTGATGAATGATTAATATGATAAAAAGATTATTACAATCAGGATTGGCCAAGGTCAAGTCCATGCATCGGTCCGGGGTTCGGACGATGCGGTTGGGAACTCGCCAGGGGTGCGTCGGGAGCCCACCGAGGGTATTGGGAGTTTGCCAGGATGGCACAAGGGAGTTCACAAGAAGAAGATAGAGATTCGCCGGAAGATTATCGAGGGTAACCGAAAAGCTTACCGAGAGTTGTGATGGTCTTATAATGGATGTATTGGCCATTATGATTGTATTTAATTAAGTCATATTTAGCATTATATAGGTTTAACCATGACGAGATGAGTTACAGATCAGACATAAACCCCGGATTAAGCTTAGGCATCTGGCCAAGGACTAGATGATGCAGTGGGAGCTCACCGGGCGTTCGCTAGGACTTCGTCAAAGGTATCAGGAAGATCGCTAGGAACACCTCGGGAGATCGCCAAAGGAAGACCATGAGACTCGTCGTTGGAGAAGCCAGAGGTTGTCGGTTTACGGGAGTAAGGTCATTAAGCTTGGTGGTCATGTTTTGATTATAATTTTAAGTCATAGGTTAAGATTAAGTCTTAAATAAGTGTGATTTGGATGAAATCCAAATCAACTCAAAGATGCAATCGGGTCCACTATGAGTTTTGATTGAGCTCAATTGGTTAACCAAAGAGTTGGTCAACATCTGGTTCAAGTCAAAATTTGAAAAGTGGAGGCAACCACTTTTGTAGAGTTTCCGATGGGTAAATTGTCGGTAACCAACGGGTAAACCACCACCGCCCAGGTTTCTAGGCGGCTGACGGCGGGTAAACCGCGCAGGGCCGATGGATAAACTGCTTGTACCTTGGTATTCGGGTGGCAGGTCCGCGGGTAAACCGCTTGTACCTAGATTTTTCGGATGAGTTTGATTTTTGGCTCCAAAAATTTGAAGCCACATGAGGTCTAAAATACCCCAAGTTTTCTTGTATTCTAAATAACAATTTGGGGGAAAAAATATATGAAAAACTTATGTGGATTGTAATAAAAAGGAAAAGGGTAAGGGAGTGATCAAAGAGTTGTAAATCTTGTCTCCCTTATAAGCTTAAGTGTAAAGGGTTGGTCTTCACCCAAAGAAGATCGGTAATAGACGTTGGTGTGCATCAAGGAGGACTTGGGAGTGGACATAGGCCGGTTGAGGCCAAACCACTATAAATTGTGAGTGCTCTTTTCTTGCATTGTTTACTTCTTTCTATTGCTCTTAATTAGTTCAAGAAAGTTACAAGCATCATTCTCACATTTTCTCTCAAATCGATTTTAAATAAGTTTTATCGAAATATCAAAAGAAGCTTTCATTGTTAACTCTTTACTTTACGAAAGAAAGTTTTTAAATGAGCACTATTACACTTGCACTATTTCACCCCCCCCCCCCCCCCACTCTTAGTGTCAATTGATCCTAACAATTGGTATCAGAGCCATATTTTTCTCATTTGGTTTAACACCCAAGAGAATGACTCTTTTTGGCTTTCAAGAGAATTTTTCTATCATTCATTCTCCCATATTCAATGAGACGACTACACTTATTGAAAAACTCATATGAGAGTTTTCTTGCTTTCTTTAGACCTTGATTTATGGACTATTATTGAAAACAGATTCGAAAAGTCTTCTCTTCCAATGAACGATTGAAATGATTAGAGATGAAGACTTTCTCTTTAAATGCCAAGGCTATGAATGCCCTATTTTGTGCCTTAGATAAAAATGAATTTAATCGAGTTTCTCATTATGATTCAGCTTTTGATATATGATATACATTAGAAATGATACATGAAAGCATAACTAAATCAACTAATTCATTAAATGAAATAATCTATAAAATGAAAGTGAAGAACACCTTCCAAAAAACAGGAAGGATTGTGAACTAAAAGAACACCTTCCAAAGAACAGGAAGGATTATGAACTAAGAATGATATATGACTCCTCGAGTAAAATCTCAAGTGATGAGAATCTTGGGCATGAACTTTTGACAAATGAACTAGAAAAACTAATGAAATTGAACCTTAAAAATAATCTAAAGATGGACAAAACCTCTTGCTATGAATGCAAGAAGCTAAGGAGCTCCAAAGATCAAATGCTCAACCAAGAAGTGGAGAACCTTGCCCTTATGGCCATCGACGATAAGGTTATAATTCATTAAGCAATTCTTCTTTTGAATATTAAATATGTTTTATGATTTATTTGATAAATTTAGAAAACTTTGTAAATCCTTTAATTTGTTTAATATGAACATGATTAGTTAGTTGGTAAAGCTGATGAAATACATGAGTTATTAGCATCACATAATCCTAGTTCTAAATGTGAAATGTCAGACAACATTAAAGAAGAAAATATCATGCTTGTGACAATGTTAGAAAATTTTGAAATTGAAAATAAATCCTTGAATATGATCCTTGCCAATAAGGGTCATATTAATAGAAGAAATGATATAGATTTTATTATTAACATTCAACAAAAGCCAACCATGTTTGTGAAAGGACCTACATTAAATTTGTCACTAAAAAATAAACATAATTTTTATGGTAGATTAGGATATAAAGCCTACAAATTTTAAAAATTATAGTCCATATAAATTAATTTGGGTTCCTAAAGGAACCATAAACAACCTTAAATCATTAGAGAAAATGGGAAGAATATATCATGAAGGACCCAAACTCAAATGGGTACCTAAATCAAAACCTCCCATAATATAAAGTTACCTCCTAACAAGGCTAGGAGCACTAAGTTATGTTTTGAAAGTAGATGCAAAAGGTACATGATTTGAGATCTAATATTCTTTCAAAGCTCACTAGCCTAAGTAATAATAAGAAAATTATTGAAATTAAAATAATTGATAATAAATCTTTTGATGGTTCATCATTATATAATTAATATTGATGATGCATAGCTAGAGCATACAAGTATGAAAATGAACTAGAACCAAAGAATCTTATTTATTGAAAAATATATTAAAATTTACATAAATGAGATTTTGATGATGAATGAATAATATGTTCAAAACCATTAGCTTGGATGTTGGTTTAAATGTAAAGACTATTATTAAATGGTTTAAATATTGACAAAGTCTATGGAATAATTGATTTAAATATTACATTGATTGAAATTCTATGATTGAATGATAAAATTTTAGCATAAAACAATATTAAAAAGGGAGAAAAAAAATCATACTTCATTGTCTAGTATTTTTATAAATTAAAAATATATTTAATGAGAATGAAATGAGCATGGTAACTCACTACACTAAGTCTAAAAATTATTGGAATTGAAATAAATCAAAGTTTTTGTTTGAAAATATTTTATTGCAATTATCTTGATAAAATTCAGTTTTTGACTTTAAAATGACATTGTATTCTTGAAATAAATTTCAAAAGAAGGACAATTATTCTTGAAAGAATTTTTATTCTATTAGTCCTTCAACAAGAGATAAAATAATACTATTATTATTGAATCTCTTAAACTACAAAAATGGATTAGAGAACTTTAGCTATTGAAAAACAATCTATGATGCCTTCATTGAATTTTTCGAAAAGCGATTTTTATTATGATTTTAGATAATTTTTCAAATGATTTTGTTTTAAAAAGAGATCGATGAATCTATCCAACATTATTGATATTTTTGATGATTTTATCATGATCTTGACGAAAAATTACAACGTGAAATCTTTACATAAATCATGTTTGTTTGGAGAAGTTTATAAATGGATCATAAGTTTATATTTTTGAAACAATAATATGAATCTAAATAATGATCTTGATGATTTTAAATCACATATATAAGTTGAGATCCAATATTTCCATATCTTATTTTGTAAAATCATACTAGTAACTTGAAAATTTTCATGTATAATTTTGCTTATAAAATTGATCTCATAAAATTTTTATTATTTAAGAGGAGATTTATTAAATTCAATCGTGTATTTAATATTCATAAATGTTTTTTGATATTAATATCTTTCTTGACATGATTTATTTTAAAACTCATGAATGACATAACTTACCAAAATTAGTATTTCTTAAATTTATGATAACTTGAAAATTGAAAGAGATTTGTATTATCATGAATATTTTCTTAATTTCTTGACTTGAATTTTACGTTATGGGAATCATGTTATTGATCTCTATGATTTTCTTTTGGATTGAGATTACCCCTAAGACTCATTTTTATTATTTATAAAAAAGAGAAAGAAACTTATTAAACGAAATCATGTCTTTTGATATTCAAAAATTTGATTTTATCTTTACTGAACATGATCATCTGGTACTTTTTGGTGTAAATTTGAATATGGATAAAAATAAATTATGCCATCATATTTTGTGACAATAACCAAAAAGAAAAAAATAAAATTACCAATATGATTAGAAAAAATTTGGATATAATAACTTTGAATGATGAACAAGTGCTTACAAGATAATTAGAACTTTCTAAATGCATTCAAAATATTGGATTTACAATTTGAGCTTAATCTACTATCTTATTTTCTTTTGGAATTCGTGATGATTATTATCAAAATCTACATGAGATATGATTTGCTACTTTCCTTGAAATTTGCATAAGATAAATTAAATTGTATGGGTAGCTCTTGATTTTTCCTTGGATTTTGGAATCTACATCTATAAAATTTACATATATAAAATTAAGTATTTTTGTGATATTTTTCACTTCTCTACCTTGATTCTACCTTCTTATTCACACAAAGTAGAGAAAGTAAATCACTAGCATTTCAAGAGATCAATAAGACTATCAATATCATTTTGAATCTCTTGAAACTGAATTTAATGATTTTGAAATTGAATGAGTTCTTTACCTATATCGTGATTTTGATTTCTTGGAATTACAACTTGAAATCTTTTATAAATCAAAATCTTTTGTTATGTGTTTTAGTATTATTTAAAATGATATTTTTATACAAATCATGAACTTAACAACTTGATATTTCTTATGAATGAATCAAGAGATTTTATTTGTTTCTCTTATGATTTATCTCTTGATCTTCATGAATTGTACATCTCATCAATATGTTAATTTTTTTTAATATATTTTATGTGATGATTTGAAAAATGATGTAATGAGAAAAGTTTTACACTATTATAACGATCCCTTCTTTTTTGACAATGACAAAGGGGGAGCAAAACTTGTTAGCTTGCATGATGTAAAATTGCTAGTTTGAACATTGCAAAGGAAGCAAAAATTTGTTAGCTTGCACTTCTTAGAAAAGAAGAAAGAACTCACTAGCTTGTATGTTTTAAAGTGATGAAAAATTTGCTAAATTGCTAAGCTTTCATATATCAAGAACTTGCTAATTGTACTTCTTTTTGTTGATGATAAAGAGGGAGAAGGTATAATGATGTGCAATCATATATGATGATCATGCATGTAATGATGATTTTGAAAATATACATAATGATTGGTTATTGTTTAGATTTATTTGCTATATTTTCTTGACATTTACATGAGAAAGATTTATTAAGCTCATATTTGAAATTTTATATATACAAGATTGAGGTTGAGACCTAGAAACGTTAAATCATAAAACTATATAAATTGCTAATATAGATTTCATAAAATGAAGTCTTTTTGTGATAATATTTTTGAAAAGTTTCTCCATGATTTTATCTTATTGTTTTAAAAAAAAGAGAAAAATTGATTGAAGATGTGCCACATTTGAAATTTATAAGAGATAATTTTTGATATTAAGAAATGACTTTTGCTACATTTGAAATACATAAGTAATATTTAAATCTCTTAAACTTTTGAGCTCATCTTAGTATTGCTTTGAAAATTTATTAAGAGCTCTTATCTATGATGGAATATTTCAACAACACCTCCCTTATTTCTCTCCTTATTAATCATAAAGGAAAAGAAAGTTTTATAAACAACAATTTGAGAGAAACATTCTGTGAAAAAAATTATGTAGATTATAAGAAAAAGGAAAGAGGTAAGGGAGTGATCAAAGAGTTGTAAATCTTGTCTCCCTTGTAAGCTCAAGTGTAAGTGTTTGGTCTTCACCCAATAAAGATCGGTAATGGACACTGGTATGCCTCAAGAAGGAGGACTTGGGAGTGGACATAGACCAGTTGAGGCCAAACCACTATAAATTATGAGTGCTCTTTTCTTGCCTTGTTTACTTCTTTCTATTGCTCTTAATTAGTTCAAGAAAGTTACAAGCATCATTCTCACAATTTCTCTCAAATTAATTTTGTTGGGAAACCTTAGTAGGAGCATCACATGCGTAGCAAAAATTAAAATAAAAATTAATTTCCCACGCAGATCAAATCGTCGTGCAAAAGATTGGGGTCACGAGAAAAATCGTAATAATCGAAAAACCACAATATGTGAGAGATTGATTTTACCTAAGGAGATTGTATATCCCTGTATTACAGATCTGGATGGAGAAGATGAAGGAGGTCAAGCGTCATCCTCTCTAGCGGTATCCACACGATGGATCTCTACAACGAAACTCCTCCAATATAATCTTGCAACTCTTGTGCAGAGGGAGGGAGGAGAATAGGAGGTGGTGGCTAAGGCTGTAGCTCATCAACCATGAGTCTCCCCTCCTATTTATAGAGAGCCACCAAAAAAATCTAGGGCTCCTTCCTTAGTGGGTATTGGATCTCCATCCAATTACCCACTAACCTTGAATTATTGGATCTTTATCTAATAATCTCCTTAGGCCTCTAATTGAGCCTTAATCAAGGAGCCCATCAGCATAGGGTCTCATCTAATGAGAATAGGGGCTAATTGGATCTCAATCTAATCCTCTATTCGCTTAAGCATCTACCATATATGTGTGACCCTCTAGGCCCGATGTCGAGCTAGCCGTGAGTCACTCCCATCAGAACTCCTTCTGATAGAGTGAATTATTATTCTCGACTCATTGACTATAAACGTACTAGGCCACTACGCCATAGTCCCAAGACGGTATAGGGGAATTGAATCCATCGGACATGTCTATCCACAGCTACCGTGTATCTATAATCCTTCATCCAACTAATATCTTAGAGATTATATATTGGATATGGTACTGTCAGGTCACATACAGAATCCGTCATAGTCTCGCTCTAATCAGATTCTCCCGGAGAACTCTTTCTCTTTCAATCCGAATGACTCTGGCCAGGGATTTGTCTGAGCAAGCATATATTGGATATTCCTCTCGTGATACGAGAGTGAATGATCCTCTATTGACACTTAATTGCCTTCATAAGGTTGGCTACCAATCTCGATAACCAACTGTACCATATCTGAAACTTTTCAAACCTGTAAGGCTAGCGTTAAAGAAAGAAGTACTTATACAAGGCATCCTTGGTGTCTCAAGTCTAAGGACCAGATACACAACTAGGACTATAGAATTGCTGTTTGATATTAGGTATCATTAACCATACAATATTCCATAAGCGGATCAATCAGTGAACTCATTCTCCAAAGGGCATTTGTACTATATCCTTAATGTCTCCACATAAGTGGCTATGAGACCAGCCACCTCCATCATATGGACGGATATATAATACACCGGTCTGTCCGGTGATCTCGATGTTCCTCTCGAGTAACCTATGACCAGGATAATTTAGGATCTGTGTCTAAAGGTGAATCAATCTCATTATCGTGATCTCATCATGATCTGATTCTCATTGCATAGAACTAAGGACATCACAGTATATATGCTATAGATAATATAATGTGAGAATATATCAATATTAATCATAAGCAAAAATATCACATGCGTGTCACACGTGCCATCACTCACGTGATTGGTTTACAGGGCACTTGTAACCAGCAATCTTCCACTTGACCAAACGTCAATCACCTATGTGTCTAATTCCATTCAGACCCCTCTGATGCTCAAATACAATATAAGCCAGCGGCTTCGTCAGTGGATCTGTAATGTTATATTCGGATATAACTCTTTCCATTGCTCTATCTTTTCGGGTCATGATCGTTCTAATCAGATGGAACCTCCTCAGTACAATTCTGATGAGACATAGGTTCCCTTGTTAGAGTTATCACCCTGTCGCTGTCACAATATATGGGAGTCAGCTCCACTCTATTTGGTATGACTCTTAAATCCTTGATGAACTTCTTTATCCACACCCCTTCATTTGCTGCTTCTGCTGTAACAATGTATTCCACCATTGTGGTCGAGTCAGCAATAGTATCCTACTTGGAACTCTTTCAACTTACTGCTCCTCCATTTAGGGTGAAAACATACCCTGAATTTGACTTGCTATCATCAATGTCGAATTGAAAACTCGAGTCCATGTAGCCCTCAACCTGGAGGCTACCTCCTCCATATACTAGTAAAAGATCCTTAGTTATTCTCAAGTACTTAAGGATACACTTTACTGCCTGGATATGTATGATACCTACTCGTGACACTTAGAGCATGTGCTATATCAGGCCTGGTACATAGCATCGCATACATGATAGACCCTATCGCTGAGGCATAAGGTATATTATCCATGTCTGCCCTTTCTTCAGGAGTCTTTGGGGACATACTCCTAGAAAGTTATATTTTATATCTTATCAGTGTGAGACATCTCTTAGAATTCTTCATGCCAAACCTATTAATAATGGAGTCTATGTACCTGGATTGGGACAAGCTAAGCATCCTCTTGGATCTATCTATATAGATCCGGATCCCCAAAATATAGGATGTTTCCCCTAAGTCTTTTATGGAGTAGTTTCTGGATAGCCATGCCTTTACTGTGGAGAGCATTCCTACATCATTCCTAATAATTAGGATGTCATCCACATATAACACCAAGAATGTGATAACGCTCCCACTTATCTTCCTGTACACACAAGGCTCATCTTTGTTCTTAACAAAGTTATAAGATGTGATCATCTCATCAAATCTTATGTTCCAACTTCGGAAAGTTTGCTTTAATCCATAAATGGATCTAAGCAACCTGTACACTTTATCTGCACTCTCTTTGGATACAAATCCCTCTAGCTATATCATATACACCTCCTCCTCGAGGTTGCCATTGAAGAATGATGTTTTGATATCCATCTATCAGATCTCATAGTCATAGTATGCTGCAATGATCAAAATAATTCTAATGGACTTAACATGACTACAAGTGAAAAGGTTTCGTCATAGTCAACTCTTTGTCTTTGAGGATATCCTTTAACTACCAGCTTTGCTTTATAGGTCTCTACCTTTCCATCCACTCCGATCTTCTTCTTGAAGATCCATTTGCAACCGATGGGTACAATACCCTAGGTGCAACCACAAGGTTCCAAACCTTGTTATAGTACATGGAATTCATTTCAAAATTCATGATTTCTTGCCACTTCCTAGAGTCTATACTTACAATAGTCTCCTCATAGGTCTGAGGATCAACATCTTGAGAGTCATCTCGACTGATATGTCCCACATACTTTCTGGAGGATGAGATACTCTACTAAACCTACGTAAAGTTGGAACTTGTGTGTTATATACATGAATAGACTCGGTCTATGGAATGATGCTTGAGCTAGGTTCTCCAATGTCGCTCAATTCTATCTTGCTCCCATTGTTTCCACTAAGAATGTGTTCCTTCTCAAGGAACATAACTCTCTTGGCAATAAAGACCTTTCGGTCATCGGGGTGATAGAAATAATACCCACAAGTTTCCTTTGGGTATCCCACGAATGTGCACCATTATATCCTTGATTCCAACTTATCAGAGTTGTGTCTTCTAACATGAGCAGTACAACCCTAAATCTTAACAATCTTAAGATCGGGCTTCTTTTATTTTCATATCTCATATGGCGTAGACACTACCGACTTTGATGAAACTCTATTCAGAAGATAAGCTACGGTATCTAGGGCGTACCCCCAGAATGAGACGGGTAGGTCAGCGAAACTCATCTTGGACCGCACCATATCTAATAGCGTGTGATTCTTCCTTTCTGATACACCATTGAGCTGAGGTGTATAAGGAGGTGTCCACTGGGATAGAATCTCATTGTCCCTGAGGAAATGAGTGAACTCCATACTCAAGTACTCTCCTCATCGATTTGATCAAAGAGTCTTAATACTCTTTCCAATTTAGTTTTATACCTCATTCTTATATTCCCTGAATTTCTCAAAGGCCTCAGATTTGTATTTCATCAAGTACATGTGTCCGTACCTAGAGATATTATCCGTGAATGTAATGAAGTATGAGTAACCACCTATAGCCTGAGTCGACATGGGACCACATACATCACTATGTATAAGTTCCAATAATTCGGTGGCTCTCTCTCCAGTTCCACTAAGAGGAGATTTGATCATCTTCCCACAAAGGCAAGGTTCGTAAGTTACATATAACTCATAGGCAAATGGATCTAAGTATCTATCTTTCAGTAACTTTTGAATCCTTCCCTCATGTATATGACCTAGCCTACAATGTCATATGCATTATTCACCTCATCTCTTTTTCTCTTAGACATATTTATATTCATAATATGTGAAGAAGTGTCTAACACATATAAGCCATTTATAAGGATCCCTATAGTAATGATCTCATCATATATAATTATTGAATAATTATTATTCTCAAAAACTAATTTATATCTACTAATTATCAAACAAGATATAGAAATAATATTTTTGATAATAGAGGAAAGAAAATAGCTTACATCTAATGTAATAATAGCTCCACCAGACAAATGTAGGGTGACCTCTTCAACAACAACTGTAGTAACTCTTGCTCCATTGCCCATCTTAAGGTCCATCTCACCTCTAGCTAATCTCCTAGTTTTGCCAGAACCTGTAATGAATTGTAGATATGATAAACACTATCGGTATGCAATACCTATGTGTTATCATGAAAATCTGACAAGTGGAGACTGATCATTGATAGAACACCAAATGGAGCTCTATAGATTTTGATCCTTGAGGGGGATCAACCCTTGGAATGCTGTAGGGTTTCCTCCCACCTAGATTCGACACAAGGCTACAATAAAATTGATAATTGCTTAATTCAAGAGTGGGAGTGGCTACATCATTATATAGGGATTAAAACCCTAACCTAAGGGGGTGCTTGCCTAAGTAAAATTATTTTTGTTCCCCTCCTATAGCCAACCTGCCTTAATAGGAACAGGGGCGACTAGGTTGGCTCTATAGCCGACCTAAGCAGGGGGAAACTCTAGCCAACCAACCCAGTAAAGGGGCGACAACCACTAAGCCCCAAGGGCTAATCTAAACCCTAGCCATACCCCTTTATAAGATAAGAGTGACTTTATTACAATCTAGCAGGGTTTTATTGACTGCTTCTAGGGAGATTAGGACTCAACCCTGTTGGAGTCCTATCAATCATAACTATACCTGAAGCTTCTCCAAGCTTCTGTCTCACCTTCTTTGCAAGGTAGTCCTTACAGGTCATCTTCCAATGCCCGTCTTGACCACAATGGAAGCACTATCTTTTGTCCTTTGCTGAGTTTCTCTTGGCTACCTTTGTCTTACGTGGTCTTTCTTTGCCCTTGCCCTTTCTGCGGGGTCTTGCTGGCCTTCCTTTTCGTTTTGGTCTCACTAATATAGAGAACTAGCTTTTCTTTCTTGATGGTGCTATCAGCTTCCCTCAACATATTGAGAAGCTCAGATAGAGTCACCTCAAGCTTATTCATATTAAAAATAATGAACTGTGAAAATGAATCCGGTAGGAACTAAAGTATAAGATCAACACACAGGTTATCCTCTAGGACTATCTATATACTTCACAAAGCGAGCGATCTCATCCTCGTTTGTCTTTTCCTCTAGTGTGGTCACAATCATATACGATTTTCTCCTTCGTGAGAATAATTCTCAAATTATGGAGCCAATCTGCATAGTTTGGACCAATGAGGCGGTTGGCATTAAGTATGCCATGTAGGGGGTTTGTGAGCGACATGTTTATGACAAAACAAGATATAGCAAAAATAAATAACATGCAGATTTTATAAAAAATACTAATTAAGATATGGACTTCTATCTTAATTTACTCCCACTATTTTCCTAGCGAATCACACGACACCCTCGACACGTGAGACGAAAGTCTCCGACAGACTCCTAGTGGGGATCGGGATCTAATTGGCGTCTTAGTGCAACCTCGAGGTACTCGACCAATTATACTAAACCCAAAAGGTAGACAACTCTTGCCAATCATAACTCCTTGTGATTCTCATCACGTTCGGCCTCCGAATCATCATGGTCTCGAGAGACTCAACTAACCATGATATTCAGTTAAGTCATCACCATCGTTACAAGATGAGTCTGATTTGATAATATGCCCTCGAGAGACTCGACCAAGTATATCATGTCCTCAGGTCACCGGTGACATCTCTTTGTCATAGGCAAGAACTCGATCACGTAGATAGGTGAGCCTCGAGGGACTCGACTAACTCAACCTATAATGATGGAAGGCCACCTGAGTCAATCTTATTGTCTTACGCTTACCGACTTAATATTACGTAGGAGGGGTTTTTGTTTAGGATGATGAGAGCCCAATTCTTCTAGTTTAGCTCCTCTTTCGTGCTATGGACCTGTATCCAACCATATTTTAAATTTGGTAGTAATTAGTATCTTTTGTAAAAACCTCATATGAAGTGTAGGGGAAGCCTCGGTGTAAATTAGGAGTCGAGTATCTTGCATAAGAATAGCCCAAATTCTAACTCCTGACGCATCAGCCTCAAGGACCAAAGTGCGGCCAAAATCGGGCAGCGCTAGGACCGACGTCATCGTTATGGCTGCCTTGAGTCACTCGAAGGCTGCAGAGGCTTTATTCGACCATAAGGAGTCTTTCTTCAGTAAGGACGTGAGTGGGGCACTGATCTTGCCATAATCTTTCACAAAATTTTGGTAGTAGCCCGTGAGTCCAAGGAAACCGCGTAATGATTATACGTTTGTAGGTCTCGACCATCCTTGCATTGCCTCGATCTTCGTCGAGTTTTTGGCCACTTCGTCCTCTGATATAATATGCCCAAGATACTCCATTTTACGCTATAAGAAACTGCACTTTGACTGTTTCACATAAAGAGTATTCTCTCGGAGAATTGTTAGAACAATTCGTAAGTGCTGAAAATGTATATCAAGCGTAGGACTATAAATGAGGATATCATTAAAGAACACTAATACGAACTTGCGTAGAAAACATCGGAAGATGTCATTCATCAGGCTTTGGAAAGTAGAAGGAGCATTCATAAGTCTAAAAGGTATTACTAGAAACTCGTAGTGGCCATTATGGGTGCGGAATACAGTTTTCGGAATGTCTTCAATGCATACCCGAATCTGGTGATAACCGAAACGAAGATCCAGTTTAGTGAAGACTCGGGTTCCTTTTAATTCATGCAAGAGCTCATCTACGATGGGTATAGGATATTTGTCCTTGACGGTGATAGTGTTCAAGGCCCGATAATCAATGCACATCCGCTATGTACCGTCCTTCTTGCGCACTAGCAACACCGATGAAGAATATGGGCTGCAACTCGGTCGAATTACCCCGGTGTCCAACATCTCTTTAATGATGTTCTCGATCTCATCCTTCTGCAAGTGAGGGTAGCGATATGGACGCAAGTTTGCTGGAGGTTTGCCCGGCAGAATAGGAATACGGTGGTCATGTGGCTGGTTAGGGGTCAGCTCGTGCGGCTCCATGAAAACATCCACGAATTCATCCAGCAAGAGGGCAAACTTAGGATCTGAAATTTGTATATTCTCCTCCTTAGATGGTTGTTGGATATGCATCAAAAATCCTCCATGCGCTTTGTGCAAAACTTTCTCCATTTGTTGTGACGAAACGATGGAAATTTGGCTCCCACGCTTGCCTCGTAACGTGACCTGTCTCCCATTACAATAAAATTTCATGATTAATTTAGAAAAATTCCAGGAGATATCACCTAGTGTTGTGAGCCATTTGATCCTGAGTACGGCTTCATAATCATCGATGGGTAGGACGAAGAAATCAACTACTACTTCTTGGTCTTGGAGGAGTAGTTTCACCCGCGAGCACTGTTGGTCCCGATTAAAGATTCGACCGTCGGTGATCTTTACGTCAAACTTGTTGCAACCTTTGATTTGAAGCACCAAACGTGCAACAACCTTACTATTGAGGAAGTTATTGGTGTTGCCCGTGTCGATGAGAACTGTGATGGGTTGTTGTTTTAAAAGTTCTCCAACTTTCATCATTTGCAGATTGGAATAGCCGGCCAATGCGTGCACTGCATAGTTGGCCGGTGGAGACTCTTCCTCCATGGCTTCTTCCTTAGGTTCCAGAGTTTTTTTAGATGTTTTATTGTCCTCATCCTCCACTAGTTCAATCACGAGGAGCCGACCCTTTTTGCAGTGATGTTCGCGGCTCCACGGTTCGTTGCAATGCCAACACAACTCCTTGGTCGATCGTTCGCGAAGCTCGTCTCTTGTCAACTTTTTTGGTGCAGGGGCTTGGATGACAGTAGAGGGGGTAGTAGGCCTCGGCATGGCTAGTCGGGGAGCGACCATTGTCCTTCGTACCTCGTGGTTTAATTGTTTTTCTTGGATACGTGCAAAGGAAATCGCCGCCATAAGAGTGTATGGTTGCCGCGCCTTTACTTCTCCTCAGATCTCTGACTTTAGGTCCTCGATAAAAGTACCTAAAAATTGTTTCTCAGACCAATTCTCAGTTTGGTTAGATAAACGCTCAAACCTTATTCGGTATTCTTATATTGTTGAGGTTTGACGAATCTTTGCCAATTGCCCGTCGATGTTATTGAAACTGGTTGGTCTGAAGTGGTCTAGTAGTCCTTCCTTGAATCGCTGCCAAGAGAGTCATCCATGGGTGTGCTTAAACCAATTAAACTACTGAATAGTATCTCCCTCGAGGTGTATGGCAACGATCTCTACCCGTGATGCATCGACGATTCGATAGAACAGAAAATAACGCTCCGCACGCGAGATCCATCCGATCGGGTCTCCTTCTTCCCATCTTGGGAAGTCAACCTTCATGCGCGGATTGTTAGGATCAGAGGTGATGTGTCTATGCTCTTGAGGATCGTCTCGTTGATCTGAAGTCTCTCCATGGTGTGACTTCCTCGGGCTTGATGGTCGGCCTATGCTGAATTCGACGAATAAGGATCGCATCTTCTCTTCCACACGATTTTCAAAGCTTCAAGCTTTGCATCGATAGCCTCCTCCGATGCCATAGTATACGCCTTAAGATCTATAATATTGAGATCTTTTTTCTGTTGTCGGGTTAGTGGCATGGAAATTTTGGAGAAGGGGGTGGCCGGTTGGAAGGTGGATCGGTTTGGGTGGAAGTAGGCTACGATTTAGGGCAGATTTGGGGCTACAGTTTTGTGGAGTTTAGGCTACGAATTGGTATGGTTTTAGGGCTGTGATAGCAGTAGATGAAGGTTAGGAGACTAGGTTTTAGATCTGGGATAGATGGCAGCAAAGGTAGGTGTCTCGGTAAGGAAAGTTTTCTAAAAAGGTAAGTGGATCGATAAGGAAGTAGGCTGATTTATGTGGCTAATTTGGGGGCAGTTTGGATTCGGTTTAGGGTAGGATTTTAAAGGGTTTTTGGTAAGGATGGTAGGGTTTGGTGATGAGGAAAGGAGAGTCTGAAATCCCACAAAAATTAGCACTTAAATATGATAGAATTCGGTGGAAAGAAGTGCTGCGATGTGCTGTCCTGCTAAACCAGTTTTTGCGTTGGAGAAACACTGATTTCTCAATGTAAATTCGAGGGGAAATTTTAAGAAAATTATGCAAAAACCCTTGGTTCAGATATTGTTAATACCAATAAAAAGTTTGACAAAATTTTGGCAACATAATAGTAGGGAAATAGGGCAAAAGATGAAAGGCAGATTCCTTCATCGTAAAATTCTAAAACTGCGTGATAGTCAAAGATTGCACAAGAAAACTAGTTCCAGAAGGAGTTTTCTCATGAAATCAAATCCAGATGAAAGTAAACTTGATCTTGAGAATTGTGTAAAAATTTTGGCCAAAAAGGATGAACAAAAGTTTGGTTTCAAGAGGCCAATAAACGGAAGGCAGATACTGCGTTGTAAAATTTCAGTACTGTGCAATAAAGAATCGCAGTGCTATAAGTCCAGATCTAGAAGGAGTTTTTTCACGAGATCAGTCTTAAATGAAAGCTAAGACGATCTATGAAATTGTGTAAAAGTTTCAGCCAAAAAGGATGACTAAAAGTTTAGTTTCAATAAGCAACAATCGGCTGAAAGCAGCGTTTCATCTTTGCAACGATGATAACATTTGCGACGAACGAATTTTGCAGTGGATAAAATTTGAAAAAAATCTTCAACATGTAAAGTAAGGAATCTTGCAGTATTGAAGAGACGTGGATCATAAAAAAAAAACCAGATTTCCAGATCAAATGCAAGGGGCAGCGATAAACTGATTTGATCTGCTGTTGGGGTGGAAGGCGGAGGCGCGTGTCGTAGCAATTGTGAGAATTACTTGGGAAGGTGGAGGCGTGGATGACGACTATAGGGGCAGCAAGATTGTTGCTCTGATATCAGATGATAAGACCCCAAAAGGAGCTCTATAGATTTTGATCCTTGAGGGGGATCAGCCCTTGGAACGCTGTAGGGGTTCCTCTCTCCTAGATTCGGCACAAGGATGAAATAAAATTGATAATTGCTTGCTTTCTAAGAGGGGGGCGGCTACATCTTAAATAGGGATCAAGTCCTAGCCTAAGGGGGGCACTTATCTGGGTTAAATTATCATTTTGCCCCTCCTATAGCCATCCTACCTTAGTAGGAACAAGGGACGGCTAGGTTGGCTCTATAGCCGACTTAAGAAGGGGGAAACCCTGGTCGACTTGCCCAATAAGGGGGGCGGCGGCCACTAAGCCCTAAGGGCTAATCTAAACCCTAGCCATACTCCTTTATAAGATAGGAGTGACTTTATTACAATCTAGCAGGGTTTTATTGACTACTTCTAAGGAGATTAGGACTCAACCCTGCTGGAGTTCTATCAATGGCTCATGATCATCCATCCACATCATACATCACATGTACATCACATCATATATAGGATTACTAAAAATATATAATAATTAATTAAATTATTTAATTAATTATTTTTCTGGAAATCAGGTCATGCTCAGAATTTCCAGAATTGTCAAGGATATTTTCATAATTTTGGATGAGAGGACAATCCTCGAAATTTTTAAAATTGATGAGGGTATTTTGGAAATTCTGTACACGAGGACAGTCCTCAAAATTTTCCAAATTCAAAGGGGAAAAAAAGTCCTCTTTTTCAAAAGGAATGCGCTAGATCCTCCTCTTCCCTCTCTGCGCCGCCGTCGTTGCTGCCCCTGCGTAGGCGGCGGACGTCGCCCCTCTACGGGCTGGCCACGGGCGGGCGCTGCCCCTTGCGGGCTGACCGCTGGCGGTCGCCCCTACGGGCGCCGCGCTGCAAGCGATCATGCCCGCAAGCGCCCCTATGGGCTGGCCGCAGTCGGTCGTCCCCTGTGTAGGGGCCTTGGTCGCAGCCAATCACCCGTTTGCAGGATGCCTTGGCCACAGCCGGCCGCCCCCTTGCAGGTGGCAGGCCATGGCCATCCACCCCTTGTAGGAGGCCTGGCCATGGCTGGCCGCCCATCCACCTCCTCAGCGGGAGCATCACATGCGCAGCAAAAATCAAAATAAAAACTCGTTTCCCACGCAGATCAAATCGTCGTGCAAAAGATTGGGATCGCGAGAAAATAATAAAATCTGAAAAACTATGATGTGTGAGAGATTGATTTTTCCTAGGGAGATAATATATCCCTATATTCCAAATCCGGATGGAGAAGATGAAGGGGGTCAAGTGTCCTCTCTAGCAGTATCCACACGATGGATCTACAGCGGAACTCCTCCAATCTGATCTCGCAACTCTTGTGCAGAGGGAGGGAGGAGAATAAGAGGTGGTGGCTAAGGCTGTAGCCTATCAAACTTGAGTCTCCCCTCCTATTTATAAAGAGCCACCAAATAAACCTAGGGCTCCTTCCTTAGTGGGTATTGGATCTCTATCCAATTACCCACTAACCTTGCATTATTGGATCTCTATCCAATAATCTGCTTAGGCCTCTAATTGGGCCTTAATCAAGGAGCCCATCAGCATAAGATCTCATCTAATGAGAATAAGGGCTAATTGGATCTCAATCCAATCCTCTGTTCACTAAAGCATCCACCATATGTGTGTGACCCTCTAGGCCCGATACCGAGCTAGCCGTGAGTTACTACCATCAGAACTCCTTCTGATATACAGAGCTAGCCGTGAGTTACTCATCGACTATGGATATACTAGGCCACTACGTCATAGTCCCCAAACGGTACAGGAGATCGAATCCATCAAACCTGTCTGTCATAGTTACTATGTATCTATAATCCCTCATCCTACTAATATCTCAGAGATCGTATATTGGACATGGTACTGTCAGGTCATATACGAAATCCATCATAATCTCACTATAATTGGATTCTCCTAGAGAACTCTTTCTCTCTCAATCCAAATGACCCTAGCTAGGGATTTGTCTGAGCAAGCACATATGAGATATTCCTCTCATGATAGCGAGAGTGGATGATCCTCTATTGACACTCAATTGCCTTCATAAGGTTGGTTGCCAATCCCGATAACCAACTGTACCAGATCTGGAACTTTCCAAACCTGTAAGTCTGGGGTCAAAGAAATGAGTACTCATACAAGGCATCCTTGGTGTTTCAAGTCTAAGGACCAGATACTAACTGAGACTATGAAATCGCTATCTAACATTAGGTATCATTAACAATACAACATTCCATAAACAGATCAATCAGTGAACTCATTCTCCAATGAGCACCTGTACTATATCTTTAGTGTCTTCACACAAGTGGCTATGAGACCAATCGTCTCCATCATACGGACGGGTATATAGTACATCGATCTGTCCGGTTATCTCGATGTCCCTCTCGAGTAACATATGATCGAGATTATTTAGGATCTACGATTAAAGGTGAATCGATCTCATTATCGTGAGCTCATTATAATCTGATTCTCATTGCACACATTATATATGCTACAGATAATATAATGTGAGAATATATCAATATTAATTATAATAAAAAAGATCACACAGCGTGTCACACATGTCATTACTCACGTGATTGGCTTACAAGACACTTGCAACCAGTAGGTTTTTAATTAGTTTTATCAAAATATCAAAAGAAGCTTCCGTTGTTAACTCTTTACTTTATGAAAGAAAGTTTTTAAATGAGCACTATTACACTTGCACTAATTCGCTCTCTCTCTTAGTGTCAATTGATCCTAACAGCTGGAAGGTACCCCCTTGGTTGAAGTGTTGAGGATGTGGAGGAGGAAAGGACGAATTAATGCCCATAGGATCGGAGATAGTTTAGCCACACCTTTTTGGGCATTCTTATTATACTTGTTGTTTTTTCTTTTGAATTTCTGATTACCGAGCAGTGATGGGTGGTACCGACAACTTATCTTCATGCTTCAAATATGTCTGATAGTCAGTCAGCTTGTCATAAAGTTCTTCGAACAAGATTGGGAAGTCTTAGTCCCGAACTGCTACTGTTAGTTCCTTGAACTCTTCGCCCAGGCCAATGAGAGTATGGACGAGGACTTCCTCATCACTGAGGGAATGACCTATCAAAGTCAGGTCATCGATAATAATTTTAATATGTTGTAGATAGTCAACGACAGTACTTCCCTCTTGTTTTATTTTTATTAGACTGGAGAGGAGCCCGAGCATGCGAGTATTGGAGCGATTTGCTAAGGTAGTTTGTAATTTGTTCCAAATATCTACTACAGTAGCGTAGGAAAAGATGAGTGGAGCGATGAATCCAACGACGGAGGCTTAAATTGCTTGAAGAATGAGGTAATCTTAGAGCAACCACAATTTATTAACTGAATTTAGTACTAGACTAGGTTTTTTTAGAATGTGAATCATTGCTGGTGGGCAACTGAGAGAGTCATCAACATAACTTAGTAAGTCATAGCCAAATAAAATATTAGAAATCTTTAGAGGGGATGAGAGATGCAACATTGATGAAAATAAGGCGTGTACGAGGAGATGCGTTAGGATTTTCTATAGGGAAAAGAGTTGAAGTATCAAAGATAAACATTAAGAGGAAATATACTATTGGCCGGACGGAGTTGGCTGAACCACCAGGGTTTATGTCTGGGTGAAATCAATAGTAGGAAGTTATTAGAGCCACAGACTAGTAGGCAGCTCAAATTAATGTCATTGAAGGTGGACTGAGGAAAAGGTTCAGAGGGATTATTGCAGCAGTAGTCCGGTGGTCAGAAGAGCGACAGTAAAATACGATAGAACATTGGTATTTTGCTTGCAGCAATGTCTGAAACCAGTGATGCACAAATTTGGGAGGAAGAATGCTAGTGCAGAGATACCTCTGTCGGCTAATGTTGTTGCCTGTGGAAGGTGCAACAGCTTAGAAGGTGGAAGTCACAGAGGAGGACTTAGGATGAAGTTGTCCAGCCACTGATGATGTTGATCTACGCCGTTGCAGTACCAAGGCTCCTGTAGAGGAGGCATTGCCACCTCCAGGGTGTAGAGAAGACTATCGAGAGGAGGAGCTGCCTACTGCCTTGAGTGGGCTTGCTGTACTATGACCCTTCTACCTCAAACTGGAAGATGACGGTGACCACCTGCTTTTGTTCTTGTGGGCGATTAGGAGGGTGAAGAGAGCAGAGGCTTACTTGGAAGGAGTCGCGCTACGAATCTCTCAACTGCGATCACCATGATGCACAAATCGGAGAAGGTGAAGCTTGGAGGCCGGTGCTTCGATGTAGGGGTGTACATGTCATGCAACGACAATCAGATATGTTCATCTTCTAGGACGGACGACTTTCAGGAGGGGTGCCCTTCGTCATCACAACCGGATGCGATATTACCATAGAATCGGTCCTTTCAAAGAGTTCTCTGGGTTATTCCAGTCTGAAACAGGTGAAGGGCAATGGAGAAGAGAGCAAGGAAGGCATCGAGGCTGAAGGGGTAGAGCTTTCTTGGAGAGGAGGTGTAGGCAGAGATGACAAGGCAATGATAAGAAAGGAGGTGTCACTAAGGGCAGAGGCAAAGAGAGTGAGGAAGGCATCGAAGCCGAAGGGGCAGAGCTTCATTGGAGAGGGAGGTGCAGGCGGAGATGAGGCAATGATGATAAAGGAGGTGTCACTGGCATCGCTCTTCACCAGGAACAACATATGAATGAGCTCCAGCAGCAGATCTGTGTGGCAATACACTGATGACAATTTGCCGATGTTGGATGAGAGGAAGCTCCCTAGATCAGTGGGCTATAGGAGGCGGAGGCCACAGACGAAGGAAGCAACTCTATAAATTTGATGAATTATTTGGTTTTTAGGCTGCCAATTCTTGGAAACTGCAGGCAGGAAGGTGTCATAGTCGAGGCTGGGCAGGGGGGAAGTCGGATGACCTAGACGAGGCTCGAGGCTACCTGATGTGCACATGGCTCGAGGCTACCTAATGCCTCTGGGGATACGGGGACACCCTCTGGCTTCTGTAACACGTTGGTTGCATGGTTGAGGCAGCAGTGATGGCAACGATGCTAACACTGCAAAACCCCCCAACCGAGTTGAACAGGGAGGAGGCATGGGTGAATAACACAACAGATCTATGTAGCAGGTGGGAGAAGTCGACGATAGAAAGAATGGAGGAGGAGGAAGTAGTCGCCGACGGAAGAAGGGAGTGGGAGGGAGCAGGTGACAAAAGGAGGGATCAGTTGGCGATGGGAAGAAGGAAGAGCCTCTGAACCATCTTGCTGAGTTCCAGACTTACTGCGACATTTGTAGGAGGGGAAGGAGCGAACGCAGGAGGAGGAGAAGCTATCATCGGATAGTGAAAGAAAAAGGTTATCTCTCTCCATTCAGATAGTATGTTAAAATAAGAGGTAATAATGAAAATCTCAATTGAAGTTGCTTGATTCATGCTGAAGATGAATTATATTTAAATTATATATGCTATCATTGATGTATTTCGTAAACATAATATCTATTTATACAGATTTAGAGAATAAGATTGGAAAATATTTTCTCTATCAAGATTAGGTAGATAGGTAAAATCATATTCAGGTGATTGAAGATAATCTTTTGGTGATTGGAGATTGTATATCTTCTTACATTTTAAAAAACTTAATATATAAATCCCTCTTGTTATAACATATTGATGTATAATAAATTATTAATATAATAATATATATAATTTAAGTTTGAAAATGATTAAGGATCATTTTAGTGCATGTCGTTTTGGCTATGGATCACTTAAGCTTTTATAATTTACTTGTGTTTAAAATAATCCATATATTTTTAAAAATATAACATATAAGTCTCCTATCAAGTCTGAGTTAATGACATACTGACTCATAATAAACCATCAATATAATAATATATGAAATTTAAGTTTTAGAAAAGATTAAGATCCATATTATTGAGGAAGATAAAGTGGTAAAGGTCGTAATGGTGAAAGAAAACGAAGAGGTTGAAGGCGGAGGTGAGGGAGAGCTAGACTATCATGTCGTAGGCACGACGGGTGGAGGTGCAAGAAAGGACAAAGTGGGAGGCAGTAGGAACGAAAATGCTTAGGAGGAGGAAGAGGGATCAGGAGACCACTACATGTCTAGTGTCAGACTGGTTGATGCACATCCACCTGAGATAAGACTAGAGGCTCTTGAACTCATCGTTAGCATGAGAGTGGCTGCATGCATACGATGCCTTATTAGGCAACAACAACTCAATGTTGTTGTTGGTGGCCGTTTACATGATAATCTCAGCTTTTTTCTAAACTTAAATTACATGTCATTATATTAATAATCTATTACGAGTCAGCATGTCATGTAAATAAACTCTAACGTCTGTTAATTTAGACTTAATGTGAGGGGTTTATATGCTATATTTTTTAAAATGTAGAGATTATTTTAAGTACGAGTAAACCATAATGGCTTAAATGGTCTATGACCAAAATTACAATAGCTAAAATGGATTTTAATTCTTTTTCAAACTTAAATTATATGTGTCATTATATATAAGCGACTTTAACATCAGTTAACTTTGACTAAATGAGAGAGACTTATATACTATATTTTTTTAAATGTAGAAGTTATTTTAGACACGAGTAAATCATAAGACTTAAGTGGTACATGACCAAAATCATAAGAGCTAAAATAAATTTTAATCCTAATACTTATTATAACATATATTTTAAATAGACTCGTACACGGGTATTGAGTGACATCACATCTTATGCGGTCGATAGGCTTTAAACCTAAGACAACCACTTCAAAATATTTGGAGGCATAGGATTTGCTCTTTTTCCACCGAAAATATGCCAAAATTAGATGATAAAACTGTAAAGTGTACATTTGCAGGCTATAATGAAAGAAGTAAAGGTTTATCAATTTTATAATTATATTATTAATTCTTTAATTATAAATAATGAATATTTTGATGTGTATAAAGTTTACGATTGAACTTCATATACAATAAAAATACTTCTGTATTTGTGACTCACTATATGAGTATAGAAGCAAATTTTAATGGATATAGTGGTAGTTTTGTAAGCACTTTTTCTTTATCACGTCAAAATTCATTTTTCTTTTCACAAGAAACTCCAATGAAAGTATGATTTTTGACTGAAATTTATGAAGAAGTTATGGATGAAGAAATTGAAGAGTTGAAAAAGAACCAAAACTTGGGACTTGTAAAACTTGCATCTGACAAAGAAGCTATTGGTTTGAAGTGGATTTAAAAAATTAAATACAGACTAGATGATTTAATTTAAATATACAA
The DNA here is from genome assembly GCA_029747655.1 of Ensete ventricosum. NCBI lineage: Eukaryota > Viridiplantae > Streptophyta > Magnoliopsida > Zingiberales > Musaceae > Ensete > Ensete ventricosum. The sequence goes on along the minus strand of JAQQAF010000008.1, from coordinate 35,755,799 downwards.
AGACAAACTTGTAGCAAAGTGATATTTAAAAAAAAAAAATTAAGTGAAACTTTTGCTATTAGCAATATTTGATAGATTAGTACTTCACTAGCTATAACTGCTTATAATAAGTAGACAGTTTATTAATTTGATGTGAAATTAATCTTCTTTCATGGTTATTTGATGAATAACTTTATGTTTAGCAACCAAGGGTTATGAAATAGAAGGATATGAGGATACATTTGATCAACTTAGAAACGCTCTCAATGAAATTAAGGAAGCTCCTTGATCATCTAGTAGTAGGATTGATGTATATTTTATTAAAAATAGTTTTATAAAAGCCAAAGTGAGTCCACACTTTATATTAAAATAAAAGGTACAAATATTTTGATTGTTTATTTAGATGTGATTACTTGATTTATGTCGAAAATAGTCAGCAACTAACAACTTATTAATGCATTTAAAAAATAGCATAATTAATGAATTTGAGATTACTATTCTTAGTAAACTATTTATTTGTAAGAACACACACATATTATATATATATATATATATATATATATATATATATATATATATATATATATATATATATATATATATATATATATATATATATATATATATGGTTCATTTCATAGTGGTGGACCTCCCCTCAGCCTACAACGTGATCATCGAGCAACTAACCCTCAACAAGCCAAGGGCGGTCGTCTCCACATACCATCGCTATGAAGTTCTCGACCAATGCAGGCCCGGGGGGTATCAAGAGCGACCCCCAAGGGTCAAGGCGATGCTATCTGGCAGCAATAGCCATCCCTAGAAAAGGCAAGAAGGTTCCAGTTCCCGACCCCCGTGAACCCCACAGACCTGACACTCGACCCGAGCCCTCCAAACCAACACTGGAAGTGCCATTGGAAGAGGCTCACCCGGAGAGGACACTGCGGGTCGGGCAGCTCTGCCCGAAGACCAACACGTCCAGCTCATAGATTTTCTTGGACATCATTCCGATATTTTCTCCTGGTCAACGAGCGACATGCCGGGCATACACCCCCGGATTGTGCAACATCAACTAAACATAACCCCGGGAGCTTGGCCGGTCAACAGAAACCAAGAAAGTTCACATTAGATCGACAGAAGGACATTGAAGAGGAAGTAGATCAGCTACTGCAGGCCAGGTTCATAATCGAGATTAGGTACCCGACCTGGCTATCTAATGTAGTTCTCATGAAAAAGGCTACTGGAAAGTGGCGCATGTGTGTTGATTACATTGATCTTAATCGGGCTTGCCCGAAGGATTGTTATCCACTACCAAGGATTGATCAGTTTATAGACTCCACCTTGGGGCATGAGCTCCTTTCCTTCATGAACGCGTTCTCAGGATACAACCAAATCTGAATGGCCCCCTAGGATCAGGAGAAGACGACCTTCAGCACACACCAAGAAACCTATTGTTATAGGGTGATGTCATTTGGGTTAAAGAACATGGGGGCTACCTACCAAAGAATGGTCAACCAACTATTCAAGGACCAGGTAGGTAGAAACATGGAGGCCTACATTGATGACATGATTATAAAGAGCAATAAGGCAGAGACACACTGCACAGATCTCGTCGAAATATTCTGGGCCCTTAAGAAGTTCGGAATGAAGTTTAACCCTGCCAAATGTATCTTTTGCGTAGAGTCAGGAAAATTCCTTGGCTTCCTTATTCACCAACGAGGAACTGACATGAACCTGGAGAAGATCAAGGCCATCACCGACATGAAATCACCCCAAACCATCAAGGAGGTCCAACGCCTCATCGGGAGATTGGTAACTATAGGGCGGTTCATATCTCAGGCTGGCGATGGAAGTTACCCCATCCTACGGGCGCTAAGGCATAACAAAGACTTCAACTGGGGCCCCGAGTGAGAGTAAGCATTCCAAGAACTCAAGGCCCACCTCACGACCTTACCTCGGATGTCCTCGATCGACCCAGGCGACCAGCTTGAGATATACCTCTCCGCCACATAACGGGCCGTCAGCTCAGTTCTGATAAAGCTCGATGGGAATAGTCAACGACCTGTCTACTACACTATCCACATCCTGCAAGGTGCGAAGGAGCGGTACCCTTCGATAGAAAAACTCGCTCTCGCCCTGGTCCTCACGGCCTGAAAGCTGAGGCCCTACTTCCAAACTCACACTATCAAGGTAGTCACCAACCAACCACTACGCCAAATTTTCTCTAAATTTGATGTTTCAGGATGGATGCTCAAGTGGTCGATAGAACTCAACGAATTCGACCTGGAGTACGCCCCGAGGAAGGCGATCAAAGCCCAAGCCATTGTCAACTTCTCCTTGGAGCTGACCACCCTAGACCCCCCTCAGGAAAAACCTGCGTGGACCCTCCATGTTGACGGATCAGTGAATTCCTCTAGAGGAGGAGTTGGAATAGTCCCGAGGGACCTCGGCGGGCAAACCTGGGAACATGTCGTGCGGTTGGAATTTTCAACTACTAACAATGAAGCAGAATATGAAGCATTACTGCTCGGATTATGACTGGTTGTCGAGCTACAAATCGAGCGCCTAGAAGTATGAACTGATTCCCAATTGGTCGCCAGTCAAATCGACGGGGAGTTTTAAGGCTCGAGAACCAAACATGGCCCGTTATCTCTCTGAGGCTCGTCGATTAATAGGTACAATCAAGTACTTCAAAATCTTCCAAATCCCTCGCCTCGAGAATGCCAAAGCTGATGCCCTGGCCCGAGGGGCCTCTGCCGACATAACCGGCAAGTTGCCGACCATCCCTAGCCTCTACAAGCTGACAGTCACCGCAGTTGAGGCGGCCACTACAGCCGTGCACCCCGATTGGAGGGAGGAAATACTACGCTATAAGAAATACGCAACCCTTCAAGCGGACAAGGCCATCGTCCAATGAATCAAAAAGACTGAAACATGGTATGCCATCGTCAATGGGCGCCTCTATAGAAGAGCTTTCAGTTAGCCCCTGTTGCGGTGCTTATCAAGACCCGAGGCTGACACAGTGCTCACCGAGGTCCATGAGGGGATATGTGATGAACATATTGGAGGGCATACGTTGGCGTTCAAGATCCTTCGCCTCAGATACTACTGGTCGGCCATGCAAGCAGACGCAAAATCCTATGTCCGGAGATGCATAGAATGCCAAAAGCATGCCTTCGTTCCTCGCCAACCAGCCTTGCCACTCTCCTCGACTCGCTGCGCTTGGCCCTTTGCACAATGGGGGATGGACATTCTCAGCCCCTTCCAATAAACGACTGGGCAGCGTAAATTCCTGATTATCGGGGTTGACTATTTTACCAACTGGGTTGAGGCTGAGCCCTTGGCCTTGATCATAGAGAAGCAGATGAAGACTTTCATTTGGAAAAACATCATAACAAGGTTCGGCCTACCTAAGGTCATAATCACAGATAATGGGATGTAATTCAACAACCCTATGTTTAAGGTTTTCTATGGAAACTACTAGATCCAACTGAAGTTTAGCTCGGTGGCTCACCCCCAGGCCAATGGATTGGCAGAAGTAACCAACAAAAGCATATTAGAAGGACTACGAAGATGAATTGAGGGGACTCCGGCGGCCTGGGTCGAGGAGCTCCCCAGCGTCCTATAGGCTCTATGGACGATGCCAAAAACCCCTACGGGGGAGTCCCCCTACGGCCTGGCCTTCGGTACCGAAGTTGTCCTCCCTCCTGAGGTGGTCTTCCCGATGCTTAGAATTGAAAATTTCGCTCCCGAAGCATCAAAGACATGTATTAGGGAAAATCTTGACATGCTCGAAGAACGCAAGGCCAAGGCACATTTGAAGAATCTACATTATCAAGGGGCGGTTGCCCGACTCTATAACCGAAGGGTCCGACCCCGACCCATCGCGATGGGAGACCTAGTCCTCAAAAGGGCCGAGGTTAGCGACCCAGGACACACTCAAGGAAAACTCACCCTGAGATGGGAGGGACTGTATCGTATTACCCAAGTCATTCAGGATGGGACATATGCCCTATTGACAATGGAAGGGAAAACACTCCCTCGGTCTTGGCATGTGTCAAATTTGAAGAAATTCTACATCTAGCACAGCAATGTTAACTCAGCATTCAAAGCATTCAGACAAATCAAAGTGTTCAAAGAGAAACTTTATTTGATAGCAGAAAGTTACAGAATGGTCGGGTGACACAGTCGGAAGCAAATTCTCTAACGCCCAACATTCCAAAAAAAAAAAAGAGAAGTATCTATGGGGTCGGCTGCTTCTCTGAGGGGGGTACCGTCGTCGAAGGGCTAGTCGAGGTCCATCTTGACATTGGCATCTTCTAGATACTCGGCGAAGGGGTCCAACTCGATCATAATGTCCGGGTGCTTCTCTCGAAGTCACTCGAGCGTCACCTGGTACTCGAACTCATAGCTGACCGTCCCCATCTTCTCAAGGTCGGATTTAAATCCTCGAGATGCCTTGTAGGTGGCTACCACCTTCGGACCCTTGGCTTTCAGTTCGGCTTCAAGGAGGGCTGCCGCCTCGGTCAGCGAAAGAACATCCCCCTCCAGACGAGCTCGGTCATTTCGAGCCCCATCCAAACTGGTGCGCAAAAGCCCGACTTCCTGCTCAAATTCCATCCGTTGACTTCTAAGGGACTCCAGTTCAGTCCTCATCCACTCAATCTCGGCCTCCAGCCCCTTCGCTCGTCGCTCAGCAGCTGCAGCTAACTCCTAGCCGACGCTAGCCTTCAGTTCCTTGTTCGTCGCCCGAAGAGCTAGAATCTTCTCGTGCTGACTCCGAACAAGTCGGCCAACATCGTGAACCCGATTGATGAGGGCACTGACGAAGTGAAGCCCCTACAGGCAGACAAAAGTTATGTTTGAAAAAATAAGAGGTGAAGAAAAGGGAGGTCTGGCGGAGGTCCTTACCCAGACAGCCGACTTGCCGGCATGATTCATGAGCTCCTCGGAGGAGCACTCATATACTTGCTTCGTTAGAGTGGGGTGTAGGGCTCCCCGCAAGTATTCCTCAGACAACATCCCCTCAGTCCATAACGGACTGGATCCAGAGATGGTCGACCACCTCGACGCCAAGGGGTCCTCACCCTCGACGCATTTCAATCGCGTCATGATAGAGGCGAAGTACCTGTTTGCTCCCGTTGGGTCTTCGACCTTGCACAGATCTCTCATGGTGTACCCCCGCACGGGGACTTCCCCGAGTTCCACCATCCCTTTGCCCTTGTCGGCAAAGGTCCTTGTAGTGCTCCCAGAAGCATCCGCAGGTTGTTCAACAGCCGCCTTCCAAAGGCGTTTCCTCAAACCCGCCTCCGTGCCGAAGCTAGGGTGCTTCTCCACCATGGTCACCATAGCATCCCCTACTGTAGGCGCATTGGTCGCCGACGGAGCCGCTGAACCGCTACCCGCTCCACCACCGGACTTCATCTTGCGGAGGTTAAACATCTATGCACAATAGGTACGATTAGGAAAAAATCCAAATCTAATCTAAAAACAGAAAAGACATACCCCCAGAGTTAGGGCTGAGACCCGCTTCGGCCAACCAGGCCTCGTTCATATCCTTCACCCCCCTTGAAATGGAAAGGATCCCCCCAGAGTATCTCGACTAGTTCAGTCTCATCGGCCGACAATGTCGGTACGGAACTACTCACCATCCAAGAGGTCCACTCAGTCGGGAAGCTCCAGCCCTGGCGGTAGGAAATAAAGAAAAAATGTGACTTTCAGCCTTTGTTGCTTGAAGGTGCACCGTTCACGCGGAATCCACTGTGAGCAACCAAGTAATACCCAGTTTGCCCCCGACTTAGTCGGAAGCAAGCCATAAACAACTCTTAGGTAACCCTTATACTCGACACATGATACTCTCACAAAAAAGCCACCAGATACCAGCATGAGTTGGGCACCATCTGGGAAGGAGAAATCCTCCACTGCTTGAGGCACGTCGTGATCATAGGGTGCAACGGGAATCTTAATCTCACCTCAAGGGCAACGGTTGACAGACCGAAGCTGTCACAACTTGGGTTGATGAGCTAACTATCCTAATAGCTTTAGTTTGGCCCAACCACTGACCAAAATACTTGAGCCAGATGTTACCAATAGTACACTCATCAACCCTTATAAGGCATTCATATGTTCCCACTTTTCCAATGTGGGACTAAGGGGTGTTACAGAAGCCGCCCAGAAAAATGTCATAAGGGCGCTCCCCCGATAGAGGGACATGGAGTTCGTACTCCAGAGGAATGAAATAGTTCTTCCTCACCTCGACCAACTGACGAGTTGTCACGGTCGAGTCTACATTGAAGAAAGACCGCATCGTCGGCAAGGCATCAGCAGTCCCCAAGTCGCCCAGAGCATTGGTCGATGGGACAATCGCCACTGACACGAAGTCCCCAGAGGGACGACTTAAAACCCTAGACCTATGGGTTGAAAGTTTGACTGACTGGGACTCGAAATGGGAGGTGGCCGAAGACATCCGACCTGCTTGAGAAACCGTCGGGGGAAAAAGAAGGGGATGAAGGTCAAAGACACTGATGTAGCCGGCACCGAAGATGACGATGAAACATCAGCGACAACAGAGTAGAAGTGTGCAGTGTAAGAGAAGGCTATTGAATAATAAGGGCAGGGGGACCAATACCTCGCCGCTGCACCTGTTGGCACTTCGCCTTCCCCAAAAAAGGTGGGACAGCTCATCATGACGCCTCGCGCTATGTGCCCGATGAGTTACCGTGTGGGACATGCGTCACCCCGCGAGTGATTCTGATCAACAAACAAATTTTTCTCAGTCACAAGGAGAATATCCCTGACTATCTACAAGCGAGCTCTCAGCCTCGCCCAAGGGCTTTCAGTCTCGACAAGTGAGCTCTCAGCCTCGCCCAAGGGCTCTCAGTCTTGACTATCTATAAGCGAGCTCTTAGCCTCCCCAAGGGTTTTCAGTCCCGACTATCTATAAGTGAGCTCTCAACCTCGCCCGAAGGCTTTCAGCCCCAACTATCTACAAGCGAGCTCTCAGCCTTACCCAATGGCTTTCAGTCCCGACTATCTACAAGCGAGCTCTCAGCCTCGCCCGAGGGCTTTCAGTCCCGACTATCTATACGCGAGCTCTCAGTCTCGCCCAAGGGCTTTCATTCCCGACTATCTACAAGCGAGCTCTCAGCCTCACCATAGGGCTTCCAGTCCCGATTATCTACAAGTGAGCTCTCAACCTCGCCCGAGGGTTTTCAGTCCTAACTATCTACAAGCGAGCTCTCAGCCTCACCCAAGGGCTTTCAGTCCCGATTATCTACAAGTGAGCTCTCGACCTCGCCCGAGGGCTTTCAGCCCTAACTATCTAGAAGCGAGTGTTGGGAATCCTCAGCGGGTGCATCACATGCACAGCCAAAATCATAACAAAATACTGGTTTCCCACGTAGATCAAATTGTCATGCAAAAGATTGGGGTCGCGAGAAAGACTGTAAAAATAAAAAAACCATGATGTGTGAGAGATTGATTTTACCCAGGGACATCATATATACCTATATTCCAGATTCAGATGGAGAAGATGAAGGAGGTCAAGTGTCCTCCTCTCTAGCGGTATCCACATGATGAATCTCTACAGCAAAACTCCTCCAATCTGGTCACGTAACTCTTGCGCAGAGGGAGGGAGAAGAATAGGAGGGGGAGGCCAAAGCTGCAGCCTATCAACCGTGAGTCTCCCATCTTATTTATAGAGAGCCACCAAAACCCTAGGGCTCCTTACTTAGTGGGTATTGGATCTCCATCCAATAACCCAATAACATTACATTATTGGATCTCTATCCAATAATCTCCTTAGGCCTCTAATTGGGCCTTAATCAAGGAGCCCATTAGCATAGGATCTCATCTAATGAGAATAGGAGCTAATTGGATCTTCATCCAATCCTCTATTCGCTGAAGCATCCACAATATGTGTGTGACCCTCTAGGCTCAATAACGAGTTGGTCATAAGTCACTACCATCAGAACTCCTTCTGATATAGTGAATTATCGCCATAATAATTCACTCGACTCATCAACTATGGACGTACTAGGCCACTATGTCATAGTCCCCAAGCGGTACAGGGGGTTCGAATCCGTCGGACCTGTCTGTCCATAGTTACCATGTATCTATAATCCCTCATCCAACTAATATCCCAGAGATCATATATTGGACATGGTATTATCAGGTCACATACGGAATCGTCATAGTCTCGCTCTAATCGGATTCTCCCGGAGAACTATTTCTCTATCAATCCGAATGACACTGGCCAGAGATTTATCTAAGCATGCATATATGGTATATTCCTCTCATGATACCAAGAATGGATGATCCTCTATTGACACTCAATTGCCTTCGTAAGATTGGCTACCAATCCTGATAACCAATTGTACCAGATCTGGAACTTTCCAAACCTGTAAGTCTGGCGTCAAAGAAAGGAGTACTCATACAAGGCATCATTGGTGTCTCAAGTCTAAGGATCAGATACACAATTGAGACTATGGAATCGCTATCTAGCATTAGGTATCATTAACAATACAGCATTTCATAAGCAAATCAATCAGTGAACTCATTCTCCAATGAGCACCTATACTATATCCTTAGTGTCTATAAGACTAGTCGCCTCCATCATATGGATGGGTATATAGTATACTGGTCTGTCCGGTTATCTTGATGTCCCTCTCGAGTAACCTATGACCGGGATTATTTAGGATCTATGTTTTAAGGTGAATCGATCTCATTATCGTGATCTTATCACAATCCGATTTCAATTGCACAGAACCAAGGACATCATAGTATATATGCTATAGATAATATAATGTGAGAATATGTCAATAATAATCATAAGCAAAAAGATCACACAGCGTGTCACACGTGCCATCACTCATGTGATTGACTTGCAGGGCACCTATAACCAATAATCTCCCACTTAACTAAAAGCCAATCACCTACATGTCTGATCCCTATCAGACTCCTGTGATGCTCAAATACAATCTGAGCTAACGGCTTCATTAGTGGATCTATAATGTTATCTTCGGATGAAATTCTTTCCATTGCTATATCTTTTCGGGTCATGATCGCTCTAATTAAATGGAACCTCCTCAGTACAATTCTGATGAGACCTAGGTTCCCTTATTAGAGTTATCGCCCTATTGCTGTCACAATATATGGGAGTTAGCTCCACACTACTTGGTATGACTCCCAAATCCTTGATGAACTTCTTCATCCATCATCCCCCACACCCGCCTTCCTTTGCTGCTTTTCCTACAACAATGTATTTCACCTTTGTGGTCGAGTCAGTAGTAGTATCTTACTTGGAACTCTTCCAGCTTGCTGCTCCTCAATTTAGGGTGAAAACATACCATGAATTTAACTTGCTATCATCAATGTCGGACTAAAAACTCGAGTCCGTGTAGCCCTCAACCTGGAGGCTACCTCATCCATATACCAGTAGAAGATCCTTAGTCCTTCTCAAGTACTTAAGGATACACTTTACTGCCTTCCGGTGTTCTAAACCTAGATCTGCCTGATACCTGCTCGTGACACTCAGAGCATGTGCTATATCAGGCCTAGTACACAGCATCGTATACATGATAGACCTTATTGCTGAGGCATAAGGTATCTTATCTATGTCTACCCTTTCTTCAGGAGTCTTTAGGGATATACTCTTATAAAGTGATATTCCATGTCTCATCGGTATGAGACCTCTCTTGGAATTCTCCATGCCGAACCTTTTGATAATGGAGTCTATATACCTAGATTGGGATAAGCCAATCATTCTCTTCGATTTATCTTTATAGATCCGGATCCCCAAAATATAGGATGCTTCCCCTAAGTCTTTCATGGAGAAATTTTTGGATAGCCAAGTCTTTACTGTGGAAGCATTCCTACATCATTCCCAATGATTAGGATGTCATCCACATATAACACCAAGAAGGTGATAGTGCTCCCACTTACCTTCCTGTACACACACGACTCATCTTCATTCTTAACGAAGTCATAAGATCTGATCACCTCATCAAATCTTATGTTCCAACTTCGGGAAGGTTGCTTCAATCCATAAATGGATCTAAGCATCCTGCACACTTTATTTGGACTCTCTTTGGATATGAATCCCTCTGGTTGTATCATATACACCTCATTCTCGAGGTTGCCATTAAGGAATGCCGCTTTGACATTCATCTGCCAGATCTCATAGTCATAGTGTACTGCAATGGCCAAAATAATTCTAATGGACCTAAGCATGACTATAGGTGAAAAGGTTTCATCATAGTCAACTCATTGTCTTTGACGATACCCTTTAGCTACCAGCCTTGCTTTATAGGTCTCTACCTTTCCATCCACTTCGATCTTCTTCTTGAAGATCCATTTGCAGCAGATGTGTATAATACCCTCAGGTGCATCCATAAGGTTCTAAACTTTGTTAGAGTACATGGAATCAATCTCAGAATTCATGGCTTCTTGTCACTTTCCGGAGTCTATACTCATAATAGCCTCCTCGTAGGTCTGAGGATTAACATCCTGAGAGTCATCTCCACTGATATGTCCCACATCTCTTTTAGGAGGTTCAGATACTCTACTAGACCTACGTAAAGTCAGAATTTGTGTGTTAGGTACCTAAACAGACTCGGGCTTTGGAATGGTGCTTGAGCTAGGTTCTCCAACCTCACTCAATTCTATATCACTCTCATTGTTTCCACCAAGATTGTGTTCCTTCTTAAAGAACATAGCTCTCTTGGCAACAAAGACCTTTCGGTCCTCAGGATGATAAAAATAATACCCACAAGTTTCCTTTGGGTATCCCACGAATATGCCCCATTCTATCCTTGATTTCAATTTATCGGGTTGTCTTCTAACGTGGGCAGGACAGCCCCAAATCTTAACAATCTTAAGATCGAGCTTCTTTCCTTTCTATATATCATATGGTGTAGACACTACCGACTTTAATAAAAATTTTTTCAGAAGGTAAGCTGTAGTGTCTAGGGTATACCCCCAGAATAAGATGGGTGGGTCAGCAAAACTCATCATGGATCGCATTATGTCTAATAGTGTCTGATTCCTCCTTTCTGATACACCATTGAGATGAGGTGTATAAGAGGTGTCCACTGGGATAGAATTAATTACATTGTCCTTGAGGAAATGAGTGAACTCCGTACTCAACTACTCTTCTCCTCGATCTGATTGAAGAGTCTTAATACTCTTTTCAATTTGGTTCTCTACCTCATTCTTATATTTCCTGAATTTCTCGAAGGTCTCAGATTTGTACTTCATTAAGGACACGTGTCCATACCTAGAGAAATCATCAGTGAATGTAATGAAGTATGAGTAACCACCTATAGCCTGAGTCGACATGGGACCACATATATCACTATGTATGAGTTCCAATAACTCAGTGGCTCTCTCTCCAGTTCCACTAAAAGGAGAGTTGGTCATCTTCTCATGAAGGTAAGATTCGCAAGTTGCATATTACTCAGTCAAATGAATCTAAGTATCCATCTTTCAGCAACTTCTGAATCGTTCCCTCATGTATATGACCTAGCCTATAATGTCATAGGTTTACATTATTCATCTTATCTCTTTTCCTCTTAGACATATTTATATTTATGATGTGTGGAGAAGTGTCTAACACATATAAGCTATTTACAAGGGTCCCTCTAGTGATGATCTCATCATCCATAATTATTAAATAACTATTATTCTCAAAAACTAATTTATATCTACTTATTATCAAACAAGAGATGTATATAATATTTTTGATAATAGAGAGAATAAAATAGCATGCATCCAGTGCAATGATAGCTCCACCAGGCAGATGTGGGGTGACCTCCCCAACGACAATTGCGGCAACTCTTGCTCGATTGCCCATCTTAAGGTCCATCTTGCCTCTGGCTAGTCTCCTAGGTCTTGCCAGAACTTGCAACGAATTGCAGATGTGATAAGCACTCCTGGTATCTAATACTCATGTGTTATCATGAAAATCTGACAAGTGAAGACTGATCATGAATATACCTGAAGCTTCTCTAAGCTTCTATTTCGCCTTATCTACAAGGTAGTCCTTACAGTTCCTCTTCCAATGCCCATCTTGGCCACAGTGAAAGCACTGTCCTTTGTCCTTTGCTGGGTCTCTCTTGGCAAGCTTTGCCTTACCAGGTATTTCTTTACCTTTGCACTTCTTAAGAGTCTTGTCGGCCTTCCTTTTCTTTTTGGTCTCACCAATGTAGAGAACTGACTTCTTCTTGATGGCACTCTCAGCTTCCCTCAATATATTGAGGAGCTCAGGGAGAGTCACCTCAAACTTATTCATATTAAAGTTACTAATGAACTATGAAAAGGAATCCGGTAGAGATTGAAGTATAAGATCAACACACAGGTTAATCCTCTGGGACTATCTATATACTTCACAAAGCGAGCGATCTCATCCTCACTTATCCTTTCCTCCAGCGTGGGCACAATCATGTTAAGGACATATACAATTTTATTTTCTACGAGAATAATTCTCAAAATGCAGAGCTTTTGGACAAATGAGGCAGTTAGCATCAAGTATGTCACGTAGGGGTTTTGCAAGCGACAAGCAAGATATAGCGTAAATTAAATAACATGCAGATTTTACAAAAAATACTAATTAAGATATGGACTTCTATCTTAATGTACTCCCACTATTTTCTTAGTGAATCACGTGACACCCTCGACATGTGAGACGAAAGTCTCCAGCAGACTCCTAGTGGGGATCGAGATCCAATTGGCATCTTAGTGCAATCTCGAGGGACTCAACCAACTACATTAAGCCCAAAAGGTAGACAACTCTTGTCAATCACAACTCCTTGTGATTCCCGTCATGTTCGGCCTCCGAATCATCATAGTCTCGACTGCTCGACCAACTATGAAGTTCAGTTAAGTCATCACCATCGTTACAAGATGAGTATGATTCAACGGGTATGCTCTCAACTGCTCAACGAAGTCATACCATGTCCTCAGGTCACTGGTGACATATATATGTCATAAGTAAGAACTTGATCACGTAGATAGGTGAGCCTCGAGTGACTCGACCAACTCAACCTATGTCGGGATTTAATTTCTTCCTATAATGATGGAAAGCCACGTGGGTCAATCTTATTGCCTCACGCTTACTGACTTAATATTATTGTAGGAGAGGTTTTTTATTTTCTATCAGTCTCCTAATATGTCGTGTCACACACATACATATTTAATATATATCTACATTGCATGTAAATATATATACATATATCTAGTAGGTGTATAACACATCACACGTGCAAGCCACACTGGATGATCATGAGCTGTCACCTAATATGATTAAGCCCGAGCCAATGGGCCTAATCACTCATAATAGGATCTATGTGTGCATCGGCGCATCTCCATGCCTTGTGATTGTTGATCTCGTCATCATCGGTTCTGTCGGATCATCGCATCACCATGCGTCGTAATCTCCCGCTACGATATCGTGGGTCCCGCTGTTACCTCCACGCTCCTGCCGCACCTTTCCATGTAATTACAAATAATCACAAGCACGCAGGCCCGATAATAAACGAGAAAAACGAGGCTCACAGGGCCCAATAATAATAATAATCACAGTTACACACATCACACACTTGGCTCATGATCATTCATTCACATTATACATTACATGTACATCACATCATATATAGGATGACTAGATATATTTAATAGTTAATTAAACTATTTAATTAATTAGTTTTATGAAAATCAGGATATGTTGGAATTTTTAGAATTGTCAAGGGTATTTTTATAATTCTGGATGAGGACAGTCCTTAGAATTTCTAAAATTATTGAGGGCTTTTTCAAAATTCTGTACACGAGGATAGTCCTCAAAAATTTTGAAATTTAGAGGGGCAAAATAGTTATTTTAGCGGGGGCCTTAGCCGCGACCTGGCCATGGGTGGCCGGCTTTGCATGGGGGCTGGCCGTGGCTGGCCACCCCTCCTCCTCGCTGCCTTCGCTGTGAAAACGCAGCAAGAATGCGTAGAATGATTCTACGTGATACAATCTCATCACACGTAGTTTAAAACTAATTTTTCACACGAATACCTTGGCTCTGATACCACTATTGGGAAACCTCAGCGGGGCATCACATGCGCAGTGGAAATCAAAACAAAATACAGGTTTCCCGCACATATCAAATTGTCATGCAAAAGATTGGGATCGCGAGAAAAATTACAAAAATTGAAAAACCACGATGTGTGAGAGATTGATTTTACCTAGGGAGATCTTATATCCCTGTATTCCATATCTAGATGAAGAAGATGAAGGAGGTCTAGTGTCCTCTCTAACGGTATCCACACGATGGATCTCTGCAGCAAAACTCCTTCGATTTGATCTCGCAACTCTTGCACAGAGGGAGGAGGAGAATAGGAGGGGGAGGCCAAAGCTGCAGTCTATCAACCATGAGTCTCCCCTCCTATTTATAGACAGCCACCAAAACCCTAGGGCTCCTTCCTTAGTGGGTATTGGATCTCCATCCAATGAGCACCTATACTATATCCTTAATGTCTCTACACAAGTGACTATGAGACCAGCTGCCTCCATCATATGAACGGGTATATAGTACACAGTCTGTCCGGTTATTTCGATGTCCCTCTCGAGTAACCTATGATCGAGATTATTTAGGATCTATGTTTAAAGGTGAATCGATCTCATTATTATGATGTCATCACAATCTGATTCCAATTGCACAGAACCAAGGATATCACGGTATATATGCTATAGATAATATAATGTGAGAATATACCAATATTAATCATAAGCAAAAAGATCACACAGCGTGTCACACGTGTCATAACTCACGTGATTGGCTTGTAGGGCACCTGTAGCCAGCAGCGAACTCTCAGCCTCGCCTAAGGGCTTTCAATCTTGATTTTGTATAAGCGAGCTCTCAGCCTCGTCCAAGGGCTTTTAGTCTTATCTACAAGCGAGCTCTCAACCTCGCCCAAGGGCTTTCAGCCCCGACTATCTACAAGCGAACTCTCAGCCTCGCTCAAGGCTTTCAATCCCGACTATCTACAATCGAGCTCTCAGTCTCGCCCAAGGGCCTTCAGTCCCGACTATCTACGACCGAGCTTTCGGCCTCGCCCTCGGGCTTATAGTCCCGACACTCGTCCAAAGGCACTCGGACCTGACTACTTGACACAGTACTAGACCTCGCCCGACTACTCGTAACACGGGCCAATCGAGGTGACACGACCTCAAGCGTACATAGACCCCTCCGTCGTATAAACCCGTGCCTGAAGGATCCTCCCCCTCGCCCTCTAATAGACTTCAACGGAGCCTCTTTCTCGGGTGGGGGGGGGGGGGGGGGGGGGGGGGGGGGGGGGGTTGTGGGGGAGGAGAATGACAGGGATCATAGTGGTCCCCCTCCCAAATCGGGCGACGTGGCCCAATGTCAATTGATGTGGAAGGACAGAGTCGGTGACCAATTTAATGAACCCCGTCCTTTGACACACACGAGCGACGTGTCACAAACAGGCATACAAGCCTGAGGTCTAACAACATCGGGTACCGTGCAGTCACCATCAGGTCTCATAAGAACATGAAGGAACCACACGACAACAGAGCAGAAACAACACGTAACCGATAGCACGTATAGTCATCGGCTCTGCCAACGACATTAAATGGACTGGCAGAGAATGTCAGAGGAATGATGAAGCCAAGACTTGACCGATTGGTGATATAGAGGTATAAAATGTCACCCCAAGGTATCTCTCAGGGTACGCTCACTCTCCCTCTCTACTTCAATTCAACGGGAGAAGAAGCTCCGGCGCTCAAGCAGGACGCCGGACTTCACCCTTCCGATCAACCCTAACTTGATCGTCGGAGGGACCTCCCCAGGAACCCACCACCCGGAGGTCTTATCTTGTAGGAACAACCCAACGAGGTTAGGAAAACCCGCATCAAAGTCGAAGTCGAAGCATCGACACACGTCGACCTTAGATTGCCAGCATGGAGTACCTCTCGTGCTAACGACTCAAATTCCAGTGTACGGATCCACTGAACACGATGAAAGACTCACAACAAGAGTTTAACTCAAAAAGCGAATAACATTAGCTGTTAATCATTCTCAAACATTCATCCTTTTTTATTTCACGGTATTCAACGTCACTATCAATCATATACAATTAGTATGGATTATCCATGACCTTTGTTTCTTGATGTATTAACACTATAATTGACAGTTCTTTTAAGTCTTTAGGTTTCTCCTCGTCAAAATCTTTTTTTTTTATCATCTGCTACTTGCCCATTTCATAAGTATTCTTATTTAAGTTAACATTTACTATCTACTTTTCAATGTCTATAATCTAATTCATTTTTAATTCTATCCATCATAAATAATCTCCTTTAAATCGTGTTGCACATACCACAAACACTGGACAGCAGTTGGAGCATCTTGACTACACAGGACAGGTTACACACTCGTGGTCTGTAGCACTACTTTATATCATACATAATTTCACACCTACGCATCAGTGTCAGTTGAGATAGAAAATATTTCACTGTCGTCCATCTTTGTTAGTTGATTATCATTTGAATATTAACTAAAAGTATACACCGTATTGACAACTTTTAAAATTCATTTTAATGTGAAAAAGTCAAAAATATATTTAGATATTTCGTGACCTTATGTCATTTTCCAACACAAACTACCTAAACCTAACTGCGGTTAAAACTGGTCAATGATGAATGAATATCAACTTTAGGGATCTTAAAATTTGGAGAGACCCACCACTTCAATATTTCTAAGAGCAAATATGTTATTTCAAAACTTTTATAAGGATAGATATAGAAAAACATTTTAAAAAATTCCTTGTGGGTCGATGGTCTCCCACTGGTTGATAGTTCACCTGGGTACGAAGATAGTAAGTCTCAATGTGGTGAGCACACCAAGCTCAAACACCCCAAAAACCCAAGAAAGGATACTACAAAATCGTTCCGTGGAATGGACAAAGTAACTGGCCCTGCTCCACACGAGAATAATGAAAGGGAGCAAGCACTGCTAGATGATAATATTATTCAACTATAGCAGCTACGCATTTACAATACATGCTTCGTTATCAAGAATTCTAAAATTCTCATTGGACAATTGATGATGCGAAGGAATAATTGAACAAGAACTGAATATGCGATCCATCATCTCCTCAAAAAAAGATGTTACTCAACAGCGACAATCCTAAAAGCTGAGGCCAAGCTGAAGGCCAAGGGCCGCGTGGAGTACAAAAATTGTCATGATACTGCTCCCAAGGAGCCCGTGTACAGTCCTCATACCTGGATTCTCCTGAACAAAAATGATGACTGTTAGGAGTCAACTACATTTATTCCAATCAAATGATGAGATTTTGGTGGTACAAGATGCATCGAGGCATTAATTGGGATTCACATCTTGTGCTGCAATTTCTTTTTGTGTGTGTCCACTTTGTGCAGTAGCCACCTTAAATGTCACAGACCAATATGCAAGTACTTAATCTTGAACAGAATAAACATGTCCAGACTGTTAGAGGTTTCTGAAAATTTTCACTTTAGTATCAGAGTTCCAAGTCAAATTGGCATCACAATCCAAAAGCTTAAGCTCATTCTGTATGGGTTGATACTTATCTTCGAGTCTAACTCTCTTTAATCTTAAAAAAATGAAGACTAATCTTGACTCATTTCTTATCCTACACATCAATTTTTTCAACACACATATAGATGAAGACTCATCGTTTCTTAACATCAATCTTTGAGACATTTTCTATCAAAACTGAATCAATTAAGTCGATAACTTCCATCTTAAACGGTTGCATATTTGTTCACTAATATACTAGGAGCTTTTAATTTTATGATGCGTTTATTGCATTAATTGTTGTAACCATCTGCTTTCTTTTTATCATGGATAAAAATATAAACAAGGTATTCGATGTAATGCTCATGATTGTCTGTGTCCTTCGATTTTTGTACATTCTGTGTATAGCAAGTAGTGGACTTGCAGCAAGCTTGACAGCCCTAGTTTAGTTAGCTTTTATGGTCGGTTTCAACTTGTAAATGAGAGTTGTGTCATGTAGACACTTGTGGGGACTTCGGTCTATAATTGACCAATATCTTTTGTCTGCAACCGTTCAGAACTTGTAAAGTCCATAGTTGTAATTTGCATTAGCTATATAAAGTGTTTGTTAAAGCTATTGCTTGTGGATCCCATGAGAAATGATTCCTCTAACCTATTTTCTCTTTTGTAGGTCCTAAGAGACCCTACGAGGTTTCGGGGAGACTGACCTTTGCGGATGAACTCGCAAGGGTGCCACATGACTTAGGCAAAACCAGCTAAGTCCATGATATTTTGGTATCAGAGCGAGACAAGCACACACAGAAACACTTGCCATACAAATATGAGAGACTTAGTTGGGCAGTGTGGAGGCCAGTCAGCACGCGCAACCGTATGAGGAAAATAGACATTGAGATGTAGAGAAAGGAGTTGCTCAGAGGAGCGGGCATCCAGGTTTGACATTTAGAGGAATGACCAACCCTTTGTATGAGAGGCACTATGAGGACAAGCAAGCTAAGAAGAATGCATAGCGCATAAAGGTTGGGATGACTGAGTTCGAGTTATGGCTCGATGTTGGCAACCAAACTTGACGGTGCTCAAAACAAGCGGGGCGCTTATTAAAAGATGAGACTATGCAAAGTGGGTTGTATTGCTTAATAACCAAAAGAGTTATGCGAAGCTCACAGAGATGAGGGGAATTGCTAACTCGAAGAATTTGGTACTCATGCAAGGGCTTGTATGCGGACAATGGAGTGTTTGTGGCCATCCCAAGACAATCGGAACTCGATGCCATGGAGCATCAACACTTTCTCTTCAGCATGGAAATGATACGTCCGTAAGAGGTTGAAGTATGTAACAAGTTTAGCATGTTGCTATACCTTGAAGGGTGGGGATTGTATTAGCGAAGAGTTGTAATATAACAAGTGCATTTGCGAGGGCAGAACAAGACACAAATTGTTGAGCAAGACGGAGTAGTCCAAAGGGGATGGTGGTCTCCGAAACTTTTAGTGGGAAGAATGCAAATAGGATAGTTGCTCCAACAGAACATATATCCAAGAGGGATAGGTCCTGGTTCTCCAGAGGGAGAATCATGTACAGCAGACCGTACATATTAAGGAACTTCAAGATAGTATTTTCATAAAGCTTAATGGATCGAGTGAGCAACGAGGAGTTGTTCCATGATCTCGAATGAAGTAATGTATTGGTGGATGCATTACGAGATTAAGTGGGGGAGCGACCATGGCAACATCATACAAAGGCACACTTAGAGTCGATGTGGCAATCGAACTCAACGGAGGGTTGACCCGTGGAATGGTGAGCATAAGGGCCACCATCAACTCAATGCAAATCGAGAGGCGGAGCAACTTGGGTGAAACTTGGTGAAGTATCTAAGCCACATGAAGGGAGTCAACGTAGAAGATGAAAATATGGAGCAGAAGGACGGAGCTTTCCTTGGACAGAGGTCAAGGACATAAACTCTTATAGAGGCAAGAGTAGGAATATGTCATTCCATGGGTTCTTCATTCTGATGGGGCAGACTCATTTTGCATGGTGTCAAAGACGAATGGAGCTTCGAGGCACATGCATCTTATCTTAGAAAAGCATTTGACAGAGGAACTAAGGTGATTCAACTTGCAGAGGCGAAGTTTGAATCAAAAGACCTTAGCACGGGGCAAGAGGACGCAGAGGTGGGTACTCTTGAAGAATATGCCACAGTGCTGCCATTCGTGTTGTCATTAAGAAATTAGTGCGTACTGGAGATTATGCTGGTAGGGGGATAGAGGCCCAGGATCTAGATAATGGTGCACCAATCCTAGCGAAGTCAGGGGACTTCGAGAGCTACTAGGCGACGGACTGCCCTAGAGAGATACTTCGTCTAGGGGTGACCCAAGAATGAGTGGGCGAAGGTAAATTACCAAAGGAGCGAACACAATCGGAGATGACGAAGGCCCTATAATGTGTTGGCAAAGGTCACACATGGAGAGATCGTAGTCCGAGTTCATCACATAAGAATCTGAATGTAATGGAGATGTCACCAGGAGGCGACATGGTGCAGTGGACCTTGGTGGAATAGTTCACGGCAATACAATACATGCGGAGATGTCCCGTGAGGGACACGATCATGCGGATGTATGATTAGGAGCTATTGGGAGCTCCACTTCGATGAACAATACAATGAAAAGAAGGGCTATGGATTCAAAGTGTGAATGTCATAGTACCGCAGCAACGGGTCTTCCGTGGTTGTGCATCGAATCTTGCATCAAATAAAAGCCTTGGTCATCAGCATATGGGGGCTGTGTACCACCGAGGAAGAAGTCAGATTGCAAGTACTAGTGAGTCCCATGGAGGGGACTTGATCAAACAGAGGTATGATCGGAGTGACTGGAGAGTTAGACTACTTTAGTGCTTATATTCGCTTAAGGGAACCCGACAAGTTAGAGGACAAGGCCGAGTAAGCGAACGTTGCTACCAAGGAAGCTAAGGAGAATAGAATCGGCGCAAGCCCTACAATACGATGGCGAAGGCCATACATGAGTTACAGTCTGTCTTTCCATCGACTAAGGAGAACTGCTGGGAGAACAAAGATGTGTTGAAGCAGGTAGTTGAAAGGGGCGAGGAAGCGACGACGAGTCCAGAGGGGCTTAGTTACCCAAAAAAGCAAAGCATTTGTTAGAAGGGAGGTGGACTCGAAGGAGTGCCACAATGCCATAGAGGCGGATCTACCAATTGTGAAGAAAGGGACGCAGATGCAAGGCAACGGATAGTAGGGCCATGGGCTGGCAACGCCATGGTACCGCAGAGGCGGGACTTCCGTGGAGTCATCAATTCCTTGCTCTCATAGAGGGAGAGCGTTGGTCGTAAAAGGGGCTGAGGAGGTGGAGGATGCAAAGGCAAACTCCAAGTACCAAGACAGGCCGGAAGGGCAGAGGCCAAGAAACTTCATAAGACTGATGTCGACAGACTTCTCATTAAGATAGCCGAAAGTGGGAGACTTCGGGTTGATGAGGAGTTCTTAACCAAGGAATGAAGTAGGCAGTATGTGATACTGTACTTTTTCTACTCAGATGAGTAGGCGATAAAGGTGATGGAGAAGCCGGTACAATCCTAGAGGTGACCAGAATCATCAAAGACTTACTCCAAGTTGGGTAAATTTTTTTTTTGCTCTTTTCGGACAAAACTTCTTGCATTCCAGAAGTTCGATGGCAGTGGGAAGGTGAATTACAGTAGCTAACTCAACACAAGGAGTGTAAACACTTCAAGTGCTTCAGAAGTGTGAGCAAAGAGTAGACAAATTAGTAGTAACCAACTCGATGCATAAAGTACAACCTCGAGGAGGCGGGCGAAATCAAGTAACCTTTGCCTTCTCAATTCAAAAGAGAATAGGCGAAACTTAGTACCCCGATTCTCTTATTTATCTACCAGAGGAGCTTTGCACAAGTTTAGTGACCCTTCTAGGAAAGCTTTTGGAAGACAATAATTGTCAAATTTTCATCGTTGGTGATCAATACTACTGAGAGTATATTGTATGCTTCATTTCCTAATAGAATACCAATCGATAACGGGAGTGATGCGAACCTACTTGAAAGTAACAACTAAAGTTGAAGAAGGAGCAATGAGTGAATCTTGTGGAGGAAGGACCTCAAAAACTTCAAAGTCTACGAAGTGATGCTCGTCAAAGCTCCAACAAACATCCATCTAGTTTAAGCAATGAGACTATTGCAATACTGGCGCATAACAAGGAAGGTTTTTTTCTTCACCAGAAGGATCCCTAAAAATCAACAAGGATCAGCACAACTCAGCCAACCCCACACAAAAGTCAATCATTGGCGAGTTGAAGCAGCATGGCGGATCAGAGTTCGACTACTCAATAATAGCCACAGAGAGCAGCTAGGAACCAAGGGGCATGTTGCAGCAAAAGCAAAAGATTAAAGATTCAGCCAAAGGTGAGGAGATGCAACGTCTACAACGGCTTCAATGAGGACGTCGAAAGAATAAGTGGGGGAGAATGTCACAAACAAAAATATAAATAAGGTATTCGACGTAATGCTCATGATTATCCGTGTCCTTCGATTTTTGTACATTCTGTGTACAGTAAGTAGTGGGCTTGCAGTAGGGTTGGTAGCCCTAGTTTGGTTAGTTTTTGTAGCTGGTTTCGGCTTATAAATGAGAGTTGTGTCATGTAGACACTTGTGGGGACTTCGGTCTGTAATGAAATATTATCCTTTGTGTGCAACCATTCAGAACTTATAAAGTCGATAGTTGTAATTTACATTGACTATATAAAGTGTTTGCTAAAGCTGTTGCTTGTGGATCCTGTGGAAAATGCTTACTCTAACCCGTTTTCTCTTTTGTAGGTCCTAAGGGACCCTAAGAGATTTCGGAAAGATTGACCTTTGCGGATGGACTCGCAAGGGTACCGCATGACTTAGGTAAAACCAGCTAAGTCCGTGACACATTGTTGACTTTTCCATTAGATTATAGGCATATTACCATAAATGACATTAAAGTTACGCCAAACAGAAGCAGTAACCAAATTCTTAAACCATCTCAGTTTAGAAAAATTGAACGTATATATTTATATCATAGCCAGAAAAGTTATATCAAATATCCAGAATTTGGATGTGTTTCTAACCAAAATCCAGATGGCTACATTTAAATGTGGTATCAGACTTTACCTCAAACAAGGTAGGTAAAAGAGACTGAATCGTCAAGAGGGCCAGGCCGATAAATGCAGTGACAGCATGAGGACTGCAGCAAACCATATTAAGTGACTGATCCAATATAAACCAGCCTGACATATTCTAATTTATTCTTATCAGTAAAATGATTAAGGGAAAAAAGGGAAAATTTTCTAACATCAGAACAATGATATGTTGACCTCGGGTGTACGTAATAGCGTCAGAATTTTTTTTTTCAATTACCTCTCAAAAATTGATTTGTCAGAAGTCAGTAAAGCTGTCATTCCCCCGGTAGCCCCAAGAGCAAAGAACAAAAACATGCCTCCAAGGAGCTTTGGATGCAGGTCCTTGGCCTTGGCTTTTTCCTCCTTTAACAATTAAGTCAATAAAGTAATGAGTAAAAGATACCTGGCATCTGAAGGAAGCTACTCTGAAACAAAGTAAACTTCAGAATTATTATTACAACTACATATATGAGTTGCACAGAAGAACATCTATCTATCAGATACCTAGCAGTTGAACTGAGCAGATCATCTTTTCTGGCAACCTAATTATTGCATATAGTTGTATTTCACTTCTACACATGTTCAATAAAAAAGGAATTGACTTAAGCAGCTTATTGTTTAGTTTACTTGGACATCTCATTGGAAATTCTTGTGCATCATGTATTACAGAGAAAATCACTAGATTGACATGATAGATTAGCATCTGAAAAATGTAAGGATAATGACAACATGAAGTAATACATAAGACAAACATTTAATGATGCCTGGTAAATATGTTGAAATATTAAGTTAGCAAGCATAAGATGATGCTTCATATCTTTGAAGAAAATATTATTTTACTCCAGAAAAAGAAACAGTAGGTCAGTTAATAATGAGACAACTCACTGCATCATTTGACAATCTTATTCTCAATCCCAGATATGATCCATAGCCTCCCATTGCAAAGAGAACAACAGCCTGCAGGATTATAAGACAAACTAATAACCTCAATTCAATATGTAATCATTTTCAAAGCAGTCAACATTTAAACTCTTAGACATTTTCTGGGATTCTTTCTACAACACTTCAGGTTCTTTCATGTACCATAGAGTTCATTGTTGTAGTTAGAAAAACTCTCAGGTCAATCACTTGAATATAAAACTAAGTAGCTTTGGTATACCATAGAGTTCATTGTTGTCATTGGAAGAACTCTCAAGTCAGTCACTGGAATATAAAACTAAGTAGCTTTGTTATCTGTTTCTACACCTTGTAGATGTAAGCTTGGAGTTCGGACATCTCCATACTGAATTGCACTTTAACAACAAGAGATACATTCTTTTATTTAACATCTATACAATGACTAACAGATGCCAGCAAACCCAAGATCAGTAACTCAGCAGGATTGGAAGCTCTATAACTATACATTGGAAGCTATTTAACATTTGCTTTTATGCATAGGAAAATACTAGACATAAAAATGCCAAATGCTACATAAAGTATTCAGTAGATATATAAACACAAATATGTAAATACATACATATATATTGTATTGAAGGACTCACCATATTTCCTGGATGACCCCAGTGCACAAGCCAATCAGGAAGATTCCAAGTCTTCACAAGCTCAACAAATGGCTCAAAAGCAGATCTTACTGCCTCAGCTATTGGATGTAAAGATAAAGCAGTGCGTTGATACTATTATAGGTGCAGATAAGCAAGTAAAAATAAAAACACAAAAGAAAAGCATTTAACATTTACCATGACAAACTATAATTTTTAAGTCAAACAGACACCAGCAAAGGAAAAAATAATCAATGTAACCAGGACATTATTGGTTTCACCAACAAGGCGAAACTATTGATGCAAAGAAGTAGCCAAGATTATGATACACCAAAATTTCAAACAAATTCTCCAGTTGTTAAAGAATTAGGCAAAGACGTTACATAATCATCAATCACAAATCCAAGAGGAAAAGCAATAAAAAAAGAACTGATGCGACAAATAAGTAATGCACAAAGACAATGATCAGGGATGATCAAAACCAATTTGATTCATACTCTAATTCAGCTCAAACTCCATCCGAGCCATCCTTCAATTCAGCTCAACCTTAGTATGAGTCATACTTCAGGACAATTTTAGATCTAGCTGACTCAAACCCAAGCTCAAAGCCTCAACTCAGCTCAACCCACATTGGACTCTGATTGATAGTGCAACCTTAATTAAGAGTCTTCCTCTCCATATCAATTAAAGGGAGGCATGACAGCCCTAAACACAGTCACATAGAGAGAGCCAACAGCTGCTTAAAGAGAGGGAAGCCGGCCCTATAGAGAGGAAGGAAGAAAGAGGGTGGTGGCAGCAAGTTGCAGCCTCAACAGAGGAAGGAAGACAGAGGGTGATGGCAGCAAGTTGCAGCCTCAACAGAGCTTGCGCTCAAGAAGTTCGAGCTTGCTCACGAAGTCCTTCCATATTTTTGTGCTTAGGTAGATCTTTTCAAGAATAGATCCTTTCAAGAAGAAATCTATATCATTTTCTCTGTGTTCTCTCTTCTTTCAGTGCCTCTATCAAGCATCCCACAAAGCGTTAAATCCATCCAAAGGAAGGATCAAAATCACCAAATCTTTCCCAAACGGATCAGATGGTATCAGACTTTCAACCTTCAAGTTACCAGTGAGAGTATTCACAAATATGTATATGCCACTATAAAGATGGAGGACGAGGTGGAGGGTGGACTCCTTTTGTATGTTGTCGTCAGAGAAACATGGACACGTGCTTTTGGTAGACAATGTCCATGTCCAACATGTGTTGGACACATGGACACGTGTCAGACACTCGCATGCAACACTGCATTCACATGGCCCTTACGTGAGGGTCATATGCTTCACAAGAAAAAAATTGGCCAAAATTCTTATTGACTCAAAATCAAAATCACCCCTTATATTTTAAAACTCGTCTAAGTGATCCCCCATAATATGATTTTACATTAAAGTCACCTTTCGTACTTTAAAACTCGTCTAAGTGACTCCCCGTACTATGCCTCAAAATCAAAATTACCCCCCATACTTTAAAACTTATCTAAGTGACCCCTCATACTATGCCTCAAAATCAAAGTTACGTTTCGTACTTTAAAACTCGTCTAAGTGACCCTCGTACTATGATTTCACATCAAAGTGGCTCCCTCTGTTAGAAATAAGGTTACACTATCAGGTAAAATAATTTAGGAAATTATTTATCAATAAAATAATTTAAAATTCGAAAAAGCACATACATTTTTTTCTTTAATTTATTTATCAATAAAATTATAGAAATCACATATCTCAAGCAAAGAAAAAATAGAAAGGTTGAAAGACAACGGAAAGGCAAACAAACTAACACCGAAGAAAAAATAAAAAAAGTACAAAGATAGCGGAAAGACGATCAAACTAACGCTGACAGAGGTTGATGAAGAAAGGCAGAGATCGGAGTTGCAAAAAAGAATGCCGATAGAGGTTGAAGAAAAAAAATAAGAGAGGAAAATAAATTAGGGCATTGGGACTATTTAGTAGTAATCCTCAAATAAAAATAATCTCCTAAATTATTTTACCTAACGACGTAATCTTATTTCTAACAGAGTGGACCACTTTGATGCGAAATCATAGTACGGTTTTGGACATTTAAATTTAGATGATTTTAATTGTTTTAACTTGCATTATGATATTTATTTGTTCAAATTATTAAGTTTATAAAATTTAAGTATAAATACTATAAAAATGATATTAATCGAATATCATATATATTATAAAATACACATGTCCTTGCCATATCCTTGTCCTAGTTTTTCTAAAAATGGCATGTCGTCGTATCCGTGTCATGTCTGTGTCTAGTGTTTATGTTCGTGCTTCTTAAATTGTAGTTGGTGAATGTGCGACCATCCTTAAGTTGCTTGCCTACAAAGATAAGCCTTTGTTGGTCAAAGCGATGCCCTTATTGTCCTGGATCTTAGCCTTGACATTGTTAATGGTGATAGAGCTCTCCACCTCTAGTGTAATGGAGGTTATCATCAAACAAGGATATAAAGATTCACAGAAGCACTACAAGCATTAGAGTTTTAACACTGACCGCTAATGAAAAGAGACGATGACAAGATAGGGGAAAGTACTCCAGTAGCATCGTTGGACCTTGCTGCCTAAATCGCAGTGCTCTTGCAAAAGATGGAGGACGTGCTGTATTGGAACTGATCCCAAGCTAACATAACAGAGAAAGACGAAAGAGGCAAGCACATCGCAACAAAGGAGTCATCTTCGTCGAATATTCAGCAAAGATGCACATAAGAATAGAGCCCGGGCTACCAATACGATACCTCGAAACGGGGTATCTAGCTATTACTATTAGAATAGAACGGCATTTATTATCCACGAAGACACTTAGCCATGGAAATAAAGAGGAGAAAGCACACCCGAGCTGTAGGTGTGTATAACCTGAAACTCCTTAAGAGTGAAATGTGGCAAAATAATACCTTTTGCTGCTGCAATTTTCTATCCAAAAGATACCAAAAAGAAGCTTTTATCTACCCCTTGCTGTGAATTCCTTTCGTCGTAAAAGTTATCATCTTTGCGGACGAAGGATTGCTGCAGAAAATTTCAGCTGCCTATTGTTGCCTTTGAATCGATCTATTTGCCATCCTTTTTGAATGAAATTTCTTACAAACTTCATAGATTATCTCGGCTTTCATCTACGTTTGATCTAACGTTAGAATCATCTCTGAAAACGTCCTTACGTTGTTGCAATTCTTTGTCGCAAACTGCTGATTTTTCGACTAGAATTCTGCTACCCCAACTTGCATCACTTTTTCTCGCTGTCTTGCTGGCGAAATTTTCTGATCTATTTTTTCATCCTTGCTATTATCAAAATCGAGATCTTGCAGTCAATTTCCTCTGGTTTATTGCTGGAAATTTCATTGAGAAACCATTGTTTCTTCGACAACAATTCTGCGCCGCAAGACAGCACCTATTCGCAGCAAACCTCCACCGATTCCTATCGAACCTTTGCTGCCATTTATCACAGATCTAAAACCCTCTTCCTAACCTCCATCCACTACTGTCACAGCCCCAAAATTCCACCAAACTGCACCTAAAACAACAACCGAACAAGCCTAAACTGCAGCCTACATCCACCAATCTCTCGGCCACCAAATCTCCCTTTATCCCTTCAACCACAGCACGCATCGCTGCTGCGCAAAGCTGCGGTCAGCGATCTCTCGCTACCATCTTCCTTGGTCGCAGCCAACAGTGATCTCTCACAGCCATCTACCTTGATTGCGGCCAGCAGCGATTTGATCATGACCAACAGCGATCTCTCGCTGCACAACGCTGCCAGCAGCGATCTCTCGCTGCCATCTTCCTTGGTCGCAGCTAGCAGCGATCTCTTGCTGCACAAATGCTGCCAGCAGCGATCTCTCGCAGCCATCTACCTTAATCGTGGCCAGTAGTGATTTGATCACAACCAGCAGCGATCTCTCACTGCCATCTACCTTGGCCGCAGCCAGCAGTGATCTCCCGCTGCCATCTGCCTTGCTCGTGGCCAGCAGCGATCCCTCGCTGCACAACGTGACTAGCAGCGATCTCTCACTGCACAATGCTGCCAACAGAGATCTCTCACAGCCAG
Source organism: Ensete ventricosum (assembly GCA_029747655.1). NCBI lineage: Eukaryota > Viridiplantae > Streptophyta > Magnoliopsida > Zingiberales > Musaceae > Ensete > Ensete ventricosum. The sequence goes on along the minus strand of JAQQAF010000008.1, from coordinate 35,727,490 downwards.
CAGCGATCTCTTGCGGCCAGCAGCAATTTGGTTGCAGCCAGCAGCGATTCCTCGCTGCACAAGTTGCCAGCAGCGATATATCGCTGCCATCTGACTTGCTCGCAGCCAACAACGATCCCTCACTGCGCAAGTTACCAACACCTGGTGCCCACTGCTGCTGCCCTCCTTTGCAACAACCGTGCCCTCCTTTCCTCTTTTTTCCTCTGTCGCAGCCGCACCTTTGCTGCAACCACCTCTACCACAGCCGCCTACAAACAACCACCACCTCCACCTGCAGCCATGCAGTCGCACTGCAGCCACTGTCGGCATTGCTGCTGCCCTCTTCTTCCTCCACCATCGCTACTGCTTCCTGATCCAGATTCCCTTGGCTGCCATCCTTCAACAACATAGCAGCCACTTGGAAACTGCACCACCGCAACCTCGACGATCTTGCAGCATCACTGCAGACCCGCAGCCGGTGTTGCTACTGTCCTCTTCCTCCTCCATCGTTACTGCTGCTTCCGGATCCATATTCCCTTGGCTGCCATCCTCCAACAACATAGCAGCCACTTGTAAAACTGCACCACCGTAGCCTCGACGATTTTGCAGCATCATCACAGCCACTATTTCTCATCCTCTTGCTGCCACTGCTGCCTTCAACCTGAAGATTGCAGCCACCATCTTCATTCAATATATTTGATAGATTGGAGATCCCTACATCATGGCATCGGTAGATTTATTCAAAGCCAAATTGGAGGCTTTCGAGATGCATATGGAGGATAGACTATACGCTCTCTTTGAGGAGTTTAGATTGGGTCGATCACCAAGCCCAAAAAGATCACACCATAGTGGAAGTTTTGATCGCAAGGAGAACCCAACAAAGACAAAAGAACAAGCGACATACTCATCATGCCTACGCACAAGAGTGGACTTCCCTCGATAGGAAGACGGAGACCCGACCGGATAGATTTCGCGTATGGAGCGATACTTCCTCTATCACAGGACCTAGGAGAATTCTATAGTCGACATTGCTGCCATCCATCTAGGAAGAGAAGCTGCTCAATTGTATGATTGGTACAAGCACACCTACAGTGTCCCAACATTGAGACAATTCAAGAGCGAGTTGCTACTCCGCTTCGAACTGTACGAGCACGAAAATATCGATAGCCAACTCACAAAACTCCACCAGACCTCCACAATTCAGGAGTACCAAACCAGGTTTGAAAGACTCTCTAATCAAACAAGATACTTGTCTAAAAAATAATTGTTAGGGACTTTCATTGAGGGGTTGAAGCCGAAAATCTGAGAAGAAGTCAAAGCATGATGACCCTACATGATGACGGCAACTATCTTCTTCGCACGACTACAAGAAGACAAGCTGAACCAAGATGCTCGGAGGACCAAAGCCATCAGACAACCAGTGGCACAGAGACCCTCGGCCTTATCTACCACCAGCCGGTCACCTCAGCCGAAGAAATTAATGAGAAAAGAACTTCACGATAGATCCGCGAAGGGCTTATGCTGGCATTGCGATAAACCTTGGAGCCGTGACCATTGCTGCAAAAAAGGGAGGTTTCCCATGATAGAACCTATTGAAAAATCTAAAGAAGAGGACCTCGAACCTAAAGAGGAGAACACGAAGGAGGACCTGTTGCCGGCCGATTGCACGACTCACGCTCTACTCGGCCTTGCGAACCCACGAACAATAAAAGTTGAAGAATCCCTTAAGCAACAACCCATCACAGTCCTCACCAACAACCTTATAAATGGCGAAGGAAAATATGTGACCTTATGCGGGAACCATGGGAGCGAAGTAACGACGATCACGACACAACGCTTACAGAAACTTGCTGAAATTTTAGACGCCTCCATCGAACCGAGCCAACTACTTCCTACCAAGCTACATTATCTTCGTATGTTGATCTTGTAGGAGGAACCGCTAGTACATATTCGACTATCTTGCTATCCACGTCGTAATAAAGCCGAAGCTGAGAGGATTGTCCAGGAGACACTAGAGATACAGATCAATCAACTGTGATTTTCTCCCGCAACGACACTTTTAACTCTTTACCTACAGGGATAAGTTTTTTCTGAAGTGCTACATCTCGCTGAACCATGGTTGTTGATACGGCACTACCAGATCTCGGGCGACTTCCACGACTTCCTCCAGGAACGGACCATGATGCTCAAAGTCTTCCCTGATGATGACCTCCGATCCACGGCCCAAGATCGCAGGAAAATTGAGTCCCTCTAATGGCAGAATTGGAATAAGAGAGGGATCATTTGCAGGACTTAACGAAACATGAACATCACCCCTCTCACTGTGAAGAAGGATGCCCCACCTTGGCCGAATGAAACCATAGCCCTCACGACCACAATGTCATCCACACCAAATCGTGGCTAGATGTTCGTGATTGGAGCAGACAGATCAAGAGTTGGGATCGGTGTCACCCTTACGCAAGATGACCAACCCCTAATCCGTACCGAGGCTTTCTCCACACTCTACATAAGGCTTCTAAAGGGGATACTAATTGCTACTGAATTTAAAGTTTGGCTCGATACAAGTCCATGGCACGAAAGAGAAGTAAGCCCGAAAAAATTGCAACCCCTGCTCACGCCAGAACGAGCTTTCATTATCCTAGACCATACCAGAGGGTAGCCACAACTCCAGAAGAAGGATTGGCTGCTACTAAAGACCAACTGCATGACAGCCCATGCAAAGAAGAAACGACCTCCTGACAAACTTTAAAATCGAGCTTCCTTACACTTCAAGCACTACCAGTAGAAAATTTGAACCTTAAGGAAATGGTCCCCCTGCTACTTTAGACCTTGCAAAATTGGGGATCATTTTACGGTCCTAACCTGGAGATCAGATCTACGAACCAAATAAAAAATACAATTGATCCACCAGGTATCTCACCTCAAATGGAAGTTTAAAAATGATGACTCAGCCCAGACCCATCCAACCGACAACCAAGCTGATGAGGAGGCCCAAGTTCAGCTGATGATCGCATGGAATCACAGGATCGTGACACATCACCGTCCAGTCACTACTGCTGATGCTGGACCATAGGAGCAGGATGCGCCTACATGAGGAGTTGTAGATCGGGACCCAGAGCATGGAATCTCAGCCTTGAGGACAAGGTTGATTTGAAGAGGGAGGGTCTGTTAGGACCCTAGCTTGGATGGGTCCTAAGCCCAATAAGTCAAGGAGTCAATAAGGCCTTGAGTCATGTAATATCCCCCTAATCTAGCCATTATCTCCCTTGATTGAGGAGTCGGCTAGGGTTTGAGGGAGGAGTCCTCACTAAGTTAGGAATTCCTACCCGCCGCTCCCTTTCCTTCTTGGGTTGGTCACCTAGGGTAAAGGGGTAAAAGAGGTATTTCACTTGAGGTAGGAGTCTCTCTAGGGTTAGGGTTTGGAGCAAGGTTCGTCATACCGGTCCGTACCAGCATACCGAGATTTGGCCGGTATGGTACGGTATGTCGGTACAGCTCGGTATGCTTGGGCGTACTGAGTGGTACAAAATAAATAATATTTTAATGATTAAAAATTATTATGTTTTTAATACCAGAAAAATTAGAAAAAAAAGTTGGGTTAGGGTTTGTAAGATAGAAATTGGTATAGATTCAACAAAATCAATATAAATTAGGCAAAAATAATATTACATATCTTTTTCGAGCTTTGAGGAACCATTTTGAGAAAGTGAGAGTTTGAGAAAGAGTGAGTGTGTTAAGTGAAATGGGAGAATGTGAGTTTAAATAGAGTTAGAAAGAGTTTTTCGACCGTTATAGGGTCTGTAACGGTCGATTTTGACCTTTTACAGGGTCTGTAACGATCGATTTTTTACTATTACGGGGTCTATAACGGTCGATTTTGAGCTTTTACAGGGTCTGTAACGGTCGATTTTGATCGTTACAAGGTCTGTAACGATCGATTTTGATCGTTACAGGGTCTGTAACGATCGATTTTGACCGTTACAGGGTCTATAGTTCGTACCGCCCGGTACAGGGCGGTCCGCGTACCGGTAAACCATCGGACCGGTACGTACCGCCCATACCGGGCGGTACAGGGCGGTACGGAAAACCTTGGTTTGGAGTCCTATATAAGCATGTAGCCTCCACCACTTTTATTCAAGCAAAGATCAATCTTCATTCAGCTTTATAGCCGACTACATAGGAGGGAGGAACCCCTATTGCATTCAAAGGGTTGATCTCCCTCAAAGATCAATCTGCATAGAATTCCTTGTTGAGAATTGATTCATAGTAATTTGTTAACATGTTTTAGGAGTAGTGGCTCATGTTTAGGAGTTGTGGAGGTAGTGACCCATGATTAAGGATTTAGTGGGTAGTTGCTAATCATGGGTGAGATAGTGGGACAGTGGGATGAAGGAAGTGGTGTGAGGTAGTTACTTTTAGGTCCTATAAATAGGACCTTAGTTCCTGAAGCAAGTAAGCAAAGAGTGTGTGCATTTGGAGATAATCTTATAAGTGTTCTTGTTCTTTTACCTCCTATTTAATACTATGTCATTTTCTTGATTGAAAGCGTTTTTCGTTAATTGCATCATAGTATTCTGTTTTTGTTATTTCCTTGCTCCTCCTTCCCCAACATTTGTGGTATCAGAGCCTTGTTTCAATCTGAACTGGGCATTATGGCTTTTAATGGCAATTCTATGTCTCAACCCCTTATTCCCATCTTCTCGGGCAAATCCTACAAATTTTGGAGTATCAAGATGAAGACTCTATTCAAGTCTCAGAATCTTTAGGACTTGATTGAGAATTGATATGCAGATCCAGATGAAGAAACCAAGCTGCGGAAGAATAGAAAGAAGGACTCAAAGGTATTGTTCTTCATTCAACAAGCTATACATGAGACAATATTCTCAAGAATTGCAGTAGCGACAACCTTAAAACAAGCTTGGTTGATACTTCAAAATAAATTTCAAGACTCATTGAGGGTGATTACGGTAAAACTTCAAACCCTTGGTCTTAAGTTTGAAATTTTATTTATGAAAAACAATGAATCGGTACAAGATTTTCTTTCTCGAGTGACTGAAATTATTAGTCAAATAAAATCCTATGGTGAACATCTTCATGATCAAATAATTATTGCAAAAGTTTTGAGAAGTTTAACTACGAAATTTGATCATATTGTTACAGCAATTGAAGAGTCAAAGGACTTATATACTTATTTATTTGATGAACTAATAAGTTTCTTACAAGCACATGAAGCAAGGTTGAACAGGTCACTTGAAAAGAGTGAGAAAAAAATATTTCAGGTTAAAGGGGAGTCTTCTACTTCAAAAGAATATAAAAAATCAACAGGAAGATGACGTGGTAGAGGAAGATTTCGTGGTAGGGGAAATGGAAGAGGAAGAGGACACTTTGATGGGCATGATGAAAGGCAATCAAACTATGATTAGAAAAACTACAAGAGTGGAATTCAATGTCATTATTGTAAAAAGTTTGATCACATGAAGGCAGATTATTAGAAAAGAGAAAAGCAAGCAAGCTATGTGGAGGAAAATGAAGACAATAGTAAGTTGTTTATAACTCATTCATAAGTTAATGATATCTCAAATGATATTTGATTTTTGGATAGTGGAAGTTATATTCATATGTCAGGCGTAAGATCAATATTCAGAGATATTGATGAGACTCACAAGTTGAAAGTTAAACTTAGTGATAGCAAGCAAATTCAAGTAGAAGGAAAAGGAATAATTGAGGTGAAGACAAATCAAGGGAAGGTAAAACACATTGATAATGTTTTTTATGTTCCTAGTTTATCACATAACTTGTTGAGTGTTGGACAATTGATAGATGTTGGATATTCAGTTATATTTAATGATGGTTCATGCACTATTAAAGATAAGAAATCTGATTTGATTATAGTAAATATTTGTATAACACGAAATAAGATGTTTCCAATTGATGTTTCAAATATTGAGAAATATGATTTTGTTACAAATCAAAAGAATGAGACAAATTTATGGTATTTGAGATATGGACACCTTAACATTAAGGGTTTAAGGTTGTTAAATAAAAAAGAAACGGTTTATGGATTGCCTAAAATTAATACACTTGATGTATGTGAAGGATGCATTTATGACAAACAAAGTAATAAACCATTTCCTATTGGAAAAGCATAAAGAGCATATAATTGTCTTGAATTAATTAATGCTGACTTATGTAGACCTATGATTATAAAATCATTTGGGGGAAGTCGATATTTTCTGTTATTTACTGATGACTATAGCCGCATGAGTTAGGTATATTTTTTAGAATTAAAATCTGAAGTATTTGATAACTTTCAAAAATTTAAGGCGCTTGTAGAAAGACAAAGTGGTAGATGCATAAAGACACTTCAAACAGATAGAGGTGGTGAATTTTTGTCTAATCAGTTTAATTTTTTTTTATGAAAAAAATGATATTCGTAGGAAATTGACAACACCACATACACCAGAGCAAAATGATGTAGCTGAACGTAATAATCGAACTATCGTCGAAATGACAAGAAGTTTGCTTAAGGGAAAGTATCTTCCGAACCAGTTTTAGGCAGAAGCAATTGCAATAGCAGTTTATGTATTAAATATTTCACCGACAAAGGCTATTATTAATCGAACTCCTTTTGAGGCTTGGTATGGTATAAAGTCAATCGTAAGCCATCTAAGAATTTTTTGTTGTATTGCTTATGCTTTGGTAAATTCACAAAATCATCATAAGCTTGATGAAAAATCTGAAAATGACATCTTAATTGGTTATTCCTTGCATTCCAAGGCATATCGATTGTATAATCTTATTAGTGGAAAAGTCATTATTAACAGAAATATTATGTTTGATGAAAGAATAAGTTGGAATTGAGAGATCAATAAAGGTGAAACACAAATTCGTATTCCAGCAGAACTAGTCACTCCACCGAATCAAGTGACAAATCCTGCTCCAACAAGTTCATCGTCAGCCTCACCGAGTAGCAGTTCAAATTCAGCAAATGATTCCTCATATGAAACCCCTCTATGAAGGTTTAGATCACTAACGAAAATTTATGATTCAACATTTGTTTTATCTATTTCAAATCCTATAAGTTTTGAAGAAGCAGTTGAAAAAGAGGAATGCCGAAAAGCAATGAAGGAGAAAATTAAGTCAATTAAGAAGAATGAAATCTGGGAGGTAATGGATCAACCAAAAGAAAAAAAAAACTATTGGATTGAAGTGGGTGTTCAAAATAAAGTATAATGCAGATGAAAGTATCCAAAAGCATAAGGCTCGATTTGTAGCAAGTGGAGCCATAACATGAAGTATTTATGGCACGGATGAATAAGTTACAGATATTCTCACCAAGTCACTTTCAGTTCAGAAGCATGTCAATTTCATGTCTCAAATCGGTGTATGTAACTATGAATCAAGGGGGAGTGTTGAGAATTGATTCATTGTAATTTCTTAACATGTTTTAGGAGTAGCAGCTCATGTTTAGGAGTTATGGAGGTAGTTATGAGTTGTGGAGGTAGTGGCTCATGATTAAGGATCTAGTGGGTAGTTGCTAATCATGGGTAAGATAGTGAGATAGTGGAATGAAGGAAGTGGTGTGAGGTAGTTACTTTTAGGTCCTATAAATAGAACCTTAGTTCATGAAGCAAGTAAGCAGAGAGTGTGTGCATTTGGAGATAATCTTGTAAGTGTTCTTGTTCTTTTACCTCCTGTTTAATACTACGTCGTTTTCTTGATTGAAAGTGTTTTTCGTTAATTGCATCGTAGTATTATGTTTTTATCATTTCCTTGCTCCTCCTTCCCCAACATTCCTTTGGGGATCTATCAATAACACACCTTATGCCAAGGCCGAGAGCAATCAGTGTACGACTACACCGAGTTTCAATGATAAGCTATGACACTCGTAATCTCCCTTGACAACCACTTGATGGTGATGAAGTGTACTGCTGGTTTGCATACCCAAATCAACACCAAATTGAGCCTCTTCAAGGCTCACAACATCTGGAGCACCACTAGGACAACCATGGTGATTGAAAGGAAGTGTAGAACCCATAACAAGAGGACTGCATAAAGGCCAAAGAGGTCCACTCTAAGGCCAAGTTCCAGGAATAATAAAAATCCTTTTTCCATAAAGAAAAGTAACCTCTTTTGTGATCATTATAAAATTATTAAATACATAAAAGAGAAGTGTCAGAAGTCTCACCTAGAATTTTTCCCAAAAAAGTGGAAGAAGCAGGATCAAAGTTAGCAAACGACTGTGATCGTCGATAAAGATACTAAACTTGCATCAGTTGATAATACTCAATGGCGGCGAGACCAAAGGTTATAGACTCGAGTTTGACCTTAGTCTAGAGGTTCTACAAGAGCTCTTTATATGTCTGGCCCCAATCATCGACACTATCATCTACATTGATAGTCAAAAGAACTTCATCTCAGCAAGCTTGGCCTACAAACCACACCTCATTCAAACCCATCTCTATTGGGTTGGATCCACAATGATATGGAGATGAGTATAGATCGACAGTGCAAGTTTCGCTTCGCCATCACCAACAAATACATCAATAAGATATTGTGTGAAATGGTCCCTTGATATACCATCTAATCATTGGAAGTTCATACCTTTGAGACCGGGATGTCATCTATTACCATTGGCCTTAGCAAAAGTTCCAAAAGGATTGTAAAAGGTTCATCATCAAACAAGAAAAGAGCAGACATGTCATTGATCTCATGATAGTTGGTCAAGCAAAAAGGATAGTGTGCATCAAAAATTTATGCTAATGCTCATCTGATCGGTTGAGATGGAAACGCAAGCCTTAGTCTTATCAGCGACATGCAAGAAGATGATGGAAAGTTAGACTCATTAATGGGTATTTGAACCTCTTCATCAAAAATAGTAGACTACCTCTATTGCGAGTGGTAGAGCACAAAATACAACTCATCTTTGATGCACCACTACCAAGCTTAGCATGCACTAGATTTCAATTTGGAGAATGTCGAAATCCGATGACAAATGGTTGAGCTAATCAAGAGCAAATCAGAAAACTGAGTTGTTCCCCTTGCAGATCATTAACGGTGATGATGCTGAAAAAAGATAGATAATGATGCATGTGCATTGACTACCAGTGAAGAATTGGTATCCCCTCCTTCAGATAGATGACTTATTGGACTATCTCCAACATCCCATTATCTTAACCAAACTAAATATCAAGTTGGGCTATCATCAAGTCTGAATTCGAGAAGACACATGGAAGACAGACTTCAAAATGCATCAATGGTTGTTTGAGTGACTGGTCATTCAATTAAAACTTTGCAACACCCCTGCCACGTTCATGCAATTGATGGACGACATGTTATGTCCACACATCGGTGACTTTGTCATCATCTACCTCAATGACATACTTATCTATAGTCGATCGAGAGAAGATCATATTGAGCATATGTAGAAGGTGGTTGACCTTTCAGAGTATCAACTATGGCTCACCTAAAGAAGTGTGAATTTGAGAAAGAAAACCTCATTTATCTTGGCTTTGTCATAGGTGGAGGAAAGATCCAGATTGACCAGGACAAAGTCAAGGTGATCTGCGAGTGGCTGAGGTCAACGACAGCCATGGAGGTTCAGAGCTTCATGGGGGCATGCTAATATCTCTAGAAGTTCATCCGAAACTTCTTCGTCCTTGCTGCACTACTATACTCCCTCACCGAGGCAGGTTAAAACTTAGAGTGGATGACAAAACACAATGATATGCTCTTCTTGCTTAAGAGAAGATTAACGATGCTCTCATCCTAGTCCTGTCGAACTTGCAAAGGTCATTCGAGTTCGAGGACATATTCTGATATATGATGGGGGTTGTTTTGATGCATGATCGTCAACCAATGACATACCACTCCGAGATGTTTCGAGTTTCTTAGAAGAACTACCCAACATATGACAATAAATTACTCATGCTACACCAAGCCATTAAGCATTAGCATGTGTATCTCCTTGGGAAAGCCAAGAAATTTCTCAAGCATATCCGATGGGTACATGAGGAAGTTAAACAATAGCTTCAATGGGCTCGGTAGAAATATAAGGATTGACACGACTGCCATCAGGTTGAGGAGTAGGTTCTAAGAAGGTGGTCTCATCAACTATACTTCGGGAACAAACAACTATAAGGAGAAGGAAAGAAACTAAAGCTCATCCAACATTGACCATTTAATGTCTTGAAGCAAAGTGGAGACAACACTTGCCAGCTCGAGTTGCCTTCGTACATGAAGATGCACTTGATTGTGAACATGGAGACTTGAAAGCGTTTGAGCTATCGATGCTAGATGACAAACCGAGTGAGTTGTTGGGCAGATGGCCCATATTCAGCCCATAATGGGCTTTAGTGAAGCCTACAGCCCAGAACCTCACTTATATTAACCTAAAACCTAGATTATGTGGCTAGGGTTGAGATTAAGAGAGCAGCGGCGGCTGAAAACGTGGGAGAGAAAAAAGCAGACTGCAGATTGACAGTAGAGGCCAGAAAATAAGAGATCCAGAAAAGGGAAGAAGACAAGGGCAGAAAAATACTATTCTCAATCATTCAAATCTCAGGTTAGATCAGTTTGCAGTGGATTCTTACTGTGATCTCTTGGGAAGGTTTTGGATATTGTGTTTAGGATTATAGTCCTTGTATCCCTGAGATTCTCTTGTGGCTATTGCTTTGGGCTTGGGCAAGAAGCCTGAGATCTGTATATTCATTATTTTGATAGTGGATTTTCTCTGGCTTGTCCCGTGGTTTTTACCCTTCGAGTTGAAGGGGTTTTCCACGTAAATCTTGGTGTTCATCTGATTGTGATTTCTGTTTCATTCCGCTGTGCGTGACGGTCTGCTAGTATTTGTTCGTATACAAAGTTGATTCCTGTTTTATTCCCATCAACTGGTATCAGAGCAGGGTTTTGGTAGTATTTAATCTTTTGTATCTGAACATGGAGACCGGTAATATTTCTCGCATGATTAGTTTAAACGGAAACAATTGGATGATATGGAAACCAAGAATGGAAGATCTCTTGTATTGCAAAGATTTGTATGGACCTTTGCAAGGAGATAGTGCAAAGCCCACATCTATGACAGATGATGAGTGGAAGAGGTTAGATCGAAAAACAGTTGGTTTTATTCGACAATGGCTAGATGATAGTGTCTTTCACCATGTTTCTACTGAATGTTCTGCATACTCTCTTTGGAAAAAGTTAGAAGGTCTTTATGAAAGAAAAACGGCTGGCAACAAAGCTTTTCTGATCAGAAAACTTGTGAACTTGAAATATAAAGAGGGTACTTCTATTCCTGAGCATTTAAATGAAATGCAGAGTATTACTAACCAGTTATCCTCTATGAAAATGCCTCTTGATGATGAGTTGCAGGCGTTGTTACTTCTCAGTTCTTTGCTAGAAAGTTGGGAGACACTAGTGGTTTCTCTCAGTAATTCGGCACCAGATGGAATTATCACCATGAGTCAAGTAACAAGCAGTTTGTTGAATGAGGAGTTAAGGAGAAAGAATTCAGCAACTTCTCAGATTGATTCACAAGCACTTGTCTCAGAGAACAGAGGAAGGTCAAAGTCAAAGGATAGAAGTGGTTCACGTGTGGGTAGAAACAAGTCAAGGTCAAGGAAAGATATTATTTGCTACAATTGTGGTGAGAAAGGACATTACAAGAATCGGTGCAAGCAACCTAAGAAGAACAAGAAAAGGGGGAAAGAAGTGGAGCATACAGAGTCAAAAGAGAATATCACAACTACAGTACAAGGTAGTGATTATTTGATTTTGTCTACTTCCGATGATATTTTTTCTTGTGTGTGCCAAGATCTCGAGTGGATAATTGACACAGGTGCTTCTTATCATGCTACACCACGGAGGGAGTTCTTTGCTACTTACAGGTCTGGAAATTTTGGTGTTGTCAAGATGGGCAACTATGGCACAGCAAACATCATTGGCATGGGAGATATCCATATAAAGACTAACCTTGGTTGCAAGTTGGTACTTAAGGATGTGAGGCATGTGGTTGACTTAAGACTGAATTTAATTTCAGTTGGAAGGCTGGACGATGAAGACTTTGATGTCAGATTTCATAAAGGGTAGTGGAAGCTCAGTAAGGGTTCTTTAATTGTAGCTAATGGAAAGAAATATCATACATTGTATAGATTGCAGCCTAAAGCTTGTGGTGGGCAGTTGAATGCTACAGAGAAAGACTCCAGCATGGAGTTGTGGCATAGGCGACTAGGACACATGAGCGAGAAGGGGTTGCAAGAACTTTCCAAAAGAGAGGTATTGCCATCTCTCAAAGGTACATATTTGAACCCTTGTATTGACTGTTTGGCTGGTAAACAACATAGAGTTTCCTTTGTTAGTCCTGCCTTATCTAGAAAAATGCATGCCTTGGACCATGTCTATACAGATGTGTATGGTCTTTTGATGACAAAAACTCCTGGTGGATCTGTTAATGTTCCTAGTATCAGTGGTGCACTTTATTTTGTTACTTTTATAGATGACTTTTCCAGAAAAGTTTGGGCCTATGCTTTGAAGACTAAAGATCAGGTTATTAATATCTTCAAAGAGTTTCATGCCAGAGTTGAAAGGGAGACAGAAAGACAATTGAAATGTATAAGATCAGATAATGGTGGTGAGTACACAGGATTGTTTAATGATTATTGCAGGTCACATGGCATCCAGCATGAGTTGACAGTCCCTGGTACGCCTCAGCATAATGCAATTGCAGAGAGGATGAACCGCACCATCATGGAAAAGATCAGATGTATGCTTTCACAAGCCAAGTTACCCAAAAGGTTTTGGGATGAGGCTTTGAGGACTGCAGTTGATGTAATCAACTTATCACCATGTACAGCTCTAGATGGTGATGTTGCAGAGCATGTATGGTCAGGGAAAGATGTCTCTTACAGGCATTTAAGAGTGTTTGGTTGTCGTGCATTTGCACATGTTCCAAACAATGAAAGGTCCAAGCTGGATGGTAAGACAAAAGAGTGTATTTTTCTTGGTTACTCACATGATCAGTTTGGTTACAGGCTTTGGGATCCAGAAAAGCAGAAGGTGTTCAGAAGCAGAGATGTTGTTTTCTTTGAGGATCAAACCATTGAGGATTTGAAGGAGGCACCAGCTAAGACTTCTGCAGAGGGATTTGTAGACTGTGACCCAGTTATTCCTCCAGTATATCAGGGTGATGGGGGAGATGTGTAGGAAGATGGTGCAGAGCCAGATGTTGATCTACCTACAGGACATGTTGAGCAAGAAGAAGAAAGAGAGCAAGTTCCCACAGAACCTCAGTTAAGAAGATCTTCTAGACAACGTCAACCTTCTAGAAGATACTCTATAGATGAGTATGTGATGCTTACTGATGCAGGTGAACCAGAGAGTTACCAGGAAGCAGTTGAAAGTGAGCAGAAAAAGATATGGTTTATTGCTATGCAGGAAGAGATGGATTCTCTGCAGAAGAACCACACATATGATTTGGTGCAACTACCAGAGGGAAGTAAGGCCTTGAAGAACAAGTGGGTTTTCAGGTTGAAGACTCAAGAATATTGTTCTCAACCAAAGTATAAAGCTAGATTGGTTGTGAAAGGCTTTGGTCAAAAGAAAGGTATTGACTTTGAAGAAATTTTTTCTCCTCTTGTTAAAATGTCTTCTATCCGTGTTGCTCTTGGTATTGCTGCTAACTTAGACTTGGAGATTGAACAGTTAGATGTGAAAACAGCTTTCCTTCATGGTGATTTGAAAGAGAAAATTTATATGGAGCAACCAGAAGGCTTCAAAGTCAAAGGTAAAGAAAATCTTGTCTACAAGTTGAAGAAGAGCTTGTATGGGCTGAAGCAAGCTCCAAGACAGTGGTATAAAAAGTTTGATTCATTTATGATTGAAAATGAATATAAAAGAACAGCTTCAGATCATTGTGTGTACATCAAACGGTTTGGTGAGGATTTTATTATTCTCTTACTTTATGTTGATGATATGCTTATCCTCGGAAAAGATATGTCTATGATTGACAGGTTGAAGAAGGACCTGAGTGAATCTTTTGCAATGAAGGACATGGGGCCAGCAAAGCAAATACTGGGCATGCAGATTTCTCGTGACAGAAGAAAGAGAAAGATTTGGTTGTCACAGGAGAAATACATTGAGAAGGTATTGGATAGGTTCAGTATGAGAAAATGCAAAAGGTTCCTTATGCTTCAACAGTTGGAAGTTTAATGTACGCAATGGTATGTACGAGGCCGGACATCGCATATGCAGTGGGTGTTACTAGTAGATTTCTTGCAAATCCAGGTAAAGAGCATTGGGCAGCAGTGAAGTGGATTTTTAGATATCTCAGAGGAAGTTCTAAAGTTTGTTTAAGCTTTGGAGGTGGACCACCTGTATTGACAGGTTACACAGATGCAGATATGGCAAGAGATATTGACACAAGGAAGTCCACATTAGGTTTTGTACTTACTTTTGCAGGGGGAGCTGTGTCATGGTAGTCCAGATTGCAAAGGTGTATTGCACTCTCCACCACAGAGGCAGAATATATTGCTGCTACAGAGGTTTGCAAAGAAATGTTATGGATGAAAGAATTCTTACAAGAATTGGGGCTGAAACAGGAAAACTATGTGATGTATTGTGACAGCCAGAGTGCCATCCATTTATGAAAGAACCCAACATTTCATTCTAAATCAAAGCATATAGATGTCAGATATCATTGGATCAGAAATGTGCTTGAAGATAAGCAGTTACAGCTTCAGAAAATTCACACAGATGATAATGGGGCAAACATGTTGACAAAGGCTTTACCGAAAGAGAGACAGGAGATGTGCCGACAGTTGGTCGGCATGACTTCACATTAAGGAGTCATGAGACAGCCTCCCTTATGGGCTGAAGGGGGAGGTTGTTGGGCAGATGGCCCATATTCAGCCCATAATGAGCTTTAGTGAAGCCCACAGCCCAGAACCTCACTTATATTAACCTAAAACCTAGATTAGGTGGCTAGGGTTGAGATTAAGAGAGCAGCGGCGGCTGAAAACGTGGGAGAGAAAAAAGCAGACTGCAGATTGACAGTAGAGGCCAGAAAACAAGAGATCTAGAAAAGGGAAGAAGACAAGGGCAGAAAAAGACTATTCTCAATCATTCAAATCTCAGGTTAGATCAATTTGCAGTGGATTCTTACTGTGATCTCTTGGGAAGGTTTTGGATATTGTGTTTAGGATTATAGTCCTTGTATCCCTGAGATTCTCTTGTGGCTATTACTTTGGGCTTGGGCAAGAAGCCTGAGATCTGTATATTCATTATTTTGATAGTGGGTTTTCTCTGGCTTGTCCCGTGGTTTTTACCCTTCGAGTTGAAGGGGTTTTCCACGTAAATCTTGGTGTTCATCTGATTGTGATTTCTGTTTCATTCCGCTGTGCGTGACGGTCTGCTAGTATTTGTTCGTATACAAAGTTGATTCCTGTTTTATTCCCATCATGAGTTGCTGCCTTCAATAGTTGACTTGATGACCAACCAAGTAAAGACTTTGGATGAAGACACCATCATAAAAAAGAAGGTTGCTACCATAATAAGAGGCATCAAAACAACTTTCCAAGTAGGAAGTAGAGTACAAAAGTAGAGTTCTGCAAGGTGGTACACAAATGTAGCTAGTGAAGTAGAGTTTCTCTGTTAGGAGAGCAATGATCAAGGACTATCAAACCCAAGTCATACTCCAATTCAGCTCAAACTCAGCCTGAGTCATACTCTAATTCAGCTTAATCTTAGTTCGAGTTATACTCCGATAAAATTTAGTGGCCGCCTCAAACCTAAGCCCAAACCCAAGCTCAAAGCTAATGTTCGGCTAGCTCAAAGTCTCAACTCAGCTCAATTTGATTGGAAGGAGAGTTAGAGTCCGATTGAGAGTCCAACCTAAACTAGGAATTGTCCACTTCGCATCCAGAAAAGGGGATGGTGCAGCCCTCAATACAGTAGCATAGAGAGAGCCAACAACAACTTAACAAGAGGGCAGCCGACCCTAGAGTAAAGAGGGAAGAAAGGGGGAGCAGCAACAAGTTGCAGCCTCAAGAAGTCAGAGCTTGCGCTTAAGAAGTTCAAGCTATTGCTCAATAAGTCTGACATTTGTCGCTCAGAAAGTACTTTCATAGTTCAATATTTAGGTACATCTTTTCAAGAAGAAATCTATATTGTTTTCTCTTTTGTGTTCTCTCTTCTTTCAGTGCCACTATCGAGCCTCCCATAAATCATTAAATCCATCAGGAGAAAGGATGGAAATCACCGAAAACGGATCACACAAAGTCAAAGTAACATATATTAAAGAAGGCAAACCAATAGTTGCTGTGAAGAATTGAATGGCCCATCGGCTTCTTCCACTATTATGATGAAGTGCGTCGAATAAGATTTTGCCGCAAGAACATAAAAGAACTAGTGTAAAGATCAGTGGTAACTCGCAGGACTATACTTTTCCAAACTCAATTAGTCACATTTAGAATTGTTAGGGTTAAGTGAAGCAGAACAAAAAAACAAAAAAAAGGAAAGATCGAGTAGACCGTAGAACAATTGGGGTGCACTAAGAGATACCTCCAGGAAGCGTGGCCGCGAGCAGAAGAGGAAATGGTGCGACGGAGCACAACAGCGTCTCTCCATGCGTATATTCTCTTCTTCCATTAGGTCCCTCCCTGCACTGGTCGCCCATCACTCTCAAACTCCCTCTCCTCCTCTGTATTTTAGCGGCGGAAGAAGTGGGAAAAGAAGGACTTCCGTGACAAAGGCCATAGGAAATGGCGTGGAGATGAAGAATGGAGCCACTCATCGCCATCGCCGGCACAGCCTCTCGTGCAAGCTTTTGGTGGGGAGTTCGGAGGAAGGTTTCGAAGATAACAGAGCTGTGTGCGGATGCCTAACGCGGCCTCGGGACTATTGGAGCGTGTAAGAAGCGAGACCAAGGAGGGACTGGGCGCGTGGAAGAAGTGAAACCAAGTGAGCGTGACGACGACGAATCCTCTTGGTCGCGCTTCGAATCGATCCGCCCTTTCGGGCCCGACAAAAGAAAAATCTTTCAGACCGGCAACCCGAATCCGAAATCTTATTTCGATCCGACCATGTTTGGATCCCATTCCTCATCGGATTTGGCCTATGTGGATTGGCTGGACCATGCAATGGAATCAGTCCTCATCAACTGTACACATATCATCCAAATCGATGTGAGATCATGATCTACCTTCCATTACGCCATAAAATCTTATCAAATAAATTGTAACATGATTTATAAAAAAATTTAGTACATTTTGAGACCCTGCAAGTCGATGATCACAGACCAAAATGTCTAACTCAACATATACTCTTCATCACTTGAAGAACCTCGGGCTTTTCATCATGCAAGCCTCTTCTTACGAGTAAAGCACAAGAATTGCTCATAGCCAATGCAAACAATGAAGGTTTACATGCACATAGCACTTGGAGCAAATGCACCAGATGATGTAATATGAGCTTCTCATTTTGATGGATTTTCGTGAAATTTGAGTTTCAACATACGAATCTTTGATTTCTTACAAGGATTCAAACCCAAGCTGCAGCTTGAAAAATAATGTGGCAAACTCATTAAACATGCCTTTAAAGATATAGTCTTGTTCACTCAAGGTTTGGGGAGTAGCACTAAGCTTACGCTGGAAGATGTAGTTACTGCCATCCGATCGTAATCAGCTGAAAGCGTTATGAACATTTTTGTTGAACTTGTGGACGATTTCAGCAGCAACTATGACTCCTATTATTGAAATGTATGCAGTGGTCGAGGAGTCAACATGATTTGATCTGATTCGAGTGTGCAAAAGCATCAACCATATCTTCAAGCTGGTGAACGAGAATTTAGGAGAGATCTGGTTACGGGATCTCTGTGTCACGCGTCCTGTGATGTGGAAGAGAATTGTCTCCTCCTCCCGAGTCATCACGTCCTGCACAAAGGCCAAAGTCGGGTGAGGGCTGGGATCTTTCGATTCGGCCCGTCCGATGGTCAATAGCCAGAGCAGGAGCTCCAAGAGAAAGATCATAGTAGTCGAGTGTGTTCTCCCTCTAATATTGTTCATCAGGACGGTTTTTATACCTCTTGTCCTGGGGTTGTCATACGAGAATGTTTAATGATTGCCAACGCCACCATACGTGGGTGTTAATGCATATTGACGCCTCAGGGGAGCTAGACCATACTTTGGAAGTCGATGTCGTCTGGGCAACATTGCACCCTGCTGTACTTCTCGGATGGTGGGACAGACCAGTGACTTGTTCGTTGATACTGTTTGCGCTGTGTCACGCCTTACCATGCTTCTTGGATGTCGGAACAGAGCAACGACTTGTCCCGAGGTCATAATTCGAGCTAACTTGGGAGTCCCATGCCATATCATTCTCGTGGAATGACGGGATAGGATATGTCATATCATTCTCTTCCCCCCCCCCCCCCCCCCCCCCCAAAGGAGTCGTGCCTCGGGAGAATCGAGAGGCGCAGCTCAGGGTGGAGTTTGCCCGTTCGTTGGTCTTGTCTTGGTGCATGTGGATTTTGTCGGGGTATTGCTTGCCACACTAGCTGGAAGTGCTTGGCCTCTGGTCATGTGAGGCATGGTGGATCGAGCGAGATTAGGTCGATGATGGAATGGTCGAGACTAGGTCAACAATTAAATGACCGAGATTGGTTTGATAATGGATGGGCCAAGACCAGGTCGACGATAAAATGGCCGAGACTAGTTCGGCATGGAATGGTCGAGACCAGGTTGGTAATAAAATAGTTGAGACTGGTTTAGCATGGAATGACTGAGACCATGTCGGCAATAACTGGCCAAGATTGAGTCGGCGGGGACTAACTAAGACTAATTCGGTAAGGACTAGCTGAGATTGAGTCGCCAAGGATTGGCCC
This sequence comes from Ensete ventricosum, assembly GCA_029747655.1. Taxonomy (NCBI): domain Eukaryota; kingdom Viridiplantae; phylum Streptophyta; class Magnoliopsida; order Zingiberales; family Musaceae; genus Ensete; species Ensete ventricosum. The sequence goes on along the minus strand of JAQQAF010000008.1, from coordinate 35,708,637 downwards.
AGACCAATTGGCAAAGGATTGGCTGAGATTGAGTCAGCAAGGACTGACCGAGACCGATCAATAAGGGACTAGTTGAGACTAAGTCGACAAGGACTGTCTGATATAAATCAACAAGGGACTGGCTGAGACTGAGTCGGCAAGGGACTGGCCGAGACTGAGTTAGTAAGGATTGGTTGAGACTGATCGGTAAGGGACTGGCCGAGACTAAGTCAGCAAAGACTGATTGAGACCGATTGACAATGGACTAGCTAAGATTGACTGGCAAGGGACTGGTCGAGACTGAGTCGACAAGGACCGATCAAGATTGATTAGACAAGGACCAACTGAGACTGAATTAGCAAGGGACTGGTCGAGACTGATCGGTAAGGGACTGGATGAGACTAAGTCAGCAAGGGACTAGCCGAGACTGATTGGCAAGGGACTGGTCGAGACTGATACTGGTTATAGGTGCCCTGCAAGCCAATCACGTGAGTGATGGCACGTGTGACACGTTGTGCGATGTTTTTTGCTTATGATTATTATTGGCATATTCTCACATTATATTATTTGTTGTATATATATATTATGATGTCCTTGGTTCTATGCAATGGGAATTAGATCGTGATGAGATCACGATAATGAGATTGATTCACCTTTAAACACATATCCTAAATAATTCCGGTCATAGGTTACTCGAGAGGGACATCGAGATAACCGGACAGATTGGTGTACTATGTACTCGTCCATATGATGGAGGCAGTTAGTCTCATAGCCACATGTGTGGAGATAGTAAGGATATAGTACAGGTTCTTATTGGAGAATGAGTTCACTAATTGATCTGCTTATGGAATGTTGTATGGTTAATGATACCTAATGTTAGCCAACGATTCCATAGTCCCAGTTGTGTATTTGGTCCTTGGACTTGAGATACCAATGATGCATTGTTTGAGTATTCCTTTCTTTGATGCTAGACTTACAGGTTTGGAAAGTTCCAGATTTGGTACAGTTGGTTATCCAGATTGGTAACCAACCTTACGAAGATAATTAAGTGTCAATAAAGAATCATCCACTCTCGATATTGCGAGAGGAATATCCTATGGTGCTTGCTTAGACAAATCCTTGGCCAGGGTCATTCGGATTGAGAGAGAAGGAGTTCTTCGGGAGAATTCGATTAGAGCGAGTCTTAGACGGATTCCGTATGTGACCTGATAGTACCATGTCCAATATACGATCTCTGAGATATTAGTTGGATGAAGGATTATAGATACATGGTAACTATAGACAGACAGGTCCGATAGATTCGATTCCCTTGTAATGTCTGGGGACTATGGCGTAGTGGCCTAGTACGTCTATAATCGATGAATCGAGTGAATTATTATGGGGATAATAATTCTCTATATCAGGAGTTCTGATGGGAGTGACTCATAACCAGCTCGATATCGGGCCTAGAGGGTCACACACATATGGTGGATGCATTAGCGAATAGAGGATTGGATGGAGATCCAATTAGCCCTTATTCTCATTAGATGAGACCCTACTGATGGGCTCCTTGCTTGAGGCTCAATTAGATGCCTAAGGAGATTATTGGATAGAGATCCAATAATGCAAGGTTAGTGGGTAATTGGATAAAGATCTAATACTCACTAAGGCAGGACCCCTAGGTTTTTTGGTGGCTCTCTATAAATAGGAGGGGAGACTCATGGTTGATAGGCTACAGCTTTAGCCACCCCCTCCTATTCTCCTCCCTCCCTTTGTGCAAGAGTTTCAAGATCAGATTAGAGGAGTTTCGCTGTAGAGATCCATCGTTTGGATTGTTGGGAAACCTCAGGGATAGATTAATTATATGCGCAGCGAAAATCAAATCAAATCAAAATGTAGTTTCCCACGCAGATCAAATCATCGTGCAAAAGATTGGGTCACAAGAAAGCCGCAAAAACCAATAAAACTATGTCATATGATAGATTAATTACCTGGGGAGATCATATATCCCTGTATTTCTAGATCCGGATGGAGAGGATGAAGGAGGTCAAGCGTTCTCCTCTCTAGCGGTATCCACATGATAGATCTTTGCAGCGAAACTCCTCCAATCTGATCTTGCAACTCTTGCGTAGAGGGAGGGAGGAGAATAGGAAAAGGAGGCCAAAGCTGCAGTCTATTAACCATGAGTCTCCCCTTCTATTTATAAAGAGCCACCAAAAATCCTAGGGCTCCTGCCTTAGTGGGTATTAGATCTTCATCTAATTACCCACTAACCTTGTATTATTGGATCTCTATCCAATAATCTCCTTAGGCCTCTAATTGGGCCTTATTAAGTAAGGAACCCATCAACATAGGGTCTCATCTAATAAGAATATGAGATAATTGGATCTCCATCCAATCCTCTATTCGCTGAAGCATCCACCATATCTATGTGACCCTCTAGGCCCGATACCGAGCTGGCCATGAGTCATTCCCATCAGAACTTCTTCTGATATAATGAATTATTATCTCGATAATAATTAACTCGACTTATCAACTATGGACGTACTAGGTCATTACACCATAATTCCTAGACGGTATAAGGGGATCAAATCTATCAGACCTATCTGTCCATAATTATCGTGCATTTATAATCCCTCATCTAACTAATATCTCAGAGACCATATATTGGACATGGTACTGTCAGGTCACATACGAAATCAGTTTATCTTGCTCTAATCGGATTCTACCGGAGAACTCTTTCTCTCTCAATCTGAATGACCCTAGCCAGGGATTTGTTTGAGCAAGCATATATGAGATATTTCTCTCGTGATACCAAGAGTGGATGATCCTCTATTGATACTCAATTGCCTGCTACCAATCTTGATAACCAACTATACCATATTTGAAACTATCTAAACTTGTAAGTCTGGCGTCAAAAAAATAGTACTCATATAAGACATCCTTGGTGTCTTAAGTCAAAGGATCAGATACACAACTGGGACTATGGAATCGTTGTATGACATTATGTATTAGTAATCATACAACATTCCATAAGCAGATCAATTAGTGAACTCATTTTCCAATAAGAACCTGTACTATATCCTTACTGTCTCTACACAAGTGGCTATGAGACCAACTGCCTCCATCATATGGACGAGTATATAGTACACCAATCTGTCCGGTTATCTCGATGTCCCTCTCGAGTAACCTATGACCGAAATTATTTAGGATATGTGTTTAAAGGTGAATCAATCTCATTATCGTGATCTCATCACGATCTAATTCTCATTGCACAGAACCAAGGACATCACAATATATATATATGCAACAAATAATATAATGTGATAATATACCACTAATAATCATAAGCAAGAAAGATCGCACAACGTGTCACACGTGCCATCACTCACGTGATTGGCTTGCAGGACACCTGTAACCAGTAATTTGATAGAGATCCAATAATGCAAGGTTCATGGGTAATTGGATAGAGATATAATACTCACTAAGGTAGGACCCCTAGGGTTTTTTGGTGGCTATCTATAAATAGGATGAGAGACTCATGGTTGATAGGCTATAGCTTTGGCCACCCCTTCCTATTCTCCTCCCTCCCTTCGTGCAAGAGTTGTGAGATCAGATTGGAGGAGTTTCGTTATAGAGATTTATCGTGTGGATATCGCTAGAGAGGAAGACATTTGACTTCCTTCATCCTCTCCATTCGGATCTGGAATACATGGATATACAATCTCCCTTGGTAAAATAATCTCTCATATGATGCGATTTTTTAGTTTTGTGGCTTTCCTCTGACCCAATCTTTGGTACGCCGATTTGATCTGCATGGGAAATCAATTTTGTTTTGATCTTCCATTGCGCATGTGATGCTCCCGCTGAGGTTTTCCAACAACTAAGTCAACAAGGACTTATCGAGCTGATCGACAGGGGACTAGTCGAGATTGAGTTGGCAAGGAGTGGCTACGACTGATCGGTAAGGGACTAGCCAAGACTGAGTCGACATGGGACTGGCTGAGATTGAATTAGCAAGGGGCTGACTGATACTAATCAACAAGGGACTGGTCGAGACTGAGTCGACTAGGGACTGGCCTTGACTGATCGGCAAGGGAATAGTCGAGACTGAGTCGGCAAGGATTAGCCTAGACTAAGTTGGCAATGGATTGGTTGAGACTGATCGATAAGGGACTAGCCGAGACTAAGTCAGTAAGGACTGGCCGAGACTGATCGACAAGGGAGATCGATTAGGGACTGGCTGAGATTGAGTCAGCAAGGACTTGTCGAGACTGATCGATAAGGGACTAGCGGCGATTAAGTTGGCAAGGACTGAATGAGACTGATCGACAAGGGACTAGCCGAGACTAAGTCGACAAGGACTAGTCGAGACTAAGTCAGCAAGGGACTGGCCAAGACTGACCAGCAAGGGACTGGCCAAGACTGACTAGCAAGGGACTGGCCAAGACTAAGTTAGCAAGGACTGGCCGAGACTGATTGGTAAGGGACTAGTGGAGACTGAGTTGGCAAGGACTGGTTGAGACTGAGTCGGCAAGGGATTGGCTGATACTGATCAGCAAGGGACTGGTTGAGACCGAGTCAGCAAGGAACTAGTCAAGAATGATCGATAAGGGACTGGGTGAGACTGAGTCAATAAGGACTGGCTGAGATTGAGTTGGCAATGGACTGATTGAGACTGAGTCGACAAGGATTGGTCGAGGTTGATTAAAAAGGGACTGGCTGAGATTAAGTCGGCAAAGATTGGTTGAGACTGATCGATAAGGGACTAGCCGAGACTGAGTTGGTAAGGACTAGTCTTGACTGATCATTAAGGGATTGGCTGAGATTGAGTTAGCAAGCAATTGGCCAAGACCGAGTCGGCAAGGGACTAGCCGAGACTGAATCGACGATGGTGCTTACCTTTTTGAGCAGGAAATTTGAACTACGGCGGTTGCTGGTGCGCCCTGCTTCTTTTCGAAGGGGATACTTCCTTATGATGATGAGGTGTTGAGTTGTCACGTCACGAGTGGGCGGCTCCGTAGGTGGGGTACCTTTCTCTATATGATTTTTCGAGGATATCCAGACCCATTTATTGCGAATCCCCTCAGGTTCCTGCGGTATCACACAGTCTCCCAATCGGGAAGGTGAATGGTTGCTTCGGGTGACGCATCCATCACCTCAAGGGTGTCCCTTTGGCTGAAAAGTTACCTCAACCTGTCCACCTTCATTCAACTTTATAAGCCCCATCCATAGGGCGTGAAGGACTTATTGCTCCTCATCCTTTACTTACCCTTCTTTTGCTCTCGCATCCTTCGGCCTCTACCCTTTCTGATCGTCTTCGATTCCTCAACAGTTAAGTCTTTGCATTCTTTTCCTTCTTTGTTTCTGTACAATGTCTCCCTCATCGTCGAGTAGTGAGAGGAATTTGGGGGGCTGTTCCCCATCTAAGTCTTTATCTTCCATGGACGAGAAGACCTCCAAAGCCCTAGAGGCTATGCTCCGGGAACATGATGAGGATTCGATCATATTTGAATCCTTCTTAGCCCATATTAGGTCTAGGTATCATATCTATGACTGGTAGTCGATCAACGACCATTTGATCCATTTTCGAACGGATTTGGATTGTTAGTGGACGCCTTCGAGGCAAGGTTTATGCATTCGCTAGTGGTGTCGTGCCTCGTCACTAGAGGGTTTCTCCTTCTCATATAGCACCGAACTCCTAACATTATCTAGTAGTTTTTATCGAGGAGTGTCGGGCGGCTGGCATCGACCCAACACTTACCTTGTTTTTGGCTTGCTTTTACCTCGGCAAGGGGCTAGGGAGCTATTATTTAATCTCCAGAATGGTTTCCACGTGTGCGGTGCTCCTTCGAATACTAAGGGGTGGAAATCCCTTTTTTTCTTCGCGAGAGCCTTCAAGGGCTAGGGTTTCGGCCTGAAATGGACCGGTTGTGATGTCGACAACTCCCCTCCCCTTTTGACAAAGGACGAGGCGGAGCAAGTGGTGTGCCTAAGGGGAATAATTTCTTCCTCCAAAGCCATCGAGTCCATGAACGAGGCCTGGCTGGTGGAGGAGGGCCTTAGTCCGGCCCCTGAGGATATGACTTATCTTGTTCTTATTGTCCGTCACTTTCTACCGCCTGCCCCAATTCCCAATCATGTGTTAATTAGATACCTTGTTTCTGTAGGGATGAATCTCAAGGGGATGAAGCGAGCACTCATGAGGTAGGCCCCATGCCCCGAGCCTTCTCAGCCACTGATTGTTCCTGTCATGGAAGCAAGTGCCACCCGTAAGGCCAAGCACCCCGTCAAGAAGATAAAGATGCTCGTTAGCAAGGATGTCCCCTGTAAAAATGTCGCGTCCTCGATCACCCCCAGGAAGGCGGTTCCCCCGGAGGCACCTCGAGGGGAGGGAAGTAGTAGACAAAAGGATAAGGCCATGTCTCGGCCTCGGTCCATGAGAGACCTTTGTAGGGTTAGGGTTCGATCCCAAAATGAGTCCTTTCTTGCCCGAGAGATGGTAGATCTTTCAGAGCTATCTGGTAGGGTCGGCTCGAAGCTCGCTGGGCCACACTGATTGCCAGGAGTCAGGTATGGGTGGATGAAGCCGACGCCCAACTATTCTGTCGGGGGCTCCTCTGCCCCCCAGCTTGGGAAGGAGATCTACAGTACCCCTTTAGAGGCGCTTCTTGACAATGCTGCCAAGAATCTGGTCACAGTTAGCCCCCTCTTGTTGGCTTCTTTTAGTATATTTTCTCGATTTTGGTGTTGACACAATGCTCTCGTAGGATCACCATTTCTCCATTGGGCTTATCGACAGAGTGCATGACTTTGGGAGAGTCGTTAATGAGCTCTTAGAATAATTGATGAGCTCTGGGGTGAGGTCCAAAAGCTCAAGGAGGAGACCAGCCTAGTTGCGATCACGGCTGCCGAGGTACGAGCTAGAGAGGTGACCCAACAGCTAGAGGAGTCCCAGCGTCTAAGGGATCTAAGTCCTGGAGGCCCAGCTCCAACATCTGGGGGATGATCTAGATGCTACCTGAGTGAAGACTTGGGAAGTCAAGCAATCTTTGGTGATGGCCCAGTCGGCATTGCAAAAGTCTAAGAGCTCCCTCACCGTGGAGCAGAGGGCCGGCCTCGAGAGAGCCCAAGTGACCGTTGCCCAATACAAGGAAATCCGTGACTTCAAGCTTGGCTTGGAGAAAATGGATTAGGTCAGTTACGAGTATGATATAGGGTCACCCTAGCATGCTTCCGGGCGAGGTACCCCAAGCTGAAGATCGAGGAGGATCCTTATGCCACTCTCCCGGAGGACGACAACGTGTCGATGGAGGCGGAGGTCCCCTTTGATGATAGTGATCCTCCAGTGGCTTAGGGGCCCCTCGATAGAGCCTTCGGCTCCGCTTCCTCCTTCTCTTTTGTAATCAATGTGGTTGGGGTCATCGCTGACCAAGAATGTACTTGTTTTGTTGTTAATAGAAACTCATTCTTTTGACCTTCTGCATTTATCCTTTGATGTTTGATTGATTCTTGGTTGCTTTGTCTTGATTGAGCAAACGACACATCTTTTCTTCTCCTAACTTCTAAAGAAGACAAGCCATGTATCAGGATATGCTCCATGTGTGCTTTGCCTTTGTATCCGATAAATCACCTGTCAGGATATGCTTCGTGTCTGGTCAGGTTCAACCAAGCACTTTGTATCTGATAAGTCATCGGTTAGGATATGCTTCATGTCTGGTTGGGTTCAACCAAATGCTTTGTATCTAATATTGTAGTTGATATTGATAAGTCCTTTGTCGGGATGCATCACATCTAGGATGGCAGTCGGAACATGTCTTGGGCTATAAAATCCCGATCGCATGAATAGTGTAACTTTCTTCCTTTAATTGAAAAGATTTCTTTTCAAGCTGACAACTCATTTGACTAGTTTTTCCTTTGAATCCTGACTTGCTATTTGCACTTCTCCTTCTATGGGTCTCACTAAGACTTGCTGGAGTCACAGCTCAGGTGTAGAACTTCTTCAAGTTAGCCATGTGCCACGTTCTAGGCAGCAAGACTCTTTCTCGGGTCGCTAGGTAGTAGGTTCTATCTTGGACCATATCAGTGACTCGGTTGGGTCCCTTCTAGCTTAGAGCCAGCTTTCCTCGAGAATGGATTAGGTTACTAACCTTAGTCTTTCATAACACTAAGTCCCCGATCTTGATGGGTCGGGGACAGACCCTCTGGTTGTAAAGCCTTGCAACGATAGTTTTGTACCCCAGGGCCCGCAAGTGTGCATTAGCCCTTCACTCCTATATCTGATCGAGATTCGCTCGGAGCCCTTCCTCTGAGGTGCCTTCCTCGTAGTTCTCGACCCAAAGGGTTAGAAAGACCACTTCGGGTGGCAGCACAGCATCAGTGTCGAGCACCAAGCTATAAGGGGATTCGCCCGTGATAATCTTTAGGGTGGTTCATAATGCCTGCAAGATACCCGAGAGCTCGTTGACTCATATCCCTTATGCTTCACTGACCCATTTCTTGAGACCTTCAAGTATTGCCCGGTTGGTCACTTTAGCCAGCCCATTAGTCTAAGGGCGTGCTACCAAGTTGAACTTAGATGGATTACATAAGCATGCAAAATTTCTTAAAACTTGCGTTGTTGAATTGGGTTCCATTATCGGTAATGATGGTCTTTGGGATGCCAAATGCCAATCCGAGTGATGATGTTTTCTCACACGAACTTTTCAACTTGCTTCTCTATTATGGATGCCAAGGGTTTGGCTTTGATGCACTTCGTAAAGTAGTCGACAATGACTATGATGAACATTCATTGTCCCGAGGCCGGGGGAAGGGAAGAGGAGGTCCATCCCCCATTGTGCAAAGGGCCACGCGCAGTCGATGGACATCATGGGAACTATAGGTTGATGGTGTATTCGAGCATGCTTCTGGCACTACAGGCATCGTTGCATGTAGGCCATGCCATCCCGACGCGGTCGACCAATAATAGCCTTGCTTGATGGTTTTGAATGCTAAGGTTCAACCACTGTTGTGTTCTCCACATATGCTTTCATGAATTTCGGCCAGCACCATTTTTGCTTTTGCAAGAGTGAGGCACTGGAGGAGGGATAGGTTGAACGACCTCTAGCAGAGTCAGCCGCTAACTTCATAATAGCGGTCTTGTGTGCATCTTAGCCATCGAGTGATGGTCGGGTCAGCTAGAAGTGTCCCATCCTTCTTGTATTGGAGGATGTCCTCCATCCAGTTAGGTGGACCTCAACGAAAGCAACCAGACTCACAATGGATCAGAAGGTGATTACTTCTACATCTGAAGGGCAGCCCCCAGCCTCTCATGTATAGCCTTCTTGGACAACGTGTTCTCCTCCCGGGAAACCTTGGTCAAGGAAAAGCGCTGAAAATTATTGGTTAGCCGTCTCACCTAGGCCAAGTACTTTATTATGATTGGGTCGTGGGTTTCGTAGTCCCCGTTGATCTGTCCAACCATTAGTTGGGAGTCGTTGAAGACTTCTTTCACATCCAGTTCCGAGGCTAGGCGCAGCCCAGACAACAAGGTCATACTCTGCACCATGACTCAGTCTCTAAACTCAAAGCGGATCATGCGCTTATGTATCTGATCGTCATGTACTTTTAGACCAAGGCCTACTCCGAATCTCTCGACGTTGGCAGACCCATCCACCATGAAGGTGACCATCATGGTCTTGGATCGGGGCTCTTGCCTGTGGGTGATAGGTAGGATGGTCATTCTAAGGGGGGTGATTGAGTCTCCCATGAACCCGGTGAGGGTGGAGCTCATTGGCGATAGGTCAATGATGGTCAACTTGAGCTTTTGGAAGCCATCGAGGTACAAGACGTTGACTGAGCTCCTAGTGTCGACCACGACCCTTCTTACTCGTGCATCGGCGATGTAGACCGTGACCACTAAGGCATCATCGTGGTCAGGGTACTCAGCATCCCCCGCATTAGAGGTGATCTTCAGTTCGTCGGCTTGTCAGGGGCACTTCTCCATGATGACTCAGGTGTAAGCTCTCCGTCTTGATGCATTATCCCTGCAAAATGTCGACCCACCAATGATGATGTCAATCTATTTTTTCATCAGCCCTTGGGGGCATGGTGAAGGCTCTTGGGGGCTCTTCATGGGGTTGGGAGTTCTCAAGAGTCCTTTTTCTTTGATCTGGGGAAAGATCTTCGTCCTAGTCGAGTTCATAGGAGATGGGAGTGGATGGTTTCGGCCCATCGGGTCACCTCCTCGACGACTTCGGAGGCTACCCTTGAGGTTTCTCCGCTCAGGCCCTCTTGTGGTCTTTGCGTTTTCCTGCTACCAATGCCTCATTGGCCGTGTACTAGTTGGCATTCTGGAGCATCTCGGGCATGGTCGCTAGTGGTCTTTCGATCAATGACGAAAAAAACCTAGATGACCACAGTTCCATTAAGAATGCTTGAATAATAAAAAAGGGATGAGCGTGGGGTACTACCTTGATATCTGTGATGAAGCATGAGACAAAGTGGGATAGGTGTTCTTCATCATTTTGACTCAGGCCAAGGAGCGCTGCCACGAATGGCTTTGGCTTGGCGCTGGCTAGGAGGTTGAACTCGAATTCTCTTGCTAGCTAGGACGAGATTGAAAGGGGCTTGAGCCAACTATACCACATATGGGCGGGGCCTTGGAGGATGCTCAGAAAGACTCAACACATCAGGACATCATACATGCCGTATAGGGCCATCTTGGCCCAAAAGACGACGACATGTTCCGCTGGATCAGAGCTTTTGTCATAGGCCTCTAGAGTGGGCAAACAGAAGCTAGGGGGAATCAGTTGGGATGTCGGAGGCGCCCAAAAGAGGTTCAATTAGGGCACTAGTGATGGTGCCCGCAATGGCACGACCTACTTAGCGAGTTGGGGGAGAAGGCTCGCTTGGGGAATGAGAGGAATGATAGACTGAATCATTCCAGTTAAGGCCTGGACTTGTTATGTGAGGCTAAGGAATACCTTTGGTTAGACGATGGGTTACATCGCACTTCTCCTGGGGGTAGAAAGCCTCGAGTCATTGAACAATATTCAATACCTGCTTTAGGGTTTGGGATGGAGCGTTCCTGTCCATGGAGGGGGGGAAATGAGCCTGTCCTCTGAAACCGATGATAGGGTGTGTGATGGTGTCCTCCTTGAGGTATTCCCCAGGGTTTGTTGTTGACGTTCTTGCGACATCGGCCCTCATTCTAGCATCAAAAATATTAACAAACTTTCTGCTACGGTTGAGGAGTCAACACGACTTGGTCCGATCTTAGTGCGCAAGAGCGTCAGACATAGCTCCAGGTCGGTGAACAGTAATTTAGGAGTCCATTATTACTACCTCACACAACTCAGTAGAATTCTAAGATGCAGAGTAGGAGTAACCTAATGCGCTATATGAACACACCTTTAGTTGCATTCTTCTGTTTAGTCTATTTAATGACAATTCTAACTTCTTTCTTGCATTCTTCTACTAGCTTATACTAGGTTGGGTTACTTATATCTCTTATAGGGAGCGTGAGTTCAATCTAATTCTTCTATCGGGCCCTGTACCTGGACCTGTCCCATCTTCGTCATTAATTGATTTCTTTCTTAACCTTACTTGATAACTATATTTTATTGAGTAGACGTTTATATTTTATTGAGTAGACGTTGACTTTGGCCAATCACCTTTATCCACGGCAAAGACAAAAATAAAAACAAAATAATTATATCAATAAGGCAAAAAGAATCGACTCATCTTGCTACTCCTTCTCTCTCTCTATCTTCTGTTGAAATAACAAGATAAGGTTCATCGACAAGTGGTGGTGTTGCAGAAAGTTAGTTAGCAGCAAACGGGAGGAAAGGCACTCAAAACTCTACTCTTGGGGCACTAGCGTGTTGACTCGGTGTAAGATAAGAAAGAACAATCAAAGTAGATGATGATTTGTTTGCTGAAAGACAGTGCAGGCCCGGACTTAAATGCGTAAGTGAGGCATTAACGGGAGTTTTAGAAGTGGTCTAGTACAAGCATCTGGGTAGAGCAATGGTCCATCCCAAGCATTAAGGTGGTTTTAGGGGGCATAAGATAAAAAGAGGTACAGGCTTTGATGCTAACAGTACCGAGAGTCTCGTCTCTTGGTGAATGAGTTGAAGTAGGGTTTGCTTCCATTCTTATTGAATCGTAAAAATCATATCATTCTTGTTGAATCTTAAAAAGAATATAAGGATAAGTTTCAAGAGAAGATTAGGAATCAAGTAAAGAATATGGATCTACTGTCGAGTAAGAGATAATCGCGGGATCTCTGTGTCGGCATTCTGTGATGCGGAAGACAATCGTCTCCTCATCCTCTCGAGTTGTCGCGTCTTGCACAAAGGCTAGAGTTGGGCGGGGGAGGAGTCTTTGGACTCATCTCCTCCGATGGTCAAGTTAGCGAGAGCCAAAGCTCTAGGAGAAAGATCGTAATAGTCGAGTGTGTCCTCCCCTTGATACTGTTCATCAGGGTGGCTTTTATACCTCCTATCTTGGGGTCATCGTACGAGAATATTTAATGATTGTTGGTTCCACCGTACGTGGCATTAATACATGCTAGCACCTTAGGGGAGCTGGACCATACTTTGGACACCACATCGTCTGGGTTGCATCGCACCCTACCGTGCTTCTTAGATGGTGGGACAGATCGACGATCTGTCCGCTAACACTATTTGGGTTGCGTCATGTCTTACCATGCTTCTCGGATGTCGGAATGGAGCAATGACCTATCCCAAGGTCATGATGCAAGCTGACTTGTGGGTGCCCAGCTAGCTCCACTGTGATGGTCTGACTTGGGGGTGCCCAACTGACTCCACCATGATGGTCTGACTTGGAAATGGCCAACTAACTCCATCGTGACTATGCCATATCATTGTCATGGAATGACATGTGAATATGTCATATCAACTCTATTTAATGGATTTTAATAGAAGTTTTGGCGCTGCCTCTTCCTCTCCAACCCCTCTTTCTTCATCTTCTCGGAAGTCATCTTTCGAGCCCCTAAAGCAGCCTCGGCTCCTGCCCTAACTTGGGCTCATATAGGATCTTTCTAGTTCAAGACGTGGATGGAAATTTGATAACATCCTATCCGAGACGACTCATAATAAGATTCTCTCCTCAGTCAATATATAATTTTTTAGGAAGAAAAGATTCATCTTTGGTGGAATACCTGAAGCAATATGATAGGACTCCAGCATGGTTGAGTCCTAATCTCCCTAGAAGTAGTCAATAAAACCCTGCTAGATTATAATAAAGTCACTCCTATCTTATAAAGGAGTATGGCTAGAGTTTAGATTAGCCCTTAGGGCTTAGTGGTCGTCGCCCTCTTACTAGGTGGATTGGCCAGAGTTTCCCCCTGCTTAGGTTAGCTATAGAGCCAACCTAGTCACCCCCTATTCCTATTAAGGCATGTTGGTTATAGGAGAGGCAAACAGATAATTTTACTTAGGCAAGCACCCCCTTAGGCTAGGGCATTGATCCCTATATAATGATGTAACCGCCCCCTCTCTTGAATCAAGCAATTATCAATTTTATTTCAGCCTTGTGCCGAATCTAGGAGGGAGGAACCCCTACAACGTTCCAAGGGTTGATCCCCCTCAAAGATCAAAATCTATAGAGCTCCATTTGGGGTTCTATCATCTGGTATCAGAGCTGCATTCCTGCTGCCCTATAGTCATCTCAGCTGCCTCTACCTTCCCAAGCAATTCCCACAATTGCTACGACACGTGCCTCCACCTTCCACCCCAGCAGCAGATCAAATCAATATGCCGCTGTTCCCTACGTTTGATCTGAAAATCTGGTGTTTTTTTTATCCACGCCTCTTCAGTACTGTAAGATTCTTTACTTTACACATTGAAGATTTTTTCCCAATTTTATCCGCTGTAAAATTCGTTCGTCGCAAACGTTATCATCGTTGCAAAGACGAAACGCTGCAGAAATTTTTAGCCGATTGTTGCTTATTGAAACTAAACTTTTAATCATCCTTTTTGGCTGAAACTTTTATATAATTTTATAGATCGTCTTAGCTTTCATCTAAAACTAATCTTGTGAAAAAACTCCTGGATCTGGATTTATAGTGCTGCGATTATTTATTGCACAGTACTAACATTTTACAATACAGAATCTGCCTTCCGTGTATTGGCCTCTTGAAACCAAACTTTTGTTCATCCTTTTTGACTGACAATTTTACACAATTCTCAAGATCAAGTTGAATTCATCTGGATTTGATTTCATAGAAAAACTCCTTCTGGAACTGGTTTTATTGTGCAATTTTGACCATCATGCAGTTATGGAATTTTATGACAAAGGAATCTGTCTTTCGTCTTTTGCCTTATTTCCCTACTATTATGCTGCCAAAATGTCATCAAACTTTTTACTGGTATTAGTAACATCTGAACTAAGGGTTTCTGCATAATTTCCTTGAACTTTCCTCTGGAATTTATGTCGAGAAGTTATCGTGTCTCTGACATAAAACTGATTCAGCAGGACAGCACATCGCATGACTTTTTTTCGCCGAATTCTATCAGATTTTAGACACTTTTCCTCATCTCCAAACCCTACCATCCTCACCAAAAATCCTTCTAAATATTACCCTAAACCGAATCCAAACAGCCCCTAAATCAGCCACCCAAATCAGCCTACTTCCTTATTGATCCACTTACCTTTTTAGCCAACTTTCCTTACCGAGACACCTACCTTTGCTGCCATCTATCCCATATCTAAAATCTATTTTCCTAACCTTCATCTACTGATATCACAGCCCTAAAACCACACCAATTCGCAGCCTAAACTCCACAAAACTGCAGCCCCAAATCTGCCCTAAACCGCAGCCTACTTCCATCCAAACCGATTCACCTTCCAACCGGCCACCCCCTTCTCCAAAATTCCCATGCCACTAACCCGATAATAGAAAAAAGATCACAATATTATAGATCTTGAGGCATATACTATGACATCAGAGAAGACTATCGATGCAAAGCTTGAAGCCTTTGGAAATTGCATGGAAGAGAAGATGTGATCCCTTTTCGCGGAATTCAGCATTGGTCGACCGTCGAGCCCGAGGAAATCACAACACAGAGAAACTTTACATCGACGAGACGATCCTCAAGAATATGGCCACATCACCTATGATCTCAATAATCCATGCATGAAGGTTGACTTCCCTAGATGGGAAGAAGGAGACCCGATCGGGTTGATCTCGCGCGCGGAGCGCTATTTTCGGTTCTACCGAACCGTCGACGCCACACGAGTGGAGATTGCTTCCATCCACATCGAGGGAGATGCAGTGGTTTAATTGGTTTAAACACACCCATGGAGGATTCTCATGGCAGCGATTCAAGGAAGGGCTACTAAACCGTTTCAGACCAATCGATTTCAACAACATCGACGAACAATCGACAAAGATTCATCAAACCTCTATAATATAAGAATACCAAACACGGTTTGAGCATTTATCTAATCAAACTGAGAATTGGTCTGAGAAACAACTTTTAGGTACTTTTATCGAGGGCTTAAAGCCGGAGATCCAAGGAGAAGTAAAGGCGCGGTAACCGTACACTCTTAGGGCGGCGATTTCCTTCGCACGTATCCAGGAAGAACAATTGAACCATGAGGTATAAAGGACAAGGGTTGCTCCCCGACCAGCCATGCTAAGGCCTACTGCCCCCTCTACTACCATCCAAGCCCCTACACCAAAAAAGTTGATAAGAGACGAGCTTCGTGAACGATCGACCAAGGGGTTGTGTTGGCATTGCGACGAACCGTGGAGCCGTGAACACCACTGCAAAAAGGGCCGACTCCTCGTGATTGAACTAGTGAAGGATGAGGACAATAAAACATCTGAAGAAGCCCTTGAACCTAAAGAAGAAGCCATGGAGGAAGAGTCCCAACCGGCCGACTACGCAGTGCACGCATTGGCCAGCTATTCCAACCCGCAGATGATGAAAGTTGGAGGACTTCTAAAACAACAACCCATCACGGTTCTCATCGACACGGGCAGCACCAATAACTTCCTCAATAGTAAGGTTGCTGCACATTTGGAACTTCAAATTGAAGGTTGCAATAAGTTTGACGTAAAGGCCGCCGACGACCGAATCTTTAATTGTGACCAACGGTGTCCGCGTGTGAAACTACTCCTCCAAGACCAAGAAGTGGTAGATGATTTCTTCCTCCTACCCATTGTTGATTATAAAGCTGTACTCGGGATCGAATGGCTCACAACACTAGGTAATATCTCTTGGAATTTTTCTAAATTAATCATTTTATTGCAAAGGGAGATAGGTCACGTTACGAGGCAAGCGCGGGAGCCAAATTTCCACTGTTTCGTCGTAACAAATGGAGAAAGTTTTGCATAAAGCATATAGTGGATTCTTGATGTATATTCAGCAACCATCTATAGGGAAGAACATACAAAACTCAGATCCTAAGCTTGCCCTTTACCTGAATGAATTCGCGGATGTTCTCTTGAAGCCGCGTGGGCTGCCCCCTAACCGGCCACATGACCACTGCATTCCTATTTGTCAGGCAAACCTCTAGTAAATTTATGACCGTACCACTATCCTCACTTGCAGAAGGATGAGATCGAGAATATTGTTAAAGATATGCTTGACACTAGGGTGATTCGATCGAGCTGCAGCCCTTACTCCTCATCGGTGTTGCTAGTGCGCAAGAAAGATGGTATGTGACGGATATGCGTTGACTACCGGGCTCTAAACGCCATCACCATCAAGGATAAATATCTTATCCCATTCATAGATGAACTCTTGGATGAATTAAAAGGAGGCCGAGTCCTCACTAAATTGGATCCCCGATCCGGATACCATAAGATTCGGGTATGCATTGAAGTTATTCTGAAAATTGCATTTCGCACGTATAACAGCCACTACGAGTTTCTGGTAATGCCTTTCGGACTTACGAATGCTCATTCTAATTTCCAAAGCCTGATGAATGACATCTTCCGGAGTTTTCTACGCAAGTTCGTATTGGTATTCTTTGATGATATTTTCATTATAGCCCTACACTTGATATACATTTTCAGCACTTACGAACTATTCTAATGATTCTTTGGGAGAATACTCTTTTATGTTAAACAGTCAAAGTACAACTTCTTACATCATAAATTGGAGTATCTTGGGCACATTATATTAGAGGATGGAGTGGCGGTGGACCCGACAAAGATCGAGGCAATGCAAGGATGGCCGAGACCTACAAATGTACAATCATTACACGGTTTCCTTGGACTCATGGGCTACTACCAAAATTTTGTAAAAGATTATGACAAGATCGATGCCCCGCTCACGTCCTTACTAAAGAAAGACTCCTTATGGTCGGATAAAGCCTCCGAAGCCTTCGAACGACTCAAGGCAGCCATGACGATGACATCGGTCCTAGCGCTGCCCGATTTTGGTCGTACTTTAGTCATTGAGGCCGATGCGTCAGGAGTTGAAATTTGGGCTATTCTTATGCAAGATGGTCGACTCCTAATTTACACCGAGGATTCCCCCACACTTCATATGAGGTTTTTACAGGAGATACTAATTACTACCAAATTTAAAATATGATTGGATCCAGGTCCATGGCACGAAAGAGGAGTTAAACTAGAAGAATTGCAAACCATGCTCATGCCAGATTGGGCTCTCATCATCCTAAACCATACCAGAAGGCAGTCACCATTCTAGAAGAAAGATTGGCTATCACTAAAGACTAACCATGTGGCAGCCCATGCAAGGAAGAAACTTCCCCTTGATAAACGCCGATGCAGAAGAAAGTTTCCTGAGAAAGATGAAGTCCCCCTTCATCTTCAGCTCCACCAGCATGAAATTCAAGCCTCAAGAAAGTGGTCTCCCTATTTCTTTGGGCCTTGCAAAATTGGGGATCATACTGGGGCCCTAACTTGGAGATCAGATCCGTGCACCATATCAAAATTACAGTTGATCCTCTAAGTATCCAATCTCAAATGAAAATTTAAAGATGACGACTCAGCTTAAGTTCTTCCAACTGACACCCAAGCTGATGAGGAGCTGAAGACTGGGTTCCCTGAGTTCATAGACCTTCAGTCTTGAGGACAAGACTGATTTTAAGAGGACGGGTTTGATATGACTCCAACAGGATTGAGTCCTAATCTCCCTAGAAGTAGTCAATAAAACCCTGCTATATTATAATAAAGTCACTCCTATCTTATAAAGAAGTGTAATTAGGGTTTAGATTAGCCCTTAGGGCTTAGTGGTCGTCGCCCCCTTACTAGGTTGATTGGCCAGAGTTTCCTCCTGCTTAAGTTAGCTATAGAGCCAACCTAGTCACCCCCTATTCCTATTAAGGCATGTTGGCTATAAGAGGGGCAAAGGGATAATTTTACTTAGGTAAGCACCCCCTTAGGCTAGGGTTTTGATTCCTATATAATGATGTAACCGCCCCTCTCTTGAATCAAGCAATTATCAATTTTATTTCAGCCTGGTGCCGAATCTAAGAGGGAGGAACCCCTACAGTATTTCAAGGGTTGATCCCCCTCAAGGATCAAAATCTATAGAGCTCCATCTAGGGTTCTATCATAATATTGAAGATTCTAATGAAACTTCTCTCACTAAACTATTTCTAACTTACTTTAGATTTTTTAGCCTCTTTCAATTTTTTAGACTATTTCTTTCGTTTACAAACTGAGGATGATGACTTGAAGATATCAGTGGAAGTCCATTAGATCATTTGGGGAGTTGTTCCCGCGATGACCAAATTTTAAGTCATTACTTGAGAAAATGAGGATTGTGCCTCTGTGGGTGGAACTTTCGAGGCTCCTGCTAAGAGTTATCGTCTGATTTACTAAAAATTTTATTAAAGGTCTATAGTTTTGCATTTGGGTTGAACTCAATAAAACTGATCCAATTGAACAAGCTATCCGGACGGCTTCAATGACCCCATGAAATTATATCTTTTAACCACTTTGCTATAAACATCTGCCTAATGTTCTTTTTTTTAATTTCATCCTATTGGTCACAGTAACAATGATTGTTCCGTACAAACTGAATCGGGCAACCCCCAAAGAGAACTCTTCCTCTTCTCCCAAGACTGTGAAAGCAGTTCGGATCAATTCTCCTTACTTGCTATTCCTACAACAGGCCTCTCTCTCCTTTCTCTTTTAATATGCGCCAGATGTTTGAGCTCCTCCCACCCCATTGCCTAGATACTTCTGAGAGCAATGTGAGGGCACCGGAGGAAGGTATCTCCTGCTTTGAGGAGTTCGCAGGCAAGGTCTCCCCTGTCTTCCTCTAGATACAAATCAATAAAGCTTAAGACATGCCTGATGATCGTGATCTTGTAGAGGAACCTTTAAATGACCCACCTCGATCATTCGGACTCTTCCATAGTGGCTGCCATGGTGAATCTGAAACTATCACTGCTTTCCTAAAAACCGAAAGATCAAGGCTTGGAAGATCTTGTAATGACCCTGAGACAAGCAGCACGGAGACGACTAACAACTAACCTCCTCTTTGCATTTGTCTGTTATTGCGTAGCTCCATATGATATCTTTCCGTGCCTAAGTTATTAATATTATTCACTTTAAATCAAAGAACTAACTGTCGAACAAAAAAGTAAAATATTATGTTAGAAAAATATAGTATTAAAAATTGAACGTCAAATAGAATAATTGATTACTGCACTAGAGATCATACTTCATGCTATAGATTCGAACATTATGCTCGAAGGATCAAATATTACATTAGAAGATCATATGTCATGTAAAAATCGATATGCCGATGAAATAAGTGATATATCGAAGAAAAAGATGATGTGTTAGAGGTTTGAAAGGAGTATTGAAAGATCGAATAACATGTCCAAGGAGCATACCATATGCCAAAAGCTTTGTAAAGGTGCTAGATGTATGGTTGATTTATCAAGGCCTTAATTGAGATTATTTTTTATCAATTTTAGTTGGTATTAGTTTAAAACAAAGTTCACTTGTCAAGAAAGCCATTAGGCTTGAAGCTGGGCTAAATTGGACTAGTTAGAAGGCCAAACTAATGGCCTAAACTAGGCCTAGATCAAGCCTAGGGGAAGTATCAATTGAGTCATTCAACAAGTACTGTTTGTGCTATATCAGTTTTGTCAGCGGTGGTACCACTTATCATAGTGATAGTACCACCTAGGATGATAGTACCATCTAAAATTTAAATTTTATGATGATAGTACTATTAGAGCCCATATTTGTGATGTAAAAAGTTGTGATGATAGTATCGCCTAGTGTTAGTGGTAGTATCACCCATATCTAAAACATTTGTAGGATTTAAAGTTTTAGATCAATTCTTAAAGTCTTTTAGGGTCTATAAATGCCCCACTTAGGTGTGATCAATGGACATCCATTCATGAGCTAGTGAAGTATTGTAAATTCTCATTTTTTAGCATACTTTAAGTCTCCTCCTCCTCCTCTTGAGTTTGGTTAAAATTCTAAGTTATAGGAGGTGAGAGTCCTAGTTATAGGTGCCCTACAAGCCAATCATTTAAGTGATGGCATGTGTGATATACTATGCACCATTTTTTATTATTAATATTATAATAATTTTCTCACTTTATATTGTATGATTAATATATTATGATTTCCTTCGATCAACGCTATGGTAATTGGATCACAATGATATCATGATAATGAGACTAATTCATCTTTAAATATTGATCATAAATAATTTCAATCATAAGTTACTCAAGAGGGACATTGAGATAACCAGAAAAATCAGTGTGCTATATTCCCGTCTATATAATAGAGATAGCTAGTCTTACAGTTGCTTATGTAGGGACACTACAGATATAGTGTGGATGCTCATTAGAGAATGAGTTCACTGATCGATCTACTTATGGAATGTTGGATGGTTAATGATACCTGATCGTTAGATAATGATTTCATAGACCCAATTGTGTATATGGTCCTTAGACTTGAGACACTGATGATGCATTGCTTAAATACACCATTCTTTGATACTAGACTTATTGGTCTGGAAGTTTTAGATTTAGTATAGCCAATTATTGGAAATAACAACCAACCTTACGAAGGTAATTGAGTATCAATAAATGATCATTCACTCTCGGTATCATGAGAGAAATATCCTGTGTTTTCGCTCAAGCAAATCCTTGGCCAGAGTCATTCATATTAAGAGAGAAAGAGTTCTCCGAGAGAATCTGATTAAAATGAGACTTAAATGATTTCCATATGGGTTTGACAATACCATGCATTGCTAGTTACAGGTGCCCTACAAGCCAATCACGTGAGTGATGACGGATGTGATACGTTGCATGATCTTTTTATTATTATTGCCATATTCTCACTTTATGTTGCCTGTTACATATATTATGATGCCCTTGGGTTTGTGCAATAGAAATTAGATCATGATGAGATTATGATAATTAGACCAATTCACCTTTAAATACATATCCTAAATAATTTCAGTCATAAGTTACTCGAGAGTATCGAGATAATCGGACAGACTAATGTGTTATATACTCATCTATATGATAGAGGCAATTGGTCTTATAGCTACTTCTGTGGGGACACTAAGGATACATTACAAGTGCTAATTAGAGAATGAGTTGATAGGACCCTAGCAGGGTTGGGTCCTATTCAATCAAGTCTTAGTGATTAATAAAACCCTAAGGGATGTAATAAAAAAAACCCACCTAACCACCTCCCACCTTATTAGGAAGGATGCATAGGGTTTAGGAAAGGAGTCTTGGAGGCATTGGAGTCTCCTAGCCGTCGCCCACCTTATTGGGCAGGTCGGTTAGGGTTTTAGAGAGGAGCCTTAGAGGAGTTGGAGTCTCCTAGCCATCGCCCACCTTATTGGGCAAGTTGGCGAGGGTTAGGGGGTGTATGAGAATTTTACTTGAGGGAGGGGTCTCTTTAGGGTTAGGGTTTGGAGTCCTATATAAAGCATGTAGCCACTACTATTTTTTATCAAGCAAAAGATCACTTTTTCTTAGCCTTTGTGGGAACCTCTATAGAGTTCCAAGGAGCCCGATCCCCTTAAGTGATCAATCCAGTGGTAGAATCTTGCGGAGTTCTATTATTTGGTATCAGAACAGTGATCTTGACGTCTCGCTGCCCTTCTAGTCGACCACCATCATCCAAGCAATTCTCATAATTGCTAACTCTGTCACCGATTCCATCGTCACCACTCCTCGTCGCAGATCCATCATTTGTTGTCGCTACTCCAAATTGCAATAGGATCTGATATTGCTTCTATCGTAAGAACCTTACTACTGTTACAATTTTATATCCAAAAACCCAAAAATAGTTTCATCTATTCCTTGCTGCAAACATTTCCTCACTGTAAAAAACTTATCGTTGTAAAATTACTATCTTTACGAACGAAAGTTACGCTGTAAAGTGTTCAGCCGCATACTTGTTGCCAATAACTAGAACATTAGTTGAGAAACTGCTATCTCTTCGACGAAAATTTGACCACCATATAATAGCATCTATTCATTGCATACCCAATCGATCCTTGTCAAACTTGTTGCTGTCACCAATAGCAACTCTAAACTATCTCTCTAGCCTTAAGCCACTGTCATCATAGCCCCCTTGTAGCCTCCAAAACACGTCAAAATAGTAGCATAAACTGCACTTCAAACAACAACCTACTAAGTCCAAACCACAGCCTTCAACTTACGGTCCACCAACCCTTCCGACCACCAAAACTTCCAACCAATACATGCTCTTAACCCAGCAGCAAAAGAAGAAACTTAACATTATAGATATGGAGATGTACGCTATGGCATTAGAAGAACTAATCAATGCAAAGTTGGAGGCCTTTGAGACATGTATGAAGAACAAAATACACGCTCTTCTCGCTGAATTCAGTTTGGGGAGGATTTCCAAGCTAAGGTATTATTAGTACAGTAGCCACAGGCTCTTTGGCACATAAGTAAGAATCAAAGGCAATAGCAAGAGACTAGAATACAACTAGCACTTATGGGAATGAAAGAAGGGTTAGCAAGAACGGAGCAAGGACATATGAGACTGACAATGGGGCAAGCAAGACCTTAACTCAAAACTAGGGATCGATGGCAGCAAAGGAAGAACCAAACTCGGAACTCAACCTAACACTAGTGCTAACAAGGCTTTCACCTACTACTGGAAAGGCTGAAACCGACGCTTCTAATACTTTAGCTGGGAACTCAGGCTTACTTTACTAATGGAAAGAATGAAATGAGGAACTCATTCCTTAGCTCCCACCTTAAAGCCTATCGTTCATGTCTCTTATTCTTTAGTTATAGAGCTCCAATGCCTATACTTATGAACTAAATGCCTATATGTGAGTGTGAGCATGCTTACCCTACCTTTCATTCTTTATTTACCCCTATAGATTCTCCCTCTCCTTGATCTTATTCTTAAACGAGCTATGAGACTAAGATCTAGTACTAATATAGTGTATCGTCCAGGGTTAGCGCATCTAGTGCTATACTAATGGTAGTAATTAGATCATGTCCTCTGCTAGTATAGTCTTGTTAGCCTGAGCTCAGTTCTTTGAGGTACTATTGAATTCCCTATTGCTTGTTCAACTCTTGTTAGTAATAGTTCAATCCCCTATTAGTAGTGGGTTATGTCTGTTAGGCACTAGTGACTTCCCTTGCTTTAACTCTTCAATTAATGTATCTCAACCTGCCCTTCCCATATTTTAGTTTGCCTTTACTACCTTTCATTCCCATGCTCTACTCTAAGTTTAAGTAGGCCGCTACTAGGATCAAACCCTGAAGTACAAAAATCAAAGTAAATAGTTACAGGCCAAAAAAAGGATAGTTAAATCAAAGTCAGTAGCGACAAACCTATAGTTGGTAGTAGAAGAATCATAGGTGAACTGCGGAATGAAAGGACCAACTCTAAGACTTAAAGTAAGGCAGGGTAGGCTCATAGGCAATAGTAAAAGAATAAAAGTAAGGCTTGTAGGTAGTAATACAGGGCTTGAAGTTGGTAGTAAAGCCTTGGTTCTGTGTTTGCTTCTTATTATCACTGAGTCTAAGGAGATCTCAATAAGGCGAAAGTTCAGATCATAGAGAGAACTCCTAGGAGAAAGGAGAACCTACGATGGACCCTCTGTACCCACTCATAAGGGTGGACTTCTATAGATAGGAAGAACGAGAACCCGATCGGGTGGATTTCATATGCGAAATGTTATTTTCGCTACCACAAGACCCTAGATACATCCATGGTAGATATTGCTACTATAAACCTTGAAGGAGATGCGATTCAATGGTATGATTGGTTCGAACACACTCACGGGGTCCCTACATGGAGGTAATTTGAAAGCAGACTGCTAATTCACTTAGGACCAACCGAGTATGAGAACATCGATAGCCAACTTATAAAGATATGATAGACTTCCATAATTCAAGAATACCATACCAGGTTTGAAAGATTATCTAACCAATAAGAGATTGATCTAAAAATAATTATTATGAACTTTCATTAAAGGATTGAAATCGAAGATTTGGGGAGAAGTCAATACGTGACAACCATACACATTAATGGCATCTATCTCTTTCACGTGACTCCAAGAGGAGCGATTGAACCAAGACGTCCGAAGGACTAGGGTCATGACCCAACTAGCAGCACCTAGGCCTTCGACCCTCCTACTACCAACCAACCCTCTCAGTTGAAAAAATTAACGAGAGAAAAACGTCACGATAGATCTGTGAAAGGTTTGTGTTGGCACTACGACAAGCCCTGGAGCCGCAATCATCATTGCAAGAAACGAAGGCTTATGAAGATCGAACCTATTGAAGAATCTGAGCATGAAGAGGAGGACCTTAAGCATGAGGAGGAGGCATAAAGGAGGAACCACAACCAGTCGATTGCATGGTCCATGCTCTAGTTGGCTACGCGAATCCGAAGACGATGAAGATTAGATGTTTCCTCAAGTAACAGCTCATCACCATTCTCATTGACACTCAGAGCACCAACAACTTTATAAACAATAAGGTTGCTGCCCGGACGATGCTCCAAATCAAGGAATGCGACAGGTTTGACATCAAGGTGGCCAATGGTCGAATCTTGAAGTGCGACCAAAAATGCCCGCAGGTGAAATTAACTTTGTAGGGCTAAGAAATTGTTGCCGACTTTTACCTCCTCCCACTCCACGATTATGAGGTAGTGTGTGGCATCAAATGTTGTCAACACTAGGTGATGTTTCCTAGAATTTCTCAAAATTAATTATGAAATTTTTTAGCAAAGGAAAATAGGTGACTCTATGCGGGGAACGAGGAAGCGAAGTAACAACAGTTTCGATGAGCGAATGGAAAAGGTCCTACAAAAAATACACAACAGTTTCGATGAGTGAATGGAAAAGGTCCTACAAAAAATACACAACAGTTTCTTAATATAACTATAGCAACTACAAATGAAGGAGCCAATAAAGATTGAAGATCCAAATCTTCTCCAAATACTTGTTGAATTTTCAGATGTCTTCGCTGAACCGCACAGTCTATCTCCTACCTAACAGCACGACCACCATATTCTGATCCTACCGGGCAAACCACCAGCAAATATCTTATTAGGACCCTAACTGAGTCGGGTCCTAGTCGATTGAGTCGAGTCCTTATATTGGGCCTTGTTGGCCAACCTAGACCTAACATTAGGTCAGCTATGAGAAGATTTGAGTCTATTATAATAAATCAGCTCAAATCCTAGTAGGGTTATGATTCGGCTGAATTAAAGTCGGATTAGGAGTTGGAGTTAGATACGGGTCAGACTTAATTGAGTTATGAATGTAAGAAACCCTAATCTAGCCACCACCCCCTAGTAAAGAAGTGGTTGGCTAGGGTTAGGGAGGAGTCCCTATGTGATGGGAGCCTCCAAGCCGCCTTCTCCTCTTAAGAGAGGCCAACTAGGGTTAAAGATAGAAGTGGAGAGGGATTAGGAGTTGTTAGCCGCCGGCCACTCCTAGTTGAGGCCGACCAGGAGTTGTTTAGGAGTTGGAGTTTTGAGTAGGAGTCCTATTAAGAGTTAGGGTTTAGAAGCCCTATAAATAGCCATGTATTCAGCCATCTTTTTATCATCAGTAGATCAATTATCTTTCAACCTTTGTGCAGAAAATCAAGGAGGGAGGAACCCTTATAGAGTTCGAAAGAGGTAGATCCCCTATAAAGATCACCCCAAGCTTAGAATCCGCAAAGGTTCTAATACTTGGTATCAAAGCAATGTTCTTGGTGCCTCACTGCCCTTACATAGCCACCCATCATCCTTACACAGCTGCCTAAGAAATTTTCATAATTTCTTAGATTGTCAACGAATTTCGTCGTCATCTCCACCACCGCAGATCACCTTTTGATCTCCCCGAGAATTACATCAGGTTCTGGTTTTCTACCTTACTAATGCTGTAATTTAATTATCCTTAACCCAAAAAAACAAAAAAAGTGTTCCAATCTCACTGCATAAACTCTTCATCATAAAGTTTCTATCTTTACGATGAAAGTTGCATTGTAGAATTCAACCGCATACCACTGTCTATTTTTGATATTGCTACCATAATTTTTCTAACCAATCTTCTACAAGTTTTTTATGATGACTTTAGCACTCCTTAACAGCAGATATCCTTTTAGTTTCGTGCAAAAATTGTCAATATAAACCACTAATCTTTTACATCAAAACTGCTAAACTTTTAACATAAAAATCTATAGTAGTATCTTCTCGTAATCTTTGATCTAGCCGAATTCCTTGCTGCTGTATTCTTTTATGAATTTTTTGTCGATATTACCTTTCCCTTACCAGCAGATCTCTCTTGAGTTTTACTCAAATCCTTGTCATGAACTGCTCGAAAGAATTGCATGTATCTTGCTAAATTTTTTTGACGTAAAACTCTGCTGCTACCATCATTTCGGTGTTTCTTGCTGCATACACGCCTGATCTTGACCAACTTGTTTCTGCCACTATTCTTATCCATCTTGCTACTATGCTCATTGGTTTTTTTGCTGTCGTAATCCTCTAAATTATTGTTGGATCTTTCGTTGCAAAACTGCTCTCAACGAAAAAAATCTACAGCAACATCTTTGGCACTTCTTACCGCAGCCCTACCAAACTAGTTACTGCCACCCATAGAAACCTTAAACCATCTTTCCACCCTTCAAACCACTATCCCCCAACCCCCTTACAACCTCCATAGCAGCCTCAAACTGCAGCATCAACTACACCTCTAACAACAGCCTGTCGACGTAGAATTTTGCAGCACTATCTTTTGGTATTTTTTGTTACACCTATATCTGATTCTTACCAAAATTGTTGCTGCCACCCACATCACCCTTAAAACACCCTTCTAGCCTTAAGTCATAGCTGTCATAACCTATTTCCATAACCCTAACAGCACCCAAAGCCGTAGCCCAAAATAGCAACCTATCGCAGCCACAACCCTCCATCACCGATCTTATATTCTATTGCCACCAAACCTTTTACCACCCTATGCCCTTGACCCATCAATAGAAAAATGATAGAAACATCTCAGATTTGGAGGCATACACAATGACATCTCAATATTCAATAGACGCCAAGTTGGAGGCATTTGAATCATGGAACAAATTATGCGCTTTATTCGTAAAATTTAGAATTGGACGATCTCCAAGCTCGATAAAATTCTAGCAAGGTGAAGGTTTAGAGAGGCCTCTCAAAAAGGAAGAACGAGCCACTGATTTGATGCAGCTATGCATGAGGATGGACTTCCCCCGATGAGAAGAGGGAGACCCGATAGGATTGCTTTCACGCATAGAACGTTGCTTTCGTTGTCACTAGGCATTAGAGGTTTCCATGGTGGACACCACTATCATCCTCCTCGAAGGAGAATTCAATGGTACAATTGGCTTGAATACACTCAAGGAGTCCTGACATGGATACAATTCAAAAGTGGGCTACTAAACCGCTTTGGACCGACTAAGTACGAAAATATCGATGAACAACTCGTGAAGATCTGACAAACCTCCATGATCAAAGAATACCAGATCACGTTTAAGAAATTATCTTACCTTCCTCGTGATTGGTCAGACAAATAATTATTAGGGACATTCATCAAAGGACTCAAGTCAGAAATAAAAGGAGAAGTTAAAGCGCGATAACCCTACACCGAGATAGCAACAATTTCCTTCACTCGAATCTAAGAGGAGCGGCTCAACCAAGATGCTTGAAAGATGAGGACTACTCCTAGACCATCAACATATAAACCTTCAGCACCCCTGCTCCCAGCCATCCTTCGCTGCCAAAGAAATTGACGAGAGAAGAACTTCGTGATAGATCAGTGAAGGGCCTTTGTTGGCATTGCAACGAACTTTGGAGCCGCAACCATTGTTGTAAAAAGGGAAGTTTTCCATGATAGAACCTATTGAAGAATCTGAAGAAGAGGACCCTGAACTTGAGGAGGAGAACACGAAGGAGGATCTGCAGTTAGTCGATTGCACGACTCACACTCTAGCCGGCCAAGCGAACCCACAAACAATGAAAGTTGAAGAATCTTTAAGCAGTAGCCTGTCACCATCCTCATCAAGTCTAGGAGAATCAACAACTTTATGAACAATAAGGTTGCTGCCCAATTGATGCTCCAAAATGAAGATTGCAGTAGGTTTGATGTTGAGATCACCAACGGTCGAATTTTGAAGTACTTGTAGGTAAAATTATTTCTACGAGGCCAAAGGATAATTGCTGATTTTTTCCTCCTCCCTCTCGATGATTATGAGGCCATGCGTGACACCAAATGGCTGACTACATTAGGTGATGTTTCATGAATTTTTTTTAAATTCATCATGAACTTTTTCAACCATGGGAAATAGGAGATCCTTCATGGGAAATGTGGGAGCAATATGATGATGGTTTCAATGCAACGAATGGAGAACATATTGTACAAAGTGAACAATGGCTTTCTAATGTAACTCCAACAGCAACATATGCGGGAGCCGACAAAAATTGAAGACCTAAACTTTCTTTAATTACTTGCTGAATTTTTAGATGTCTTCGTCGAACCGCGCAACCTACCTCCTACTCAATGACATGACCACCGAATGCCGATTCTCCCATGCAAATCAGTAGCAAACACTTGGCAATATCATTATCCTCACCTCTAGAAAGCTGAAATAGAGATGATTAAAAATGAGATGCTTGAAACAGGGGTCATCTAGCTAAGTTGCAGCCCCAAATCTTCACCGGTGCTAGTGTTACCTGACCTCGACAAAGTGTTTATGATTAATACATCGAGAGCTATAATTTATGTTGTCCACATGCGAGATGGTCGACCCTAATATGCACCGAGGCTCTCCCTATGCTTCACACAATACTTTTGATCTATAAAGGGGTACTAATTGCTACTTAATTTGAAGTTTGGTTTGATACAGGTCAACAACACGAAGGAGAGATGAAAACAGGCCCAATAAAATTATTGCTTCTATCCACCTCAGACTCAAAATAACCTCACACAACCAAGGACCTTATCAAAGGGCAACCATTATTCTAAAAGAAGGCTCGGTTACTAAAGAACAACCAAGTGGTAGCCCATGCAAGAAAGAAACAACCCCCCGACAAATACCGGAGCAGAAGAAAGTTTGCTAATGAAGATTCCGTTCATCTCCAGCCCTACCAGCAGAAAAATTCGAGCCTCATAGAAGTGGTCCCCCTACTGCTTAGGTCCTTGCAAAATTGGAGATCACATTGGGGCCATGACTTATGGATCAGATTGGCACACTAATTCAAAAATATAATTGATCATCCAAGTATCTTACCATAAATGAAAGTTTAGAGAGGACGACTAATCCCGAATCCACCCACCTGATATTCCTACTAATGAGGAGGCCCAGGTGCAACTGATAATTGCATGGGATCGCAGGATCGTGATGCATCACCGTTCAAACACTATTGCATATGCTGGACTGCAGGAGTATGGTGCGCCTTCTACAAGAACCACAAGGAAGCCTTATGAGGAATGCATATCAGAACCTGAAATCATGGAGTCTCAGCCTTGAGGACAAGGCTGATTTGAAGAGGGTGGGTTTGTTAGGACCCCAACTGAGTCGGGTCTTAGTCGATTGAGTCGAGTCCTTAGATTGGGCCATGTTGGCCAACCTAGACCTGACATTAGGTCAGCTATGAGAAGATTTGAGTCTATTATAATAAATCAGCCCAAATCCTAGTAGGGTTAGGATTCAACTGAACTGAAGTCTGATTAGCAGCCAGAGTTGGATATGAGTCAAAGTCAATTGAGTCATGAATGTAATAAATATTGAATCTCGAATTTTGATGATAAAATCAATTGATGGGTTATTGATCTAACAAGGTTGTTAGAATTAATTAATGCATGATTAACTATAACAAATTACAATCAGAGGATTGACCAAAGTCAAGTCCAAGCATCGAGCCGGAGTGAGGACGATGCAGTTGAGAACTTGCTTGGAGTGTGTCGGGAGCTTGCCGAGGGTAACGAGAGCTTGCCAGGATGGTGCAATGGAGTTCACCAGAAGAAGACCGAGACTCGCTGGAAGATTGTCAAGGGTAGTCGAAAAGCTTACCGGGAGTTGGAAAGATTTTCAAATGGATTTGTTGGTCATGATTGTAATTAATTAAGTCATAGTTAACATCATTCAGGTTTAACCAAATATGGATCCAGGATCAAGCTTAGGCATTAGGCTAAGGTTTTGACGATGTGGTGGGAGCTCACCAGGAGTTCGCTAGGACTTCACCGAAGGTATCAGGAAGATTGCTAATAACACGCAGGGAGATCACGGAGGAAGACTGTGAGACTCACCGCAGGGAATGTCGGAGTTTGCCAGATTGTAGGAGTGATGTTGTTAATTAAGCTTGGTGGTCATGTATGGTTGTAATCCTTAAGTCGTAGGGTAAGTTTGAGTCCGAATTAGGTGTGATTTGGAAGGAATCCAAATCAACCCAAAAGAGGCAATTAGGTCCACAAAAGAGGATTAATTGAGCTCATGTCAAGCTTAATTGGTTGACTAGAGAATTGGTCAACATAAGGTTCAAGTCGAGATTACAAAAGTGAAGGGAATCACTTTTCCAGGATTCCCGATGGCTGAACCGTTAGTAAGCGATGGTTGTACCACCGTCGCCCAAGTTTTTGGGCAGTTGATGATGGCTAAACCGCCCATACCCTAATTTCAGGGTGCTTTCGGTGGTTGCAACACCGATGGCGGTGGTGGTACCGCCCGTACCCAGCTTTTTCTGACTGTGTTTGAAATTTTGGCTCCAAATTATGATTATCAATTTTTTTGGTGCGGGGGCTCGGATGGCAGTAGAGGGGGCAGTAGGCATCGGCATGGCTAGTCGGGGAGTGACCCTTGTCCTTCATGCCTCATGGTTCAATCGTTCTTCCTGGATATGTGCGAAGGAAATTGTCGCCATAAGAGTGTCCGGTCGCCGTGCTTTTACTTCTCATCGGATTTCCAGCTTTAGGTCCTTAATGAAAGTACCTAAAAGTTGTTTCTCAGACCAATCTTCAGTTTGGTTGGATAAACGCTCAAACCTTGTTTGGTAATATTGTATTATAGAGGTTTGACGAATATTTGCCAATTATCCGTCGATGTTGTCAAAATAGGTCGGACCGAAGCGGTTTAGAAGCCCTTCCTTGAACCGCTGCCAATAGAGTCCTCTATGGGTGTGTTTAAACCAATTGAACCACTAAATAGTATCTCCCTCGAGGTGTATGGCAGCAATCTCCACCCGTGTGGCATCGACGGTTCGGTAGAATCGAAAATAGCACTCCGTGCGCGAGATCCATCCGATTGGGTCTCCTTCTTCCCATCTTGGGAAGTCAACCTTCATGTGTGGATTGTTGGGATCAGAGGTGATGTGTCCATACTCTTGAGAATCATCTCACCGATCTGAAGTCTCTCCATGGTGTGACTTCCTCGGGCTTAATGGTAGGCCTATGCTGAATTCAACGAATAAGGATCACATCTTCTCCTCCATGCGGCTTTCAAAGGCTTCAAACTTGGCGTTGATGGCCTCCTCTGATGCCATGGTGTATGCCTCTAGATAGACAATATTAAGATCTTTCTTTTATTATCGGGTTAGTGGCATGAGAGTTGGGAAAGGGGTCGGCCGGTTGGAAGGTTAATTGGTTTGGATAGGAATAGGCTGATTTGGGGAGCTGTTTAGATTCTATTTATGGTAATATTTGGAAGGGTTTTTGGTGAGAATGGTAGGGTTTAGAGATGACAAAAAGTGAATCTGAAATCCCACAAAAAATAGCACTCAAATATGATAGAATTTGATGAAAAGAAGTGTTGCGATGTGCTGTCCTGCTGAACAAGTTTTTATATCGGAGAAACGATGACTTCTCAACATAAATTCCAGAGGAAATTTTAAGGAAATTATGTAGAAACCCTTGGTTTAGGTGTTGTCAATACTAGTAGAGACATTGACGAAATTTTGCCAGCATAACAGTAGGGAAATAGGGCAAAAGATGTAAGGTAGATTCCTTCATCGTAAAATTCTAGAACTGCGTGATGGTAAAAGATCGTACAAGAAAACTGGTTCCTGAAGGAGTTTTTCCATGAAATCAAATCCACATGAAAGCCAACTTGATCTTGAGAATTGTGTAAAAAATTTGGCTAGAAAGAATGAACAAAAGTTCAGTTTTAAGTAGCAACAATCGGCTGAATATTTCTATAGCATTTCACCTTCACAATGATGATAACGTTTGCAACGGTAAAAATTTACAGCAAGGAAACTTTGGAAAACTTATCACATGTATAATATGAAGGATCTTGTAGTATTAAAGAGGTATGGATTATAAAATATACCAGAATTTTAGATCAAATGCAGGGGGCAATGGCAGACTGATTTGATCTGCTGCTGGGGTGGAAGGTGGAGACGCGTGTTATAACAATTGTGAAAATTGCTTGGGAAGGTAGAGGCAGTTGAGATGGCTATAGGACAGAAAGAACATAACTCTGATACTAGATGATAGAACCCCAGAAGGAGCTATATAGATTTTGACCCTTGAGGGGATAAACCCTTGAAACGCTATAGGGGTTCCTCCCTCCTAGACTTGGCACAAAGGCTGAATTGAAGATGATAATTGCTTGATTAAAAGAGCGGAGTGGCTACATCTTAAATAGGGATCAAAATCCTAGCCGAAGGGGGCACTTGCCTAAGTGAAATTACTCTTGTGCCCCTCTTATAGCCATCCTGCCTTAATAGGAACAAGGGGCGGCTAGGTTAGCTCTATAGCCGACCTAAGTAGGAGGAAACCCTGGCCGACTTGCCCAGTAGGGGGGGCGACAACTATTAAGCCCTAAGGGCTAATCCAAACCCTAGCCATACTCCTTTATAAGATAGGAGATGCTTTATTACAATCTAGTAGAGTTTTTATTGACTTCTACTGAAATGATTATGACTCAACCCTGTTGGAGTCCTATAAGGATGAAGAAGTTTATCAGGGATTTGGGAGTCGTACCAAGCAACGTGGAGCTGACTCCCATATGCTACAATAGCGAGAGGGCGATAGCTCTAGCAAGGGAACTCAAGTCTTATCAGAATTGTTCTAAGGATGTTCCAACTGATTAGAGCGATCATGACTCACAAAGATATAGCATTGGGAAGAGTTCCATCCAAAGATAATATTGTAGATCCATTGACGTAGCCGTTAGCTCAGATTGTATTTGAGCATCGTAGGGGTCTGATGGGGAACAGAAACATAGGTGATTAGCTTTAGGTCAAGTGAGAGATTGCTGATTGTAGATGCCCTGTAAGCCTATCACGTGAGTGATGGCATGTATGATACGTTGTGCAATCTTTTTGCTTATGATTATTATTGGTATATTCTCATATTATATTATTTATTACATATATATTGTGATATCCTTGGTTCTGTGCAATGAGAATCATATTGTGATGAGATCACGATAATGAGATCGATTCACCTTTAAACACAGATCCTAAATAATCCTGGTCAGAGGTTACTTGAGAGGGATATCGAGATAATCGGACAGACCGATGTACTATATACCCATCCATATGATGGAGGCTACTGGTCTCATAGCCACTTGTATGAAGACACTAAGGATATAGTACAAGTGCTCATTGGAGAATGAGTTCACTGATTGATCCACTTATGGAATGCAGTATGGATGATGATACCTAATGTCAGACAGTAATTCCATAGTCCCAGTTGTGTATCTGGTCCTTTAACTTGAGACACTAAGGATGTCTTGTATGAGTACTCTTTTCTTTGATGCCAGACTTCTAGGTTTGAAAAGTTTCAGATCTGGTACAACTGGTTATCGAGATTGGTAACCATCCTTACGAAGGCAATTGAGTGTCAATAAAGGATCATCTACTCTCGGTATCACTAGAGGAATATCTCATATGTGCTTGCTCAGACAAATCCCTGACCAATGTTATTCGGATTGAGATAGGAGTTCTCCGGGAGAATCCGATTAGAGCAAGATAAACTGATTATGTATGTGACCTGACAGTACCATATCCAATATATGGTCTCTGGGATATTAGTTGGATGATGGATTATAGGTACACAGTAATTATGGATAAATAGGTCTGATAGATTTGATCCCCGTGTACCGTCTATGGACTATACTGTAGTGGCCTAATACGTCCATAGTCGATGAGTCGAGTAGATTATTATAAAGATAATAATTCACTATATCAGAAAGAGTTCTAATGGGAGTGACTCATGGCCAGTTCGGTATCGGGCCTAGAGGGTCACACACATGTGGTGGATGCTTCAGCGAGGATTGGATGGAGATCCAATTAGCCCATATTCTCATAGATGAGATAGTATGCTGATGAGCTCATTGATTGAGGCCCAATTAAAGGCCTAGGAGATTATTGGATAGAGATCCAATAATGTAAAGTTAGTTGGTAATTGGATGAAGATCCAATACCCATTAAGGCAGGAACCCTAGGGTTTTTTGGTGGCTCTCTATAAATAGGAGAGGAGACTCATGGTTGATAGGCTATAGCTTTGGCCTCACCCTCCTTTCTCCTCCCTCCCTCTACGCAAGAGTTGCAAGTTCAGATTGGAGGAGTTTTGTTGTAGAAATCCATCGTGTGGATACCGCTAGAGAGGAAGACACTTGACTTCCTTCATCCTCTCCATCTGGATATGGAATACAGAGATATCCTAGGTAAAATCAATCTCTCACACATCGTGGTTTTTTGGTTTTTGTGATTTTTTTCTCGCCACCCCCAATCTTTTACACGACGATTTGATCTGCATGGGAAACCGATTTTGTTTTGGTTTCCACTATGCATGTGATGCACTCGCTAAGGTTTCCCAACAGCTTCCCGATCCCTTCAGCGAATCTCCTAGCGAACTCCCAGCGTGCTCCCTCTGCATCGTCCAATCCTTGGCCCGATGCCTAAGCTTGATCCTAGGTTTATGTCTGATCTTAATTGCCAAGCACATCCACTTCAAGACCTTCCCAACTCCCGGCAAGCTTTTCGGCTACTCTCGATAATCTTCCGGCGAGTCTAGGTCTTCTTCTGGCGAAGTCCCTTACCCTATCCTGGCAAGCTACTGATACCCTCGATGAGCTCCCGATACACTCCTGGCGAGTTACCAACTGCATCGTCTGAACCCCGGCCTGATGTATGGACTTGACTTTAGCCAATCCTGATTGTCATATTCTCTCTGTCATAGTTAATCCTACATCAATCAACTTCTAACATCCCACGTTAGATCAATAACCCATCAATTGATTTCATTATTAAAATCTGAGATCCAATAGGTCCATTACAGATTGAGGTCCCCACAAGTGTCCACAGACACAACTCCTATTTACAAGTTAGAACCTGCCATGAAAGCTAACCAAACTAGGGCTGCCAAGCCTACTACAAGCCCGCTACTTGTTATATAAAGCATGTACAAAAATCAAAAGACACTGACAAGCATGAGTATTATATCGAGCATTTTGTTTATATTTTTGTCTGTGACATTCTCTCCCACTTATTCCTTCGATGTCCTCATCGAAGTCATTGCAGACGCTACATCTCCTTGCCTTTTGCTGAATCTTTATCTTC
Source organism: Ensete ventricosum (assembly GCA_029747655.1). Lineage (NCBI taxonomy): Eukaryota > Viridiplantae > Streptophyta > Magnoliopsida > Zingiberales > Musaceae > Ensete > Ensete ventricosum. Next base: position 35,672,684 of record JAQQAF010000008.1, on the reverse strand, counting down.
TGCTATGAGTACAACATGCCTCTTGGCTCCCAGCTGCTCTCCGCTATTGTAGTTGAGTAGTCGAATTCTGATCTACCATGTTGCTTCAACTCACTAATGCTGACTCTGGTGTGGGGTCGGCTGAGTTGTGTTGATCCTTATTGATTCTTACAGATCCTTTTGATAAAGGGAAAGAACTTCCTTGTTTTGTGCTAGTATCTCAAACGTCTCATGTCACTTGAACTGGATGGTTGCTTGTTAGAGTTTTAACGAGAATCATCTCACAGACTTTGAAGTTCTTGAGGTCATTCCTTCACAAAATTGGCCCATCGATTCTTCTTCAACTTAGTTGTCGCTTCCAAGTATGTTCGCGTAACTTCTACTTTGAAATTGATATTATGTTGGGAAATGAAGCAGACAATCTACTCTTAATAGTACTGATTACCATTAGTGAGGAGTTGATAATGCGTCTTCCATTAGATTTCTTTAAAGGGTCTTTTAACTTGTGTAGAGCTCCTTTGCTAGATAAATAAAAAAACTGAGGTACTCGGTTTTGCCCATTCTCTTAGGAGTTGAGAAGGCAAGGTTATTGGACTTCACCCACCTCCTCGAGGTTATACTTTTTTTTGGTAAGTTCCTCGAGGTTATACTTCATGCATCAAGCTGATTACTAGTCTTCACCTACTCTTTGCTCACACTTTTGAAGCACCCGAAGTGTTTGCACTCTTTGCATTGAGTTAGCTACTATGAGTCACCTTCTATCTGCTATCGAACTTCTGTAATGCAAGAAGTTTTGCCCAAAAAAAGTATAATTTCACCCCAACTTGGAGCAAGTCTTCAATAGTTTTGATCACCTTTGAGATTGTACCATCTTCTCCATCATCTTTGTCTCCTACTCCTCTAAGTAGAAAAGGTACAACACCACGTACTGCTTACTTTGTTCCTTAGTCGAGCATTCCTGTATCAACTCGAAGTCCCCCACTTTCAGCTATATTGATAAGAAGCTCATTGATATCGGTCTTATGAAGTTCCTTGGCCTCTGCCCTTCTGCCTTGTCCTAGTACGTGGAGTTTGTCTCTGCATTCTCCACCTCCTGAGCTCCTTTCATGACTAACGCTCTCCCTCTATGAGACCAAGCGATCGATGACTCTACAGAAGTCCCACCGTTGATGGGAGTTAGGTCTTGGTTTAGCTTGTTGGTCATTAAGAGTTATAATCATTGAGTCATAGTTAGAGATTGAGTCCTAATTGAGTTGGATTTGGATAAAATCCAAATCAACTCAATGAGGCAACTGGATCCACTATGTGGTTTGGTTGAGCTCAATTAGTTGACCAAAGAATTGGTCAACATCAAGTTTAAGCTGGAATTCAAAAAGTAAAGGGAACCACTTTTTCTGAGATTCTAGCAGGTAAATCGCCGGTGAGTGACATTTGGACCACCCGTACCCTAGAAACAGGGCGGCTGCCAGTGACTGTCAACAGTTGAACTGCCTGTACCTAGCTTTCGAGCAGTTGACGGTGGGTAAACCACCCGGGATGGGCGGTTGAACTGCCCGTACCCAAAATTCTGGGTGCTTTCGATGGTTGACCTACCCAGGCTTGCGATTGAACCGTCCATACCCGAATTTTACAAGTATGTTTGAATTTTTGGCTATAAATTCTGAAGCCATTTGGAGTCTATAAATACTCTAAGTTTTCTTGCATTCCATACAATAATTTTGGGGATTATTTTCTGTGAAAAATTATGTGTGAATTGTGAGAAAAAAAAGGGGACAGGAGAGAGCTTAGAGTTAGAAAATTCTTGAAGTCTCCCTTGTAAGCAAGTTGTAAGGGTTTGATCTTCGCCTAAAGAAGATCGGTAGTAGATGTCGGTGTGCCTTGAGAAGGAGGACTCGGGAGTGGACGTAGGCCCGTTGGTGCCGAACCACTATAATTATGAGGGTTTCTTAATTCTCGCACTTATTACTCACTTGCAATTATCAAGTTCTTAATCGTTTTGAACTAAACAGACGCTTCTGATTTTTACTTAACCATGAAAGCAAAGTTTCAAGTCAAGTACTTCCATTCTATGTTGATTATCTTTTGAGATTTGTTTGTTTCCTCTTAAGTCAGTTTTAAGCAAGTAACTTAGCAATTTTGCTAGAAACATTCACTTGTTATGAAATGATTTGATTTGTCTATCTTGCTTAAACTGAAATGTTTTTCGTTAAAACTAAAATTTACATTTGTACTAATTCACCCCGCCCCCCCTCTTAATGCCAATTGATCCTAACAATTGGTATCAGAGCAAGGTAGTTACTTATTAGATTAACACCCACTTGAGTAAATGACTTATTTTAGCATGAATGAGGGACATTCCATTTAACGTCCTCTCATATTTAATGAGACGGATTACATATATTGGAAGACATGGATATATATTTTTCTTATCTTTTTAGACCTTGATTTATGAAATATTATTGAGAATAGATTTAAAAAATCTTCCAAGCTAATGAATGAGCTAAATGATTTGGAAAGGACTAAATTTTCTTTAAATGCAAAGGCTATGAATGCCTTTTTTGTGCTCTTGACAAGAATGAGTTTAATCTTATTTCCATTTGTGAATCGGCTTTTGATATTTGGCACACACTAGAAATCACACACGAGGGGACTAGTAGAGTAAAAGAATCTAAAATAAATATTTTAGTTCATAATTGTAATTTGTTTCGAATGAAACCAAATGAATCCATTGGAGACATGTACACCTGTTTCATGGATGTTGTCAATGGCCTTAAATCTTTTTTGAATTTTGAATTAGTTAGTAAAATTTTAAGATCTTTATCTAAAAATTGGGATCATAAAGTAATCGCTATTCAAGAGGCCAAAGACTTAAATAACTTACCTCTTGAACAACTGATTGGCTCTCTTATGACATATGAACTAAATTATAAAGCTCATGATGAACTTGATGAACCCCTTCCAAAGAACAGGAATGATGTAGCACTTTAGACAATAATAACTCCTCGTGTGAAACCTCGAGTGATGAGGACCATGATATTGCATTGTTATCAGGAAAATTTAAAAAATTTATAAAAAGGAACAAAATCTATAAAAATAAAAGAGAACCAAAGAAGGATAATGTCATATGCTATGAATGAAAAAATCGAGACATTTCAAAAATATGTCCCCATTTGAAAAAAAAGCCAACACACAAGAAGAAAGTAATTTCGGCCACTTAAGACGATTCAAGCTCTTCGGACGAAGATGACCACTCTAAAGATGAAGTTGCTAACTATGCTCTAATGGCGATAAAAAATGAGGTTTGTCTCCAAACTAAAGCTATGAGCACCAAATGATATCTTGATAGTGGATGCTCAAGGCATATGACCAGAGATCCATCTTATTTTTCTAAGCTCACTATCTTAAGTGAAGGAGTTGTTATCTTCAGAGACAACAAGGGTAAAATCATTGGAAAAGGAACATTAGGTAACACATCAAATCTCTTGATTGAAAATGTGTTATTAATTGATGGCTTGAAACATAACTTGCTTAGCATTAGTCAATTATGTGATAAAGGATATATAGTTAAATTTTAACCTAATACTTGCATAATTGAATTGTCATACAAAAATAAATCCTTGATTGCTTTAAGAAATAATAATGTATACACCATAGATATTGAAAAATTTTATGATGAAACTTGTTTTTCGGCTTTTAATGATGATGCTTGGATTTGGTATAAAAGATTAGGTTATGCTAGCATGAAACTTTTAAACCAAATTTCTACCTAGTAAGAGGCTTGCTTAATCTCAAGTTTATCAAAGACAAAGTGTGTGCTTTAAGTTAAAAAATCAAATAAGCACATTTAGACCACTTCAATTGATTCATATACATCTATTTGGACCAATTGACATTACAAGTTTAGGTGGTAGCAAATTTGTATTTGTTTTGGTGGATGACTTTATAGGTATACTTGGACCTATTTCTTAGCACATAAAAGTGATATATTTAAATATTTTGAGAAGTTTTGTAAATTATTCAAAATGAAAAAGGATGTATGATTTTTTCAATACATAGTGATCATGGTGGAGAATTTCAAAATAATAATGTTTTAAATTTTTTGTGAACAAGATGGGTATATCTATAACTTTTTTACTCCACGAAATCCATAACAAAATGGAGTAGTAGAATGAAAAAATAGGAGCTTACAAGAAATGACTAGAACAATATTAAATGAACATGCTATGTTTTAAATAGGGTTCTTATAAGACCATTACTCACCAAAACTCTTTATGAATTGTGGAATGGTAAAAAATCCAATATTTTTTATTTTAAAATATTTGATTATAAATATTTTATTTTAAATGAAAAGGATGCTTTAGGTAAATTTCATGCAAAATCCGATTAAGGTATTTTTTTAGGTTATTCTTCTATTTAAAAAGCTTATCATATTTTTAATAAAAGAATATTAGTAATAGAATAATCCATTCATGTTGTTTTTAATGAGTTTTTCGAATTTAAAAAGATTGATTTTGACGATGAAGTTGTTCTTGGTAACTTGAATTTAAATGATAATACTCTTAAAAGTAACTTGGATGAATCTTCTTCCAAATCCTTACCCAAGGATTGGAAGTATGTGAATGATCATCCTAAGAAACTTATAATAAGAGAAACATCAAAATGAGTTCACTCGATCTTCTTTTAGAAATTTTTGTGCGAATGTCATGTTTCTTTCTCAAGTCGAGCCAAAGTGCATTGATGAGGCTCTAAGAGATGATTCTTGGGTTAATGTAATGCACGAAGAGCTTAGTCAATTTGAGAGAAATGAGGTATGTGAGCTTGTTCCTAGACCTACTAACCATTTAGAGATTGGTACTACATGGGTCTTTAGAAACAAGCAAGATAAAAATGATATCATAGTTAGAAACAAGGCTAGATTAGTGGCTAAAGGTTTCAACTAGGAAGAAGAAATCGATAATAAGGAAACCTTTGCTCCCATGGCTTGATTTGAAGCCATAAGGATGCTCCTTGATTTTGCTTCTTTTAAAAATTTGAAGTTGTTTCAAATGGATATTAAAATTACTTTTCTAAATGGTTTCATTTCCCGAAAAGTGTATGTTGAACAACCTCTCGGTTTTGAAAATAATCTTCTTCCTAATCATGTTTTCAAACATACAAAAGCTCTTTATGGATTAAAATAAGCCCCTTGGGCTTGGTATGAAAGACGTTCTTTTATTATTTCAAATAAATTTTCAAAAGGCAAGGTTGATACCACATTATTTTTCAAGCATTTTAAAAATAATTTACTTATTATTCAAATATATGTTGATGATATTATTTTTTGATCTACAAATGAATCTTTATGTGAGTTTTTTACAAAAGAAATGAGCCAAGAATTTGAAGTGAGTCTAATGGGTGAGCTAATATTCTTCTTGGGATTACAAATAAAATAACTTGATGATCGTATTTTTATTAGTCAAACTAAGTACACATTGAACTTGATAAAATAATTTGGATGAAAAATACTAAAGCATTAAACACTCCCATGAACACATCTACAAAGTTGGACTTAGATAATGAAGTAGAAAACTTTGTTAAAAAAACTTATAGAGGTATGATAGGAAGTTTATTATACTTAACTGCTACTAGACCAGATATCATGTTTAGTATTGGACTGTGTGCAAGGTATCAATCTAACCCAAAACTTTCTCATTTGAAAGCAGTTAAATGAATTTTTAGATACTTAAAAGGAACCTCAAAACTAGTATTATGGTATCCAAAATTAAAGAACTTTTACTTGATTGCCTATTCTGATGTTGATTTTGGTGGATGTAGAATAGATAGAAAAAACACTATCGGAATATGTCAATTTTTAGGACATGCACTTATTTCTTGGACTTCCAGGAAACAAAATTCAATAGCCTTATCTACTACGGAAGTAGAATATATTACAACTAGTGCATGTTGTGCCCAAGTTGAATGAAAAACACACTAGAAGATTATGGAATAAAATTAAAAAATATTCCTATAAAGTATAATAATACAAGTGCTATATATTTAACCAAAAATCCTATTCAACATTCAAGAACCAAACATATTGATATTAGACATCATTTTATAAGAGATCATGTAAATTGTCAAGATATCTCCTTGGAATTTATTGACACTAAACATCAATTAGCGGATATTTTTACAAAACCCTTAAATGAAGAAAATTTTGATTTCGTTAGAAGAGAACTTGGAATGTTAAATCATGAAAATCTATGAATTGCTTGATTTCATGAGAATGAGTTAGTTTTTTATGATAATATTTTTAAAATTATCTTATTGTTCCCATGAGATGATTATTTTATTATTCACAAAAGGGAGAAAATTTACATGATGTTTTGCTATTTTATAGACTTATTTGCTAGAAATTACTTGAGATATTTTTAAATGCATGTGTAGCCCTTAAACTTTTGAATCTCCTAGAACGTCTTGGAGTTTTGAGTTTATCTTTTAAATTCACCTTTATAAATTTGAGAGCTATGTTTAGTGATATTTTATAACTCCTCCCTTATTTTCTTTCCTTCTTGTTCACAACAGGAACATAATTCTTTACTACTTATATTGTATTTTAAAAAGGAGGAGCAAAAACTCGTATGCCTTAAATGCTTAGCCCCACATTTCGTCTTTTTGTTAATGACAAAGGGAGAGAAATGAATGTTGATGATTTATGTAATAAGTTAAGAGGAAATTTTTAAATGTTTGAAATTCATGAAAATCCTTGATGAGTTGATGACTCAAAAATTTAAAAGTAAATTTTTATTGATATAAGTATCCTTGAAATATGATTTACTTGAAATATTGATTGTCTTGATTTACTTGAATTCAAGAGTGTGTGATTCTCTTGAATTTAAGTTGGGATTAACTCCCATCATTAATTGATTGTCATCATAAAAAAGGGGGAGATTGTTGAATCTCATATTTTGATGATAAAATCAATTGATGATTGTTTAATCTAATATGTGTGTTAGAGGAGGAATTGCAGGTCTAATTATGACAAGAGCAATAGAGTTACAACCAAATGATGGGCCAAGATCAAGCTTGGGCATCGGGCCATATTCGAACGATGTAGTGGAACCTTGCTGGGAGTACGCTAGGAGATTCGTCGAAGGGATCGGGAAGCTCGCTGGGAACATGCTGGGAGATCACCAAAAGATGACCATAAGACTCACCGCAAAAATGTCGGAGGCTGTCAGATTGATGGGAGTTGGGTCTTGGTTTAGCTTGTTGGTCATTAAGAGTTGTAATCATTGAGTCATAATTAGGGACTGAGTCCTAATTGAGTTGGATTTATATGAAATCTAAATCAACTACATGAGGTAACCGGGTCCACTATGAGGTTTGGTTGAACTAAGGTTGAGCTCAATTAGTTGACCAAAGAATTAGTCAACATCAAGTTCAAGCCAAAACTCAAAAAGTGGAGGGAACCACTTTTTCAGAGATTCCGACAGGTAAACCGCCAATGAGCGATGTTTGGACCGCCCGTACCCTGTAAACAGGGCAACTACCAGAGGCTTTCAACAGTTGAACCACCCAAGTCAGCGGTTGAACCGCCCAACCTGGCTTTCGAGTAGTTGACGATGGGTAAACCGCCTAGGTTGGGTGGTTGAACCACTCGTACCCAAGATTCTATGTGCTTTCAGTAGTTGACCTACCCAGGCCTGCGGCTAAGCCGCCCGTACTCGAATTTTATGGGTATGTTTGAATTTTTGGCTCCAATTTCTGAAGTCATTTGGAGTCTGTAAATACCCCAAGGTTTCTTGCATTCCAAACAATAATTTTATGGATTATATTCTATGAAAAAATTATGTGTGAATTGTAAGAAAAAAAAAATGGAAGGGGAGAGAGTTTAGAGTTAGAAAATTCTTGAAGTCTCCCTTGTAAGAAAGTTATAAGGGTTTGGTCTTCACCCAAAGAAGATCGATAGTAGACGTCGATTTGCCTCAAGGAGGACTCGGGAGTGGACGTAGGCCCGTTGATGCTGAACCACTATAATTATGAGTGTTTCTTAATTCTTGCATTTATTACTCACTTGTAATTATCAAGTTCTTAATCGTTTTGAACTGAATAGACGCTTCCGATTTTTTACTTACTCCTTGAAAGCAAAGTTTCAAGTTAAAGCACTTCCCTTCGATGTTGATTATCTTTTGGGATTTGATTGTTTCCACTTAAGTCATTTTTAAGCAAGTAACTTAGCAATTTTCCTTGAATTATTGACTTGTTATGAAAAGCTTCGATTTGTCTATCTTGCTTAAAGTGAAAAGTTTTTTTGTTAAAAATAAAATTTACACTTGCACTAATTCACCCCCCTTCTTAGTGCCAATTGATCCTAACACATAGTACTCCGAGTTCACCTCTTTTCTGACCAATGCTTTGCTTTTGGGTAGTTGAGCCCCTCTGGACTCGTCGTTGCTTCCTCACCCCTTTCGACCACCTGCTTTAACACCCCTGTGTTCTCTAAGCAGTTTCCCTTGGTCGAGGGTACTATAACTCTTATGCACGGCCTCTGCCATCTTGTTGTAGGGCTCGCGTCGATTCTATTTGTTGTAGCTTCCTTGGTAGCAACGTTCACTTACTTGGCCTTGTCCTTTGACTTGTCGGGCTCCCTTAAGTAAATTTGAGCACTGAAGTAGTCCAACTCTCTAGTCGCTCTGATCACATCTCCATATAATCAAGTCCCCTCATGGGACTTGCTGGTACTTGTACTTAGAATTCTCCCTCAGTGGTAAACAACCCTCATATGATGATGACTAAGGCTTTCATCCAATGAAAGATTCAATGCGCACACACGGAAGATCCACAACTACGGTATCATGGCATTCACTCCTTGATTTCAAAGCTCTTCTTGCCGTTGTGTTGTTCATCGAAATGGAGCTTCCAATAGCTCCTAATCATACCTCCGCATTATCATGTCCCTCATAGGACTTCTCCCGCGTGTGTTGTATTGCCTCGAACTATTCCACCACGATCCGCTACACCATGTCACCTTCTGGTGACATCTCCATTGCATTCAAATTCTTGTGTGATGAACTCGGACTATGATCTCTCCATGTGTGGCCTTTACCAGCACATCGTAGGGCCTCCGCCACCTCCGATTGTGTTTGTTCCTTTAGCAATTCACCTTCGCCCACCCATTCTCAGGTCATACCTGGACGAAGCATCATTCTAGGATAGTTCATCACCTATTAGTTCTTGAAGTCCCTAGACTTCACTATAATTAGTGCATCATTGTCTATATCCTAGGCCTCTATCCCCCACCAGCATAATCTCCGCTGCACATCGCTTTCTTCATGACAACTCAAATGATAGCACTATGACATATTCTTCAAGAGTACCTACTTCTGCATTCTCTTGCCCCGTGCTAAGGCCTTATGATCCCAACTTCGCCTCTACAAGTTGAATCACCTTAGTTTCTCTATCGAATGTATTTTTAAGATAAGGTGCATATGCCTCAAAGCTCCCTTTGTCTTTGGCACCATGCAAGATGAGTCTACCCCATCAGAATGAAGAATCTATAGAATGACATGATACCACTCTTGCCTCTACAAGAGTTAATGTCCTTGAACTCTATCTAAGGAAAGCTTAGTGCCTCCGCTCTATGCTTCCATGTCGACTCCCTTCATGCGGCTTGGATACTTCACCAAGTTTCACCCAAGTTACCCCACTCCTCGATTTGCATTGAGTTGATGGTGGCCCTCATGCCCACCATTCCATGAGTTAGCCCTTCGTTGAGTCCGATTTCTACATCGATTCTAAGTGTGCCTTCGTATGATGTTACCATTATCATTCCCCCACTTGATCTTGCAATGTATCCACCAATGCATTACTTCATTCAAGATCATGCAATGACTCCTCGTTGCTCGCTCATTTCATTGAGCTTTATAGAGATATTTTCTTAAGGTACTCTTTCTCAACATTTGCAGTTTGTTGCACATGATTCTCCCTTTGGAAAACTAGGACCTATCTCTCCTAGACATCTGTTCTGTTGGAGTAACTTTCTTCTTTGCATTCTTCTCTTTGAAAGTTATGGAGACCACCATCCCCTTAGACTACTTCGTCTTACTGAACAATTTGTGCATTGTTCTGCTACCGCAAATGCGTTTGCTAGATTGTGACACTTCACCAATACAACCTCTATTGCACCGTTACAGGTCTAGCAATATGCTAAACTTGTTACACACTTCAGCCTCCTACGAACGTATCCTTCCTATACCGAAGAAAAAGTTCCAATGATCCATGGCCTTAAGTTTTGGTCACCTTGGGATGGCCACGAGCACTCCATTGTCCGCCTACAAGCCCTTGCATGAATACCAAATTCTTCAAGTTAGCAATTCCTCTCACCTCTTTTGGTCGTTGCGCAACACATCTCACTTTGTATGGTCTCATCTTTTACTAAGCACCCCACTTGTCTTGAGCATCGTCAGGTTTGGTTGCCAACGTCGAGCCATAGCTCAAATTCAGCCATCCCACCCTTTGTGTGCTATGCATTCTTCCTAGCTTACTTGTCCTTATGGTGCCTCTCGCACAAAGGGTTGGTCATTCCTCTGAATGCCAATTATTGGATGCTGGCTCCTCTGAGTGACTCCTTTCCCTACATCTTAAGGTCCATTTCCCCAAACGATTGTACGTGCTTGCTGCCCTCCATGTAGCTTAGCTAGGTCCCCCCACGTTTGCATGACAAGTGTTTCTACGTGCACTTGTCTTACTTTGATATCATCTGTCACGAACTTGCTGATTTTGCCTAAGTCGTGCAATACCCTTATGTGTCCATCCGTAAAGGTCAGCCTCCCTGAACCTCCTAGGGTCCCTTAGGACCTACAAAAGAGAAAATGGGTTAGAAAAAGTATTTGCCACGGGATCCATAAGCAACCACTTTAGCAAATACTATATATAGCCAATACAAATTACAAACATGGACTTTACAAGCTCTAAATGGTTACACACAAAAGATCAAGATCTATTATAGACCGAAGTCCCCACAAGTGTTCATATGACACAACTCTCATTTATAAGCTAGAGAACTCGCCATGAAAGCTAACGAAACTTGGGCTGCCAAGTCTACTGCAAGCCAACTACTTGCTGTATAATGCATGTAGAAAAATTGAAAGACATAAACAAGCATGAGCATTACATCGAACACCTTGTTTATATTTTTGTCCATGACAATATAGGGACCATGGCGCAGTGGCCTAGTACGTCCATAGTCGATGAGTTGAGTTAATTGTTATGAGATAATAATTTACTAAGCCGGTAGAAAATCTGAGAGGTGAAACTCATGACCAGCTCGGTATTGGACCTAGAGGGTCACACACATATGGTGGATGTTTAAGCGAATAGAGGATTGTATATGAGTTATCTGATTAGCCCCTGTTCTGATTGAATTGGTCCAACATTGATGGACTTCTTGCTTGAGGCCCAATTAGAGGACAATTGAGATTATTGGATAGAGATCCAGTAATCCAAGAAGTAAGGGTAATTCAATAGAGATCCAATACCTACTAAGGCAAGATCCATTAGGATTTTGGTGGCTCTCTATAAATATGAGGTAGGGGCAGCCAATAGGGCGATAGGTTGCACCTTTGGCCACCCCCTCCTATTCTCCTCCCTCCCTCGTCTTCTCAGCTGACCTGCCTCTCCCTATTGTGAGAGGGTAGCGAAAAAGATATGATATCTTCTTCCACATTTGTGCAAGAAGATGCACAAGAGTTGTGGGGTTTTAGCTACCATTGGAGGAGCATCATTGCAATAATCTATCATGTAGATACCGCTAGAGAGGGGGACATTTAACCTCCATCATCCTCCCTAATTAAATTTGAAATTTTAGGGATATACGATCTCCCCAGGAAATCAATCTCACACTAGTCGCAATTTTCAATTTTTACGATTTTTCACAGACCAATTGTTGCACGTCAACGTGATAAATGTGGGAAACTGATTTTCTTTTATTTTTCACTATGCATACGATGCTCTCTCATGATTTTCCAATAGTGGTATCAGAGTAATAGAACCCCAGAAAGAGCTCTATAGATTATGATCCTTGAGGGGGATCAACCCTTGGAACGCTGTAGGGGTTCCTCCTTCCTAGACTCGGCACAAGGCTGAAATAAAATTGATAATTACTTAATTCAAGAGGGGGGCAGCTACATATTTAAATAGGGATCAAAAACCTAGCCTAAGGGGGTGCTTGCCTAAGTAGAATTATCCCTTTGCCCCTCCTATAGCCAACCTGCCTTAATAGGAAAAGGAGGCGGCCTAGTGGCTCTATAGCCGACCTAAGCAGGGGGAAACCCTAGCCGACCAACCCAGTAAGGGGTGTGGCGGCTACTAAGCCCGAAGGACTAATCTAGACCCTAGTCATACTCCTTTATAAGATAGAAGTGACTTTATTACAATCTAATAGGGTTTTATTGACTAGTACTAAGATGGTTAGGACTCAACCCTGCTGGAGTACTATCAAGTCCGCCCTCTTCAGATCAGCCTTATCCTCAAGGCTGAGGGTCTATAAACTTTGGAAACTGGATCTTCAACTCCTCATGTGACTCTCATGATATCATTAACTGAATTTTGGCCTCCTCATCAGCTGGGGTGTTAGTTGGAAGGATTTGGGATGAGTCGTCTTCTTTAAATTTCTATTTGAGGTGGGGTACTTGGCGGATCAACTATAATCTTGATTTGGTACATGAATTTGATCTCTAGGTTAGGGTCCCAATGTGATCCTCAATTTTACAAGGCCCAAAGAAATAGGGAGACCACTTCATTAAGGCTCGAGTTTCCTGTTGATCGGGCTAGAGGTGTAGAAAACTCAATCTTCAATTTTTTGTCCATTCTGAAGTTTGTCGGGAGATCGTTTCTTCTTTGCATGTGCTGTCATATAGTTAGTCTTTAGTGATAACCAATCTTTCTTCTATAATGGTGACTGCCCTCTGGTATAGTTTCAGATATTGAGAGCCCTATCTAGCATGAGCATAGATTGTAATTCTTCTAGTTTTACTCCTCTTTCGTGCCATGGACCTATATCCAATCATATTTTAAATTTGGTAGTAATTAGTATCTCCTGTAAAAACCTCGTATGGAGTGTGGGGGGAAGCCTCAGTGTAAATTAGGAGTCGACCATCTTGCATAAGAATAGCCTTAATTCCAACTCCTAACGCATCAGCCTCAATGATAAAAGTGCGACCGAAATCGGGCAGCGCTAGGACCAACGTCATCGTCATGGCTTCCTTGAGTCGTTCGAAGGCTGCGAAGGCTTTATCTGACCACAAGGAGTCTTTCTTTAGTAAGGACATGAGTGGGGCCCTGATCTTTCCATAATCTTTCATAAAATTTTGGTAGTAGCCCATGAGTCCAAGGGAACCGCATAGTGATTGTACGTTTGTAGGTCTCGGCCATCCTTGCATTACCTCGATCTTTGTCGGGTCCATCACCACTCCATCCTCTAATATAATATGCCCAAGATACTTCACTTTATGTTGTAAGAAGCCACACTTTGACTGTTTAACATAAAGAGTATTCTCCCGAAGAATCGTTAGAACAGTTCGTAAGTGCTGAAAATGTATATCAAGCGTAGGGCTAAAAATGAGAATATCATCAAAGAATACCAATACGAACTTGCATAGAAAACTCTGGAAGATGTCATTCATCAAGCTTTAGAAAGTAGAAAGAGTATTCGTAAGTCCGAAAGGCATTACCAGAAACTCGTAGTGGCCGTTATGCGTACGGAATGCAGTTTTCAGAATATCTTCAGTGCATACTATAATCTGATGGTATCTGGATCCGAGCTCCAATTTAGCAAAGACTCGGGCTCCTTTTAATTCATCCAAGAGTTCATCTATAAATGGGATAGGATATTTATCCTTGACGATAATGGCGTTTAGAGCTCGGTAGCCAACGCACATCCGTCACGTACCATCTTTCTTGCGCACTAGCAACACCGGTGAGGATTAAGGGCTGCAACTCGGTCGAATGACCCTGGTGTCAAGCATCTCTTTAACAATGTTCTCGATCTCGTCCTTCTGCAAGTGAGGATAGTGGTATGGTCATAAATTTGCTAGAGGTTTGCATGGCAAAATAGGAATGCAGTGGTCATGCGGCCGGTTAGGGGGCAACCCACGCGACTCCAAGAAAATATCCGCAAATTCGTTCAAGCAAAGGGCAAGCTTAAGATCTGAGTTTTGTACGTTCTCCCCCATAGATGGCTGCTAAATATGCATCAAGAATCCTCTATGTGCTTTGTGCAAAACTTTCTCCATTCGTTGCGACGAAACAGTGGAAATTTGGCTCTTGCGCTTGCCTCGTAACATGACCTGTCTCCCTTTGCAATAAAATTTTATGATTAATTTAGAAAAATTCCAGGAGATATCACCTAGTGTCATGAGTTATTCGATCCTGAGTATGGCTTCATAATCATCAATGGGTAGGAGGAAGAAATCAGCTACCACTTCTTGGTCTTGGAGGAGTAGTTTCACCCGTGGGCACTATTGGTCGCAATTAAAGATTCGGCCGTCGATGACCTTAACGTCAAACTTGTTGCAACCTTCGATTTCAAGTGCCAAACATGCAGCAACCTTACTGTTGAGGAAGTTGTTGGTGCTGCCCGTGTCGATGAGAATGGTGATGGGTTGCTATTTTAGAAGTCCTCCAACTTTCATCATCTGCAGGTTGGAGTAGCCAGCCAATGCGTGCACTGCGTAGTCAGCCGGTTAGGACTCTTCCTCCATAGCTTCTTCTTTAGGTTCAAGAGCTTCTTCAGATGTTTCATTGTCCTCATCCTTCGTTGGTTCAATCACGAGGAGCCGGCCCTTTTTGCAGCGATGTTCGCGGCTCCACGGTTTGTCGCAATACCAACACAACCCCTTGGTCGATCATTCGTGAAGCTCATCTCTTGTCAACTTTTTTGGTGCAGGGGCTTGGATGGCAGTAGAGGGGCCAGTAGGCCTCGGCATGGTTGGTCGGGGAGCGACCCTGATCCTTTGTACCTCGTGGTTCAATTGTTCTTCCTGGATACACGTGAAGGAAATCACCGCCATAAGAGTGTACAGTTGCCACGCCTTTACTTCTCCTCGGATCTTCGGCTTTAGGCCCTCGATAAAAGTACCTAAAAGTTATTTCTTAGACCAATTCTCAGTTTGGTTAGATAAACGCTCAAACCTTATTTGGTATTCTTGTATTGTAGAGGTTTGACGGATCTTTGCCAATTGTCCGTCGATATTGTTGAAATCGATTGGTCTGAAGTGGTTTAGTAGTCTTTCCTTGAATCGCTGCCAAGAGAGTCCTCCATTGGTGCCATTAAACTACTGAATAGCATCTCCCTCAAGATGGATGGCAGCAATCTTCACCCGTGTGGCATCATCGGTTCGGTAGAACTAAAAATAGCGCTTCGCGTGCGAGATCCACCCGATCAGGTCTCTTTCTTCCCATCTAGGGAAGTCAACCTTCATGCATGGATTATTGAGATCAGAGGTGATGTGGCCATGTTCTTGAGGATCATCTTATTGATCTGAAGTTTCTCCGTGTTGTGATTTCCTCGGGCTCGACGGTCGGCCAATGCTGAATTCGGCGAAAAGGGATCGCATCTTCTCTTCCATGCAGTTTTCAAAGGCTTCAAGCTTTGCATCGATAGCCTCCTCTGATGCCATAGTATACGCCTCTAGATCTATAATATCGATATCTTTTTTTTGTTGTCGGGTTAATGGCATGGGAATTTTGGAGAAGGGGGTGGCCGGTTGGAAGGTGAATTGGTTTGGATGAAAGTAGGCTGCGGTTTAGGGCAGATTTGGGGGCTGTTTGGTTTCGGTTTAGGGTAGGGTTTTGAAGGGTTTTTGGTGAGGATGGTAGAGTTTTGAGATGAGGAAAAGAGAGTCCAAAATCTTAGAAAAACATAGCACTCAAATATGATAGAATTTGGTGAAAAAAAGTGCTGCGATGTGCTATCCTGCTGAACTGATTTTATGTTGGAGAAACGATGACTTCTCGGCGTAAATTCCAGAGGAAAATTCAAGGAAATTATGCAGAAACCCTTGGTTCAGATGTTGTTAATACCAATAAACAGTTTGATGAAATTATGACAGCATAACAATAGGAAAATAGGGCAAAAGACGAAAGGCAGATTCCTTCATTGTAAAATTCCATAACTGCGTAATGGTCAAAGATTGCATAAGAAAACTAGTTCCAGAAAGAGTTTTTCTAGAAATTAAATTCGGATGAAAGCAAACTTGATCTTGAGAATTGTGTAAATATTTTAGCCAGAAAGGAGAAGGAATAAGCTGGTTTCAAGAGGCAAAAACATGGCTAAAAATTTCTGCAGTGTTCCACCTTCGTAACAATGATAACATTTGTTATAAATGAAATTTGCAGCGGATAAGATTTGAAAAAGATCTTCAATATGTAAAGTAAGGAATCTTGCAGTATTAAAGAGGCATGGATGATAAAAAATATTAGATTTCTAGATCAAACGCAGGGGGCAGCGGCAGACTGATTTGATCTGCAACTGGGGTGGAAGGTGGAGTCGCATGTCACAGCAATTATAGGAATTATTTGGGAAGGTGGAGGCGGCTGAGATGGCTACAGGGGTAGCAAGATCGCTGCTTTGATACCAGATGATAGAATCCCAAAAGGAGCTCTATAGATTTTGATCCTTGAGGGGGATCAACACTTAGAACGCTTTAAGGGTTCCTCCCTCCTAGAGTTGGCACAAGGCTGAAATAAAATTGATAATTACTTGATTCAAGAGGGAGGCAGCTACATATTTAAATAGGGATCAAAACCCTAGCCTAAGTGAGTGCTTGCCTAAGTAGAATTGTCCCTTTGCCCCTCTTATAGCCAACCTGCCTTAATAGGAACAAGAGGTGGCTAAGTGGCTCTATAGCTGACCTAAGCAGGGGGAAAACCTAGTCGACCAACCTAGTAAGGGGTGCGACGGCTACTAAGCTATAAGGGCTAATCTAGACGTTAGTCATACTCCTTTATAAGATAGAAGTGGCTTTATTACAATCTAACAAGGTTTTTATTGACTAGTACTAAGATGATTAGGACTCAACCCTATTGGAGTCCTATCATAGAGCCAGGTTGCTCTTGTAATTATTGGTTTTTAAACTGCATGTGATGATATTGAATCATGTAAAATTATTTTATACGTTCTTGCTGCGCTTAAAGATGCCTGCAGAGAGGTAGCATGCATGCTTAGCCATGAAGGTAGTGACTGTGGGCAAACTGCCTATGGGTAGGGGAGACTACTCATGATTAGGCCCCCTACAGGGGTGATCGCTTGCAGCCAAGTCGCCTGCGGGCCAAATGGCCATGCTAGTTAATTGTTATCTCATATGCCCTATAGCCATACTAAGCTAGCCATGAGTTTCGTCGACTTACCCATTACATTCTGGGGATACGCCATATAGCCCACATCTTATCTTCTGAACAAAGTTCTATCTAGGTCAGTAGTGTCTACACCATATGAGATATGGAAAGAAAAGGAGCCCAATCTTAAGGTTGTTAAGATTTGAGATTGCCCTGCTAACGTTAGAAGACACAACCCTGACAAATTAGAATCAAGGACGAAATGATGCAAGTTCATAGGAGAGTAATGGAAAGAGTTCCATCTGAAGATAACAATGTAGATCCACTAACAAAGCCATTATCTCAGATTGTCTTTGAGCATCACAAGGGTCTGATGAGGATCAGACACGTAGGTGATTGACTTTATGTCAAGTGAGAGATTATTAGGTACAGGTGCCCTACAAGCCAATCACGTGAGTGATGGCATGTGTGACACGTTGTGCAACCATTTTGCCTATTATTATTGGTATATTGTTACTTTTTGTTACTTGTTGCATATAATGTGATATCCTTGGATCTGTACAATAGGAATCAGATCGTGATAAGATAGCAATAATGAGACTGATTCACCTTTAAACACATACCCAAAGTAATCTGCTGGGACACCTCAGCGGGAGCATCACATGTGTAGCAGAAGATAAAAAAAAATTGGTTTCTCACATAGATCAAAATCGTCATACAAAAGATTGGTGCACAAAAAGTCGTAAAACCAAAAAACTATATCATATGAGTGATTGTTTACTTAGGGATATCATATATCCCTATTTTTTCAAATCCAAATAGAGAGAATAAAGGAGGTCAAACATCCTCCTCTCTAATGGTATTCATACGATGGATTGCTACAGTGATACTTCTCCACTCAAAGCCCCAATTATTACAACTCTTGTGTAAAGGGAGGAAGGAGAATAGGAGGGTGTGGCCAAATGTACAACCTATCATATAAGAGCTGCCCCTGCCTCCTATTTATAGAGAGCCACCAAACAACCATGGTAAATCCTGCCTTAGTGGGTATTGGATCTTCATCCACTTACCCACCAACCTTGGATTATTGGATCTTTATCCAATAATCTTCTTTGGCCTTTAATTGGGTCTCATGCAAGGAGGTCATCAAGGTCGGGTCTTATCTAATGAGAATAGGGGCTAATTGGATCTCTATCCAATCCTCTATCCGTTAAAGCATCTACCATATGTGGTAACCCTCTAGGCCCAATACCGAGCTGGCTTTGAGTCCTACTTATTAGAAATCCTTATGGCTCAGTGAATTATTATTTTATAATAATTCACTTGACTAATCAACTATGGACATACTAGGCCATTACGCTATAGTCCCCAAATGGTATAGAGGATCTTATCCATTAGACTTGTTTGTCCTCAGTTACCATGTATCTATAGTCCCTCATCTATCTAATATCTCATAGACCATATACCAGGCATTGTACTTACTATCAGCTAGAGCATATACAAAATTTATATAAGTCTTGCTCTAATCAGATTCTCTTGGAGAACTCCTCTCTCAATTTAACCAACTAGATTAGGGATTTCCTTGAGCGAGAGTATACAGGATATTTCTCTCATGATACCGAGAGTGGATGAACCTCTATTAACACTCAATAGCCTTCATAAGGTTGACTATCAATCTCGATAATCGATTGTACCATATCTGAAACTTTTCAGATCTTTAAGTCTGACGTAAAAAAAAAGAGTACTCAAACAATGCACCCTTGGTGACTCAAGTATAAGGACCAGATTCACAATTGGGACTATGAAATCATTATCTGACATCAGGTATCATGAACCATATAGCAATCCGTAAGCAGTTCAATTAGTTAACTTATTCTCTAATGAGCACTTGTATTATATCATTAGTATCTTCGCACAAGAGGCTTTGAGACTAGTCGCCTCCATCAAATGGAATGATATATAGTACATTGATCTGTCCAATTGTCTCGATGCCTATCTTGAGCAACCTATGACTAGGATTATTTAGGATCTATGTTTAACGGTGAATCAATCTTATTATCATGGTCTTGTCATGATCTAATTCCTATTATAAAGAATATACTAATAATGTGAGAATATGCTAATAATAATAATACAAAGAGACTGTACAACGTATCACATATGTCATCACTCACGTGATTGGCTTGTATGGCACCTGTAACCCACAATCTTCCACTCGACCTAAAGCCAAACCACCTATGAGTTTAATCCCTACTAGACCCTTGTGATGCTTAAAGACAATCTCAGCCAACGGTTTTGTCAGTGGATTCACAATGTTATCTTCGGATGGAACTCTTCCTATTGCTATATTTTTATGGGCTATGATCTAATTAGTTGGAACCTGTTAAGAACATGCTTAGACTTCTAATGAGACCTATATACCTTTGCTTGAGTGATCGCTCCGTTATTGTCACAGTATATGGGAATCGGCTCTATGCTGCTCGGTACTACTAGGAAACCTTAGCGGGAGCATCAAATGCACAACATAAGATCAAAACAAAATTGGTCTCCCATGTATATCAAAATCATTATGCAAAGATTGTGTTTGGACTCTAGCTAGGAGAGTCCTAATATAGTTTCATTAAAGAGGGAAAATATGTAAATCCAAAAGGCATTCATGTAAATCCTATCTAGGCGACCCCTAATAAAGAAGCAAGGAGACCAGCTAGGTTAGGATTAGGTAAGCGAAATATATTTTTAGGGAAGAATAAGATATATGTCACCCTAATTACCCACCCCTTATCCTAATTAAAGAGGGGTTGGTTGAGGAGGGGTTAAGTTAGAATAGGATTAGGATTAGTTTGGAGGTTGCTTCTTAGAGTTGGAGTAAGAGTTGTTAGGAGTTGTTAGGAGTAGGAATCCTATTAGGAGTTGGGGTTTAGAAGTTCTATAAATAGCCTTATATTCTCCCTTCTTTTTATCATCAATAGATCAATTATTTTTCAGCTTATGTAGCAAAAAAGCAAGGAGGGAGGAACCCCTATAGAGTTCCAAGGAGGCCAATCCCCTATAGAGATCACCCCAAGCTTAGAATCCACAAGGTTTCTAATACTTGGTATCATAGCAGTGTTCTTGGTATCTCACTGCCCTTCCATAGCCATCCATCAGCCTCCCATAGCCGTCGAAAGCAATTCCTACAATTGCTTGAAGATCGTCACTAAATTCCATCGTCATCTCCACTACCGCAGATCATCCTTTGATCTCCCCGTGAATTACAATAGGTTCTGGTTTCTTACGTTACTACTGCTGTAATTTAGTTATCCCTATTCAAAAAATCCAAAAGAATTCATTCCTATTTGCTGCATATACTTTTCGTCGTAAAGTTTCCATCTTTACGATGAAAGTTATGTTGCAGAATTCCAGCCACACACCCTTGACTATTTGATTTACCGCTGCATTTTTACTGATCTAATCTCCAAGAAATTTTAACAATGCTTTAGCACTTCCTATCTTTGGATTTCCTTCTAGTTTCATCAAAAAATTCTCAATATAAACTGCTAATGTTTTACGACTAAACTGCTGCACTTTAGATATAAAAATCCACTACAGTACCTTCCCATGATCTTCAATTTTGCCAAACCTTTTGCTGCCATTTTCTTCCATGAATTTTTTATCGGCATTAACTTTCCCTTACCAGTAGATTCTCTTTGAGTTTTACTCGAATCCTTATTTTGAACTACTGTAAAAAAATCTCGTCTATACTATTGAAATCTTTCGATAAAAAAATTCTATCATAGTACCTTCTTGTATTCCTTGATCTTAATGAAACTTTTGTTGCCGATTTCTTGCATGAATTTTTTGATAGCATTACCTTTCCCTTGCTAGTGTATTTCCATTGTGATTCCTTATTATGAACTGCTGTAAAATTTTTTGACTATAATACTAAAATCTTTCGCTGAAAAAATTCTGCAACAACACCTTACAATCTTTGATTTTGCTGAAACTTTTACTGTCATTTCTTTCCATGAAATTTGTGGTGACATTACCTCTGATAGAACTCCAGCAGGGTTGAGTCCTAATCATCTTAGTACTAGTCAATAAAAATCCTGTTAGATTGTAATAAAGCCACTTCTATCTTATAAAGGAGTATAGCTAGGGTTTAGATTAGCCCTTAGGGCTTAGTAGCTGTTGTCCCCTTTACTGGGTTGGTCGGCTAGGGTTTCCCCATGCTTAGGTCAGCTATAGAGCCAACTTAGCCGCCCCCTGTTCCTATTAAGGTAGGTCGGCTATAGGAGGGGCAAAGGGGTAATTCTACTTAGGCAAGCACCCCCTTAGGCTAGGGTTTTGATCCCTATTTAAAGATGTAGCCGCCTCCCCTCTTAAATCAAGCAAGTAATCTCTTTTGTTCAACCTTGTGGCTGACTCCTTGGAGGGAGGAACCCCTAAAGCGTTCCAAGGGTTGATCCCCCTCAAAGATCAAAATCTATAGAGCTCCTTCTGGGGTTCTATCATCTGGTATTAGAGCAACGATCTTGCTGCCCTGTAGCCATCATCCATGCCTCCGTCTTCCAAGCAATTCCTATAATTACTTTTGACGTCGCCTCCTTCCACCGTTGTCCACCCCAACTGTAGATCAAATCAATCTACTACCTTTCTCTGCGTCAACATCAAAAGATCTGGTAAAAACTCTAAGCCCATGCCTCTTGCTACTGTTATTCCTCTATCTTATATATGGGAGAAGTTTTTTTTCCAAAAGTTTAATTGCTACAAAATTTTACCATCACAAACATTATCATCATTGCGAAGGCGAAACGCTACAGAAATTTTCAGCCAATTGTTGCTTCTTGGAACTGAACATTTAATTGTCCTTTTTGGATGAAACTTTTAGACAATTTCATAGATCATCTTAGCTTTCATCTAAGACTGATATCATAAAAAAACTCCTTCTGAATATGGACTTATAGCGCTGCGATTTTTATCATGCATTATTGAAATTTTATGATGGAGAATCTGCATTCTGTCTATTGGCCTCTTGAAACCAAACTTTTGTTCATCCTTTGTGGCCAAAATTTTTATACAATTTCAAAGATCAACTTGGCTTTCATCTGAGATTAATTTCTTGAAAAAACTGCTTCTGGAACTGGTTTTCTTGTGCAATCTTTAACTAGAATGTAGTTTTGAAATTTTTAGAATGAAGGATCTACCTTTCATCTTTTGCCCTATTTCCCTACTGTTATGCTGCCAAATTTTCGCTAAACTTTTTACTGGTATTCCAAACATCTAAACCAAGGGTTTTTGCATACTTTTCTTGAATTTTCCTCTGGAATTTATGTCGAGAATTCATCATTTCTCTGACGTAAAATCTATTAGGCAGGACAACACATCGCATCACCTTTCTTCATCGAATTCCATCGATTTTGAGTGTTGTCTTTTGTGGGATTTTGGACTCTCTTTCTCTCATCTACAAACCCTAACATCCTCATAAAAAATCCCTTCCAAATTGCACCCTAAACCGATCCCAAATAAGCCCTAAACCACAGCCTACTTATCGATCCACTTACCTTTTTAGCCAACTTTCCTTACTGAGACACCTAACTTTCCTTACCGATACACCTACCTTTGTTGTCATCTATCCAAAATCTAAAATCTATTTCCATAACCTTCATCTACTGCTATCATAGCCCTAAAACAACACCAATTTGTAGCCTAAACTCCACAAAACTGCAGCCCCAAATCACACCCAAAACAGCCACAAACCGCACCCAAAAACCGAAGCCTTCGGTCCACTAACCTTTTAGCCGCCCAATCTCCCTTATCTCTTCAATTGCAGCATGTATCTTTCACTTCCCAACGCAGCCAACAGTGACCTCTTACTGCCATCCTCCTTGATCGCAGCCAGCAGCGATCCTTGTGGCAAAAAGCTACCAGCAGCGATCTTTCGTTGCAATTTGTTTACATCGTGGCCCACAACAATCGTTCGTTGCCAACTATCTTGATCATGGCCAGCAACAAATTGAACACCACAATAGCCGTCTCTCGCCCCATAGCACTGCTGCCCTCCTCCACAATAGTCGTGTATATCGCTGCCCCATCTTCCTCCTATTGCAGCCGCACCCTTACTATAACCGACACCACTTGCAGCCATGAAGTCACATCGCAGTCGCAACTGACGTTGCTGCCTTCCGACTCAGATCTCTTGACTACCATCTTTCGATATATATCAGCCACCTAAAAAATCACAGCCTCGACGATATTGCAGCATCAACATTGTCGAATTACCGAAGGACCACAACCGACATTACTGTTGCCATCTTCTTCCTCCACCATCGTTGCTATCCTTGGCTGCCATCCTCCACTTGGTGACTTCACCTCCACAGTCCTGACATTGCTGCCACTCACTACCTTCAACCTGAAAATTACAACTACACTCTATAGTCGGTTTGTTTGAGGGGTTGGAGATCCTTACGTAATGACATCGCTGGGCTTATTCGAAGCTAAATTGGAGGCTGTCGAGACACATATGGATGCTAAATTATGCGCTGTCTTCATGGAGTTTAAATTGGGCCGATCACAAAGCCCAAGAAGATCACAACATGGAGCAAATTCTTATTGCAAAAAGAACCCATCAGAGATAAGAAGCGAGGATAAGACACGACAGCCCTACACCTCGATGACATCGATCTCCTTTGTACAACTTCAAGAAGGGCACCTCAATCAAGATGCTCAGAGCATGAGAGCCACATTCCAACCAAAAGCATATAAACCTTCATCACCAATCAATTACAAGAACCTTGATGAAGAACTAACGAAGATCCATCAAACCTCTACCATCCAAGAGTACCAGATCAGGTTTGAAAGGTTAACTAATCATTGAGGGCTTTCATTGAGGGCTTGAAGCCGGAGATTCAAGAAGAAGTTAAAGCGCAACAACTATACACACTTAAGGCAGCCATCTCCTTCGCACAACTACACAAAGACAGGCTGACCAAGATGCTCGAAGGAACAAAGCCGTCGCACAACCAGTAGCACAGAGACTCTCGGCCCCATCTACCACCAGCAGGTCACCTCAGCCGAAAAAGTTAACAACAGAAGGGCTTCGTGACAGATCGACAAAGGGCCTATGTTGGCATTGTAATAAACTGTGGAGCCGAGACCACCATTGTAAAAAAGAGAGACCTCTATTGATTAAGCCCACTGAAGAACCCAAACTCAAAGATATGGCTCTCGAATCCGAGGAGAAGGATATGAAGGAAAAACCACAATCGGTCGCCAGCACCTTTCATGCTCCACCACAGATATTGGACATTGATGGCTTCATCAAGCATCAGCCCGTCACCATCCTCCCCGACACCAGGAGCTCCAACGACCTTATGAATGACAAACGAAAACAGGTGACCTTATGTGGGAAAAGAGAGAACAAAGAAAAGATGATCTCGACATAGTGCTTAGAGAAGCTCACTGAAAACTCAAGCACGTCCACTGAACCGAGCCAACTCCTTCCTACCAGATTGCACGACCCCCGTATGTTGGTTTTACAAGGGGAACTACTAGCATATATTCGGCCATATTATTGTCCACATTTTCAGAGGACCGAAGCTTAAAAGATCATCCAGGAGACGTGGGAAATACGGATCATTCGACCACAACCTTCCCTTGCAATGAATTTTATCACAAAAAACTTTGCCTCTTTGTCTGTAGGGATAAGCTCTTCCTGAAGTGCCATATTCAATTGAACCAGTTATTGTTTCTGATGCAGTGCTCCCTCATCTCAGGCTACTTTCACGACTTCACCAAGGAGCGGACCATGATGCTAAAAGTCTTCCCTGATGATGACCTCGGAGCCATGGCCCACGATCGCAAGAAGGAACAGGAGAAAGACATCCACATGACCCCCACAGCCATGATGTCATCTATATCGATGCTAGCATTACTTGAACGTGACATTGTGTTCGTACTTGGAGCAGACACATCCAGAGTTGGGATCGGTGTCACCCTTATGCAAGATGGTTGACTCTTAATTCACATCGAGGCTTCCCCCACACTTCACACAAGATTTTTAAAGGGGATACTCATTCCTCCCAAATTTAAAATTTGGTTGGATACAGGTCCATGGCATGAAAGAGGAGTAAGCCCAAAAGAATTATAATCCATGCTCACGCCAGCATATGCAAAGAAGAAATGACCTCCCGACAAACTTCAGAATGGGCAAAAAATTGAAGATCGAGTTTTCTTACACCTCTAGCTTGATTAGCAGGAAACTCGAGCCTTAAGAAAGTGGTCTCCCTATTTCTTTGGGCCTTGTAAAATTGGGGACTACATTGAGGACCTAACATGGAGATTAGATCCGTACACTAGATCAAGATTATAGTTGATCCTCCAAGTATCCCATCTTAAATGGAAATTTAAAGATGATAACTTAGCTCAAATTCATCCAACTAACACCCAAGCTGATGAGGAGCTGAAGACCCAGTTGCCCGAGTTCATGGAACCTCATCCTTGAGGACAAGGTTGATCTGAAGAGGGCGGACTTGATAGGACTCCAGCAGGGTTGAGTCCTAATCATCTTAGTACTAGTCAATAAAAACCATGTTAGATTATAATAAAGTCATTCCTCTCTTATAAAGGAGTATGGCTAGGGTTTAGATTAGCCCTTAGTGCTTAGTAGCCATTGTCCCCTTTACTGGGTTGGTCGGCTAGGGTTTTCCCCTACTTAGGTCGGCTATAGAGCCAACTTAGCCGCCCCTGTTCCTATTAAGGCATGTCGGCTAGAGGAGGGGCAAAGGGGTAATTCTACTTAGGCAAGCACCCCCTTAGGCTTGGGTTTCGATCCTTATTTAAAGATGTAGTGCCCCCCCTCTTGAATCAAGCAAGTAATCTCTTTTGTTCAGCCTTGTAGCCGACTCCTTAGAGGGAGGAACCCCTATAGCGTTCCAAGGGTTGATCCCCCTTGAATATCAAAATCTATAGAGCTCCTTCGGGGGTTCTATCAATCTCTCTCTTACCAGTAGATTTTCCTTGAGTTTCACTTGAATTGTCATTGAGAATTTCTAGAAAAAATTACATCTTTATCATTCTTCTTCTTCTTAACCCACCGAAAAACCCAACCATCTTGCTGCCACCACCCAAGACATCTTTAGGGCATCCCTTTAGCCTTAAGATGCAACCATCGTAACCTATTTTTATAATCCAAACAATATCCAAAATCGTAGCCCAAAACAGCGACCTATCACAGCCTATCAATGCAGAATTCTGTAGCACTACCTTTCGGTGTTTTTGCTGCACCCATGTCTGATCCTTACCAAAATTGTTACTGCCACCCATATTAGCACCCCTTAAGCTTTAAGATGTAGCTATCATAGCCTTTTTTCAATCTCCACTGACAATCCAAACTGCAGCCCAAACAACGGTCTTCCACAGCCACCAAACGTTCCACTGATCCTTATCTTTCACAACCACTGAACCTACCAAACTGATTGCTTCCCCTAACAACAACCCTAAACCATCCTTCCCAACCTCAAACGACTACCACAAAAATCCTTTGCAGCCTCCATAGTACCCTCAAACCATGGCACCAATAGCAACCTAAACCATAAGCTATCAAACCAAAACTGCAACCTTGATCCATCATCCTTTTGGCCACCAGTCCCTACCAAACCAGTTGCTGCCATCAACAACAACCCTAAATCACCCCTCTAACCTTAAGCCTTAGCCATTATGCCCCCTATATGATCCCTACAATGGCCCTAAATCACAGCCCCAATAGCAACCATTCAACCCTAAACCATAGCCATCTACCCTTGACCCACCACCTCTTTTGACCATCAATCCACCCAACCATTTCATATCCCTGACCCAATAGCAGGAGAAAGATATTGACATCTTAGATCTGGAGGCACAAGCAATGGCATCTCAAGGTTCAATCGATGTCAAGTTGGAGGCATTTAAATTACACGTGGAGGACAGATTGCGCGCATTATTTGTTGAATTCGAATTGGCCGATCTCCGAGCCCAACAAAATTCCAACAAAGTGTAAGTTCAGAGAGGCCTCTAAAAAAGAAAGAATGAATCACTGATATGAGGTAGCCATGCATGAGGGTGGACTTCCCTCGATGGGAAGAAGGAGACCCAACGGGATGGATTTCGCGTGCCGAATGTTACTTCCGTCATCACTAAACACCGGAGGATTTCATAGTGGACACCGATGTCATCCACCTTGAAGGAGATGCTATATGATGGTACAATTAGCTTGAATACAACTATGGGATTCCCACGTGGATACAATTCAAGTATGCGCTACTGAACAGCTTTGGGCCGACCAAGTACGAGAATATCAACGGATAACTTGCCAAGATCCAACAAACCTCTACGATCCAAGAATACCAGACCAGGTTTGAGGAATTATATTACTTTGCTCATGATTGGTCTGACAGATAATTATTAGGGACGTTTATCAAATGACTCAAGCCGAAAATTAAAGGAGAGGTTAAAGCGCAGCAACCCCCCATCATGAAGGCCACAATCTCTTCCGCCCGAATCCAAGAGGAATGACTAAACCAAGATGGTCGGAGGATGAGAACCACTATGAGTACAGTAGCATATAAACCTCCCTCTGCTCCCAACCATTCTTCACTACCAAAAAAATTGATGAGAGAAGAGCTACGTGACATATCGACGAAGGGCCTTTGTTGTCATTGCAACGAACTCTGGAGCCGCAACCATTGGTGCAAAAAAGGGGAGCTTTCTATGATAAAATCTATTAAAGAATCAGAAGAAGAGGTCCAGGAACCTGAGGAGGAGAACATGAAGGTGGACGCGCAGCTAGTTGATTGCACGACTCACGCTTTAGCCAGCCATACGAACCTGCAAGCAATAAAAGTTGAAGAATCCTTTAAGCAGTAACCCGTCACCATCCTCACCAACAATCTCATGAATGGAAAGGGAGAACAAGTGACCTTATGCAAGAAACATGGGAGCGAGGTAATGATGATCTCGACACAATGCTTGTAGAAGCTTGCTGAAATTTCAGGCGCCTCCATTGAACCAAGCCGACTACTTCCGACTAGGCTATATAATCTTCATATGCTGATCTTGCAAGAGGAACCACTAGCATATATTTGGCCATATTGCTATCTACATCCTCAGCAGGCTGAAGCTAAAAGGATCGTCCAGGAGATGCAGGAGACACAAATCATTCGACCATGACCTTCCCTTGCAATGACACTTTATCTCCAAAAGCTTTACCTCTTTCTCTACAAGTATAAACTCTTCTTGAAGTACCACATCCAACCAAACTAGCTATGGCTTCTAAAGCACTCCTAGATCTCGGGCTACTTCCATGACTTCTCCAAGGAGTGGACCATAATGCTCAAAGTCTTCCCTGATGATGACCACCGATCTATGGTCCACGACCGCAAGAAAATTGAATCTCTCTAGCAACAATACTGGCATGAAATATGTGACATCAAACTTTATTGGATGGAGATCAAAATTCTGAAGGAATAGAAGGAAAACATCCATACATCCACCATCTACAGGATCCTCACAATCACGATGCCATCTACATTAGTGCTAGCATTACTCGATCGTAGCAATGTGTTTGCAATTGAAGCAGACATGTAAGGAATTAGGATCGGTACCACCCTCATACAAGATGGCCAACTCCTAATATACACTGAGGCTCTCCCTACATTTCATATGATGCTTTTGATCTGTAAAAGGATACTAATTGCTATTGAATTTGAAGTTTGGCATGATACAGGTCAATAGCATAAAGTAGAGATAAAAATAGGCTCGACAAAATTACAGCTCCTACCCTCCTCGGACTTAGAATGGGCTCACACCACCAAGGACCTTATTAAAGGGGAGCAACTATTCCAAAAGAAGGCTAAATTACTATTAAAGAACAACCAAGTGGCGGCCCATGCAAGAAAGAAACAGCCTCCCGACAAATATCATAGCAGAAGAAAGTTTGCTATTGAATATCGAGTTTTCCTTCATCTCCAGCCCTACCAACAAAAAATTTGAGCCTCAAGGAAGTGGTCCCCCTACTACCTTGGCCCTTGCAAAATTTGGGATCACAATGGAGTCGTGACTTATGAATTAGATCAGTACATCAATTTAAAAATACAATTGATCCTAAGTATCTCATCACAAATGGAAGTTTAGAGAGGATAATGATAAGACCCCAGAAGGAGCCATATAGATTTTGATCGCTGAGGGGGGATCAATCCTTAGAACGCTATAGGGGTTCCTCCCTCCTAGACTCGGCACAAGGCTGATAAAAATGATTAATTGCTTGATAAAAGAGAGGGGGTGGCTACATCATTATATAGGGTTAGAAACCCTAGCCCATGGGGTGCTTGCCTAACTAAAATTACTCTTTTGCCCCTTCTATATTCTACCTGCCTTAGAGGGAACAGGTGGCGGCTAGATTGGCTCTGTAGCCGACCTAAGTTGGGGGAAACCCTAGCCGTCTAGCCCAGTAAAGGGGGCGGCGGCTACTAAGCCCTAAGGCCCTAAAATAAACCCTAGCCACACTTCTTTATAGGATAGAAGTGACTAGATGGAGTTTTATTACAATCTCACAGGTTTCTTATTGATTACTTCTAAGTGATTAGGACTCAACCCTACCGGAGTCCTATCAAACCTGCCCTCTTCAAATCAGCCTTGTCCTCAAGGCTAGGGTTCCATGAGCTCCTCATATAATTCTCATGCTATCATCAACTGAACTTTGGCCTCCTCGTTAGCTGGGGTGTTAGTTGGAAGGATTTGGGCTGAGTCGTCTTCTTTAAATTTTCATTTGTGGTGGGATACCTGGTGGATCAACTGTAATCTTGATGATCCCCGGGTTAGGGCCCCAATGTGATCCCCAATTTTACAAGGCCCAAAGAAATAGGTAGACCACTTCATTAAGGCTCGAGTTTCCTGCTAATCGGGCTGGAGGTACAGAAAAACTCGTTCTTCAATTTTTCGTCCATTCTGAAGTTTGTCGGGAGGTCGTTTATTCTTTGCATATGCTGTCGTATGGTTAGTCTTTAGTTATAGCCAATCTTTCTTTTGGAATAATGACTGCCCTCTAGTATGGTTGAGTATGATGAGAGCCCAATCTGACGTTAGCATGAATTATAATTCTTCTTGTTTTACTTCTCTTTCGTGTCATGGACTTGTATCCAATCATATTTTAAATTTGGTAGTAATTAGTATCTCCTATAAAAACCTCGTGTGGAGTGTAGGGGAAGTCTCAGTGTAAATTAGGAGTCAACCATCTTGCATACGAATAGCCCCAATTCCAACTCCTGATGCGTCAGCCTCAATGACAAAAGTACTATTGAAATCAGGCAGTGCTAGGACCAGCATCGTCGTCATGGCGGCCTTGAGTCGTTTGAAGGCTGTAGAAGCTTGTTCTGACCATAAGAAGAAGTCTTTCATTAGTAGGGATGTGAGCGGGGCACTAATCTTTCCATAATCTTTTATAAATTTATGGTAGTAGCCCGTGAGAAACCGTGCAATGATTTTATGTTTATAGGTTTCGACCATCCTTGCATTGCCTCGATCTTCGTCGGGTCTACCACCACTCCATTCTCTGATATAATGTGCCCAAGATACTCCACTTTATGCTATGAGAAGTTACACTTTGATTTTAACATAAAGAGTATTTTCCCGAAGAATCGTTAGAACAATTCGTAAGTGCTGAAAATGTATATTAAGCGCAGGGCTATAAATGAGAATATCATCAAAGAACACCAATATGAACTTACGTAGAAAACTCCAGAAGATGTCATTCATCAGGCTTGAGAAAGTAGAAGGAGCATTTGTAAGTCCGAGAGGCATTACCAGAAACTCGTAGTGGTCGTTATGCATGCAGAATGCAGTTTTCGAAACATCTTCAGTGCACACCCGAATTTGATGATAACCGGAACAGAGATCCAATTTAGTGAAGACTCGGGCTCCTTTTAATTCATCTAAGAGCTCATCTGTGACTGGTATAGGATATTTGTCTTTGACAGTGATAACGTTCAAGACCCTATAATCAATGCACATTCTCCATGTATCGTCCTTCTTGCGCACTAGCAACACTGGTGAAGAATAAAGGCAGCAACTCTATCGAATCACCCCGATGTCAAGCATCTCTTTGACGATGTTCTCAATCTCATCCTTCTGTAAGTGAGGGTAATGGTACAGATGCAAATTTGCTAGAGAATTGCTCGACAGAATAGGAATACAGTGGTCATGCGGTCGGTCTGGGGGCAGCTCACGCAGCACCGTGAAAATGTCCATGAATTCATCCAGCAAGAGGGCAAGTGTAAGATCTGAATTTTGTATATTATCCCTCTTAGATGGCTGCTAGATATGCATAAAAAATCCATCATATGCTTTGTGTAAAACTTTATTCATTCGTTGCGATGAAACGGTGGAAATTTGGCTCCCGCGCTTGCCTCGTAACGTGACATGTCTCCCTTTACAATAAAATTTCATGATTAATTTAAAAAAAATCTAGGAGATATCACCTAGTGTTGTGAGCAATTTGATCCGAGTATGGCTTCATAATCATCGATGGGTAGGAGGAAGAAATCAGCTACCACTTCCTGGTCTTGGAGGAGTAGTTTCACCCGCGTGCACCGTTGGTCGCAATTAAAGATTCGACCGTCGGTGACCTTTACATCGAACTTGTTGCAACTTTCGATTCGAAGTGCCAAACATGCAGCAACCTTACTATTAAGGAAGTTATTTGTACCCATATCAGTGAGAACAGTGATGGGTTGCTGTTTTAGAAGTCCTCCAACTTTCATCGTCTACGGGTTGGAGTAATCGGCCAATGCATGCACTGCGTAGTCGGCCGGTTGGGACTCTTCCTCCATAGCTTCTTCAGGTTCAAGGGCTTCTTTAGAAGTTTTATTGTCCTCATCCTCCACTGATTCAATCACGAGGAGCTCACCCTTTTTGCAGCGATGTTTGCGGCTCCATGGTTCGTCGCAATGCTAACACAACCTCTTGGCTGATCGTTCGCGAAGCTCGTCTCTTGTCAACTTTTTTGGTGTGGGGGGCTTGGATGGCAGTAGAGGGGGCAGTAGGCCTCGGCATGGCTGGTTGGGGAGCGACCCTTGTTCTTCGTACCTCGTGGTTCAATCGTTCTTCCTGGGTACACGTGAAGGAAATCGCCGCTATAAGTGTGTACGGTTGTCACACCTTTACTTCTCCTCGGATCTCTGGCTTTAGGCCCTTAATAAAAGTACCTAAAAGTTATTTTTCAGATCAGTTCTCAGTTTGGTTTGATAAATGCTCAAACCTTGTTTGGTATTCTTGTATTGTAGAGGTTTGACGAATCTTTGCCAATTGTCCGTCGATGTTGTCGAAATCGATCGGACCGAAGTGGTTTAGAAGTCCTTCCTTGAACCGCTGCCAAGAGAGTCCTCCATGGGTGTGTTCAAACCAATCGAATCACTAAATAGCATCTCCCTCGAGGTGTATGGCAGTGATCTCCACCTATGTACCGTCGACGGTTCGGTAGAACCAAAAATAGCGCTCCGCGCGCGAGATCCATCCGATCGGGTCTCCTTCTTGCCATCTTGGGAAATCAACCTTCATGCATGGATTATTGGGATCAGCGGTGATGTGCCCATGCTCCTAAGGATTGTCTCGCCGATCTGAAGTCTCTCCATGGTGTGACTTCCTCGGGCTTAATGGTCGACCAATGCTGAATTCGGCGAATAAGGATTGCATCTTCTCCTCCATGCAGCTTTCAAAGGCTTCAAACTTGGCGTTGATGGCCTCCTCTAATGTCATGGTGTATGCCTCTAGATCTATAATATTGAGATCCTTCTTTTGTTGTCGGGTTAGTGGCATAAGAATTTTGGAGAAGGGATGGCCGGTTGGAAGGTAAATCAGTTTGGATGGGAGTAGGCCGCGGTTTAGGGCTGATTTGGGTGGTTGTTTGGTTTCGGTTTAGGGTAGGATTTTGAAGGATTTTTGGTGAGGATGATAGGGTTTGATGATGAGGAAAAGAGAGTCTAAAATCTTACAAAAAATAGCATTCAAATCCGATAGAATTCAACAAAAAAAAGTGATGCGATGTGCAGTCCTGCCGAACAGATTTTATGTCAAAGAAATGATAACTTCTCGACATAATTTCCAGAGGAAAGTTCAGGAAAATTATACAAAAACCCTTGGCTTAAATGTTGGGAATACCAGTAAAAAGTTTAACGAAATTTTGGCAACATAACAGTAGGAAAATAGGGCAAAAGACGAAAGGTAGATCCTTCATCGTAAAAATTCCAGAACTACGTGTTGGTGAAAGATTACACAAGAAAACTAGTTCTAGAAGGAATTTTTTTGAGAAATCAATTCCAGATAAAAGCCAAGTTGATCCTAGGGATTGTGTAAAAATTTCGGCCAAAAAGGATGAAAACAAGTTTAGTCTCAAGAGGCAATAATCGGCTAAAAATTTCTACAGCGTTCCACCTTCGCAATGATGATAACGTTTGCGACGGTAAAATTTTGCAGCAAGGAAACTTTTGGAAAATCTTCACCTATGTATACGATAAAGGAATAGCAGTAGTAAAGGCATGGGCTTTAGAGTTTTTACTAGATTTATATTGTTGACGCAAGGGACAGCAGCAGATTGATGGATCTATGGCTTGGTGGGCGACTGTGGAGGCGATGTTAAAAGCAATTATGGGAATTGCTTGGGAAGGTAGAGGTAGCTGAGATGGCTATAGGGCAGTAGGAACAAGGCTTTGATACCAGATGATAGGACCCCAGAAGGAGCCCTATAGATTTTGATTGTTGAGGGGGGATCAACCCTTGGAACGCTATAGGGGTTCCTCCCTCCTAGACTCGGCACAAGGCTAATAAAAGATGATTAATTACTTGATAAAAGAGAGGGGGCAGCTACATCATTATATAGGGTCGTAAACCCTAGCCCATGGGGTGTTTACCTAACTAAAATTATCCTTTTGCCCTTCTATAGCCTACCTGCCTTATAGGGAACAGATGGTGGCTAAATTGGCTATATAGTCGACATAAGTAAGGGAAAACCCTAGTCGACTAGCCCAATAAAGAGGGCAATAGCCACTAAGCCCTAAGGCCCCAAAATAAACCCTAGCCACACTTCTTTATAGGATAAA
The DNA here is from genome assembly GCA_029747655.1 of Ensete ventricosum. Lineage (NCBI taxonomy): Eukaryota > Viridiplantae > Streptophyta > Magnoliopsida > Zingiberales > Musaceae > Ensete > Ensete ventricosum. Next base: position 35,638,287 of record JAQQAF010000008.1, on the reverse strand, counting down.
AGTAACTAGGTGGGGTTTTATTACAATCTCACATGTTTCTTATTGATTATTTCTAAGTGATTAGGACTCAACCCTGTTGGAATCCTATCAGATAACTCAGCCCTGATTTATCCACCCGACACCCAAGTCGATAAGGAGGCCCAAGTTCAACTGATGATTACATGAGATCACGGGTCCGGGACACATCACCGTCTAGTCACTACTACTGATGTTGGAACCCAGGAGCAGGATGTGCCTACTATAGGGCCACGAGGGACCCTCATGAGGAGTTGCATATCACGACCCAAAGACATGGAGCTCAGCCTTGAGGACAAGACTAATTTGAAGAGTCCTAATATAGTTTCATTAAAGAGGGCAAATATATAAATCCTAAGGGTATTCATGTAAATCATATCTAGCCGACCCCTAATAAAGAAGCAAGGAGGCCAACTATGTTATGATTAGATGGGAGAAAGATATTTTCAAGGGAAGAATAATATACATTGTATCCTAATTAACCACCCCTTATCCTCATTAAAGAGGGGTTGGTTGAGGAGGGGTTAAGTTAGAATATGATTAGGATTAGTTTGGAGGTTGATTCTTAGAGTTGGAGTAGGAGTTGTTATGAGTTATTAGGAGTAGGAGTCTTAACTAGGAATTCTATTAGGAGTTGGGGTTTAGAAACCCTATAAATAGCCTTGTATTCTCCCCTCTTTCATCATCAATAGATCAATTATCTTTCAGCTCATGTAGTAGAAAACCAAGGAGGGAGGAACCCCTATAGAGTTCCAAGGAGGTTGATCTCCTATATAGATCACCCCAAGCTTAGAATCCATAAGGGTTATAACAGAATGGTGAACAGAAAGCCACAAAATAAAAAAACCGCATTGTGTCTTAAGAAATTATTTACCTAGGAAGATCATATATCCCTATTTTTCTAGATCTGAATGGATAGGATGAAAGAGATCAAACGTCCTCCTCTCTAGTGGTATCCACATGATGAATCGCTATAGTGATACTTCTTTAATCACTGCTATAAATCTCATAACTCTTGCACAGAATGAAGGTAGAGAATAGGAGGGGGCGGTCAAAGGTACAACCTATCACATAAGAGCCTCCCCTGCCTCCTATTTATAGATAGCCACCAAAAATCATAGGGATCCTGCCTTAGTGGGCATTAAATCTTCATCCACTTAGCCACTGATAGATTATTGGATCTCTATACAATAATCTCCTTTGACCTCCAATTAGCCTTATACAGGGAGCCCATTAATGTTGGATCTCATCTAATGAGAACATGTGCTAATTGGATAACTCATATCCAATCATCTATTCACTAAAGCATTCACCATATGTGTGTGACCCTCTAGGCCTAATATCAAGCTAGCCGTGAGTCCTTCCTATCAAAACTCTTGACTTAGTGAATTATTATCTCCTAATAATTCACTTGAGTTATTGATTATGGACGTACTAGACCACTGCGCCAGAGTCCCCAAATGGTACAGGAGATCTTATCCATTGGACTTGTCTGTCCTCAATTATCATATATCTATAGTCTCTCATTTATCTAATATCTCAGAGATCACATATTGGGTATGGTACTGTCAAGCCACATATGAAATTCGTCTAAGTCTCACTCTAATCAGATTCTCTTAGAAAACTCCTCTCTCAATCCGACCAACTTGATCAGGGATTTACCTGAGCAAGAGCGTACAGGATATTCCTCTTATGATACTAAGAGTTGATGATCCTCTATTAACACTTAATAACCTTCGAAAGGTTGGCTACCAATCCCGATAACTGGTTGTACCAGATCTAGAACTTTCTAGATATATAAGTCCAGCGTCAAAGAAGAAGCACTCAAACAAGGTATCCTTGGTGTCTTAAATCTAAGGACCAGATACACAACTAGGACTACAGAATCATTATCTGATGTTAGGTAAGCCGATCAATCAGTGAACTCATTCTTGTTGAATCTCAAATTTTGATGATGAAATTAATTGATAGATTGTTGATCTAACAAGGATCTTAGAGTTGATTGACGCAGGATTAACTACGATAGAGAGAAAATTACAATAACAGGTTTGGCTAAAGTTAAGTCCAAGCATCGGGCTGGAGTGAGGATGATGCAATTGGGAACTCGCTTGAGTGTGTCGGGACATCACTAAGGGTATCGGGAGTTTAATAGGATGGCGCAAGTGAGTTCGTCAGAAGAAGACCAAGACTCACCGAAAGATTATCGGAGGTAGCTAAAAAGCTTGTCGGGAGTTTAGAAGGTCTTGATTGGATTTGTTGGCAATGTCGATTGTAATTAATTAAGTCATAATTAGCATCATTAAGGTTTAACTATGATGGAGAAAAGGAACTACAACCAGATGATTGGGCCAAGATCAAGTTTGGGATCGGGCTAAGGTTCGGACCATGAAGTGAGAGCTTGCCAAGAGTTTGCTAGGAGTTCGCCGAAGGAATCGGAAAGCTCGCTGGGAACACGCCAAGAGATCGCTGGAGGAAGACCATAAGACTCACCACAAGAATGTTCGAGGCTGCCAAAATGGTGGGAGTTAGGTCATTGTTTAGCTCGATGGTCCTTATGGTTATAATCAGTGAGTCATAGTTAGGGATTGAGTCCTAATTAAGTTTAATTTAGAAGAAATCTAAATCAACTCAATGTAATGCGACCAGGTTCACAAAGGGATTGGATTAAGCTCAGGTCGAGCTTAATTAGTTGACATGAGAATTAATCAATAGGAGGTACAAGTCAGGATTGGAAAAGTGAAGGGAATTACTTTTCTGAAAATCCTAGTGGTTGTACCACCGGTGAGCAGGGTTGTACCTCTGCCACCCATGAATCCAAGCAATAGGCGGTGGTTGGACTACCCAGGCCAACGGTTATACAACCTGTACCTTATTTTCAGGGTGGCTTTCGGCGGTTGTACTGTCAGCACCGACGGTGGTATCGCCCGTACCCGACTTTTTCGGGTGCATTTGAATTTTGGCTCCAAATCCTGAAGCCAATTGGGGCCTAAAAATATCTCAAGTTTTCTTGCATTTTACACAACAATTTTAGGCTAAAAATTCTGTGATAAATTATGTGCAAAAATTGTAAGAAAAAGAAAAGGGGTAAGGGAGAGAGGAAATGATTGTAAAACTTGTAAATCTCCCTTGTGTGTTTGTAAGGTTCCTCTCCTAAGCCTATGAAAAAAAGAGTAGAAAGGATAAGTGTTTGATCTTCCCCCAAAGAAGAATGATAGTAGACACCGATCAATCTCAAAGAAGAGGACTCGGGTGTGGACATAAGCCAGGTTGAGGTTGAACCACTATAAATCTGTGAGTCTTTCTTATCTTGAATATTATTTGAATTTGCATGTTCATATTTGAGCTTTCATTAAGCAAGAATCTTAGGATTGTTCTATAAATTAAATTGCTCACTTACTCTACCTAAACGAAATACTTTCGATATCGGTTTTATTTTAGACGAAGTTTTCTTTAAACCGAGTTTTCATTACTTACACTAATTCACCCTCCCCTCTTAGTGCCAATTGATCCTAACAATTCTCCAATAAGCACATGTATTGTATCCTTAGTATCTCCACACAAATGACTACAAGATCAATCGCCTCCATCATATGGACGGGTATATAGTACATTGATCTGTCTGATTGTCATAATGTCTCTCTCAAGCAACCTATAATAGAGATTGTTTATGATCTATGTTTAAAGATGAATCGATCTCATTATTGTAATCTCATCACGATCCGATTCTTATTGCATAGAACCAACGACATCACAATATATATATTCAACTGATAATATATGTGAGAATATACCAATAATAATAATGCAAAGAGATTGTGCAGTGTGTCACACGTGTCATCACTCACGTGATTGGCTTGCAGGGCACTTGTAACCAGAATAATCCCGATCATAAGTTACCGGAGAAGGATATCAAGATAACCAAACAGACTGGTGTACTATATACCCATCCATATAATAGTGGGACTAGTCTCATAACCACTCGTGTGGGGACATTAAGTGTACAGTACAAGTACTCATTGGAGAATAAGTTCACTGATTGATCTACTTACATAATACTATATGGTTAATGATACATAATCATATAGTGATTCTGTCTTATTGTGTGTATGGTCCTTAGACTTGAGAAACTAATGATGCCTTGTTTGAGTGTACCTTTCTTTGACGTCAGACATATAGGTCTAGAAATATTTAAATATGGTATAATTAGTTATCAGGAATGGTATCAATCCTTACGAAGGTAATTGAGTGTCACTAGAGGATCATGTACTCTCGGTATCATAAGAGGAATATCTCGTTTGTTATCACCCAGGCAAATCCCTAGCCAAGGTCATTCAGATTGAGAGAGGAGTTCTACAGGAAAATCTGATTAGAGAGAAATTCGAATGAATTCCGTATATAGCTTGATAGTATATGATCTTTGGGATATTATATAGATGAGGGATTATAGATATACAGTAATCAAGGACAGGCAAGTCTAATGGGTTATATGTTAGGACTCTAGCTAGGGGTGTCCTAATTTAGTTTCATTGAAGAAGGCAAACATATAAATTCTAAGGGTATTCATGTAAATCCAATCTAGCCGACCCCTATTAAAGAGGTGAAGAGGTTGGCTATGTTAGGATTAGTTTGGTGGAAGATATTTTGAGGAAAGAATAAGATACATGTCACCATAATTAACCACCATTTATCATAGTTAAAGGAATGTTAGTTGAGGAGGGATTAAGTTAGGTTAGGATTAGTTTTGAGGTTACTACTTAGAGTTGCATTAGGAGTTGTTAGGAGTATCAGTCTTAGAGTGGGAGTCATATTAGGAGTTAGGGTTTAGAAGGTCTATAAATAACCTTATAATCATCCACTTTTCATCATGAATAGATGATATTTTCTATAGCCTTTGAGCAGCAACTTGGAGGGAGGAACCCCTATAGAGTTCCAAGGAGGCCGATCCCCTATAGAGATCACCCCAAGCTTAGAATTTGCAAGGGTTCTAACACTTAGTATCAGAGCAATATTCTTGACATCTCGCTGCCCTTCCATAGCCATCCATGAGCCCCCCATAGCTGTCCAAAGCAATTCCCACAATTGCTTGAAGATCGTCACCAAATTCCGCCATCATCTCCACTACCATAGATCATCCTTTGATCTTCCCGTGAATTACAACAGGTTCTAGTTTCCTACCTTACTGCTACTACAATTTAGTTATCCCTATTCAAAAAATCCAAAAAAATTCATTCATATTTGCTGCACAAACTTTTTGTTGCAAAGTTCCTATCTCTACGATGAAAGTTATGCTGCAGAATTTCAGCAGCATAACCTTGCATAATTAATCTTGCTGTTGCATTTTTATTGACCAAATCTCTATGAAATTTTTATGATGGCTTTAGCACTTCCTAACTTTAGATTTCCCATTAGTTTCGTTGAAAAATTATCAATATAACCTGCTAATCGTTTACATCTACTAAACTTTAGACGTAAAAATCTGTCGTAGTACCTTCTCATATGCCTTGATCTTACCGAAACTTTTGCTACCATTTTCTTCCATGAATTTTTTCATGGTATTACCTTTCCCTTGCCAGTAGATTCCCATTGAGTTTTACTCAATTCCTTATTATGATCTACTGCAAAAATTTTTGACTATACTGCTGAAATCTTTTACTGAAAAAATTCTACAACAACACCTTCTCATAATCTTTAATTTTGCTAAACCTTTTGTTGTCGTTTCCTTCTACAACATTTTTGACAACATTATTTCTTCCTTATTAGTAGATTCCCCTTAAGTTTCACTTGAATCTTTATTGTGAATTGCCAAAAAAAATTACGTCTTTACTGCTAGAATTTTTTCGACGAAAAATCTGCTACTGCACCTTTGTCTTTCTTCTTCTCCTTAACCTACCAAAAACTAACCATCTTGCTGCCACCAACCAAGTTATCTTTAGGACATCCCTTTAGCCTTAAGATCAACCATCATAATCTATTTTCATAACCCTAACAGCACCTAAAACCGTAGCCCAAAATAGTAAACCCTTGCAGCCATAATCTTCTATCACCGATCTTTCGTCTGAACCTTCCACCACCCCGTGCCATTGACCCATCAACAGAAAAAATACAAAAACATCACTAATCTACAAGCATATTCCATGGCTTCTCAAGATCTAATTGATGCCAAATTTGAGGCGTTGAAATCTCGGCTCGAATGATGGCTTGAATCGCGCTTGGAGGACAAACTATACACTTTGTTCACGGAGTTCAAAATTGTACACCACCAAGTCCAACCAAATTTCAGTGAGGAGAGACTTCACAGAGGAGGCACAACCTTCAGACATGCTGCAGCCACACATGTGGGTGGACTTCCCATGATGGGAAGGAGACCCGACGGGGTGGATTTCACATGCCGAACGTTACTTCCGCTACTACCGAACGTCGGATGATGCTATGGTGGAAATTACTATCATCCACCTTGAAGGAGATGCTATTCAATAGTAGAATTGTCTGGAATATAATCATGGGGCTCCTACATGGAATTAATTTAAGAATGCACTGCTAAACTGCTTCGAACCAACGGAGTATGAAAATATCGACGGCCAACTTGCAAAGATCCGACAAACCTCTATGACTCAATAGAACCAAACCAGGTTAGAGAAGCTATCCTACCTTGCTTGTGATTGGACTGACTGACAATTGTTAGGAATATTCATCGAAGGGCTCAAGTCAGAGATAAAAGGGAAGGTTAAGGCGCGACAGCCCCGTACCATGATGGCTGTAATTTCTTTCACCCAAATACAAGAGGAACAACTCAACCAAGATGCTCGGAGGATGAGGACCACTCCTAGGCCCACGACATATAAACCTCCTTTTGTTCCCAGCCAAAGAAATTGACAAAAGAAGAACTACGTGATAGGTCGACAAAGGGTCTTTGCTGGCATTACGATGAACCGTGGAGCCGCGACCATCGCTGCAAAAAGAGGCACCTCCTACTGATTGAACCCATTGAAGATATGGAGGAGGAGGTCCAGGAGCATGAGGAAGAGGTCATGGATGAAGAATAGTAGTCGATTGATATTACGATGTATGCTCTTACCAGCTACGTGAACCCGCAGATGATGAAAGTGGGAGGACTTCTAAATCAACAACCAATCACCATTCTTATTGACACCGGAAGCACTAATAATTTTCTGAACAGCAAGGTTGTTGTTCATATGGCCTTACCTATTGAGGATTATAGCAGGTTTGATGTTAAGTTCGTCGACGGATGAACTTTGAAGTGTGATCGCAGGTGCCCATGAGTGAAACTAATGATGCAGGATTAAGAGATAATTGCATATTTTTTCCTCCTCCCTCTTGATGATTGTGAGGCCATGCTTGGTGTAGAATGGCTGATGACATTAGATGATGTTTCCTAGATTTTCATAATTAATCATGAAATTTTGCAGCAAAGGAAAATAAGTGGTGCTGTGCGGCAAACGGGAGAGCGACGTATCAAGATTTACACACGATGAACGGAGAAAGTTTTGCACCAGACCTGCAGCGGCTTTCTAATACAGCTTGAACAATAATCTATGAAGGAGCTTACAAAATTTAAAGACCCAAAACTACTACCCTTGCTTGCTGAATTTTTAGAAATATTTGATGAACCGCCCGACCTACCTCCTACCGGCCAGCATGATCATCGTCTCCTGATTCTTCCGGGCAAACCTCCAGCAAAGACATGGCCATATCGGTATCCTCATCTTCAAAAAGATAAAATAGAAAGGATTGTAAAGGAGATTCTTGAAATAGGAGTCATTCGGCCAAGTTGCAAATCCTACTCCTCACCGGTGCTCCTTGTACGAAAGAAGGACGGAACGTGACGAATGTGCATTGACCACAAGAGCCTAAAATATTTTTTGGAGCAAAAGATATCCTCTCCTGGACAAAAAAAATGGGTAACAAAGCTTATTGAGTATGATTATGAAATAACTTACAAAAAGGGGAAAGAGAATGTTGTTGCAGATGCGCTTTTACAACTATCCGAGCAAGTTGAATTTTCAACCATTTCCCTTCCCACCAGTGATTTCCTTGAGGATATTAGGAGGGAATGACAAGATAATCCGAAGACCAGTAAGATTATTAAAAAATTAGAGGAATAACCAAGCTCTGTGGCTCAGTTGGGATTCAAAAGACTTGCGCTATAAGGGACACATTGTGCTTGTGCCGAATTCTACTCGCATAAAGATCATCCTTCAAGAGATTCATTCCACACCCACGACCAGGCACTCCGGGTTCCTTAGAACCTATAAGAGAATTAAAAGCAAAATTTTTGTTGGGTAGGGATAAAAAATATTATTGCTGAATTTGTAGCACAATGTGATATATGTCAACGACATAAAGACGAAACAATGGCAAGTCCCAGAAAGCTACAATCTCTACCCATCCTAGACTCAATATGGACTGATATATCAATGGACTTTATCGAAGTGCTGCCCTCCTCATAAGAAAAAGGTATAATTCTTATTATGGTTGATCGCCTTACAAAGTATGCTCACTTTTGTACTGTTCGTAACCCCTATACTGCCTCTAGCATGTCTGAATTTTTATAGAGAATATTATAAAATTACATGGGATGCCAAGATCTATTGTAAGTAATCGTGATAGGGTCTTCACGAGTAAATTTTGGACAAAATTATTTCCGATGCAGGGTACTAAATTGAAGATGAGCATAACATATCATCCACAAACCGACAATCAGACTGAAGTGGTGAACAGGTGCTTAGAGACATACCTCAGATGTTTCACTAGTGACCAACCAAAAGAATGGACAAAGTGGCTTCCCTGGGCCAAGTAGTGGTATAATACAACTTATCATTCATCCACAAAATGTACACCATATGAGACTATGTATGGCCGACCTACCCCTATAACCCTAAAATATGATGCGCAGCGGAAGTCAAAACAAAAATCGATTTTCCACGTAGATCAAATCATCGTGCAAAAGATTGGGGTCACGAGAAAAATCATAAAAACCAAAAAACCACGATGTGTGAGAGATTGATTTTACATAGGGAGATCTTATATCCCTGTATTTCAGATCTGGATGGAGAAGATGAAGGAGGTCAAGTATCCTCCTCTCTAGCGATATCCATACGATAGATCTCTGTAGCGAAACTACTCTAATCCGATCTTGCAACTCTTGCTTAGAGAGAGGCAGGAGAATAGGAGGTGGTGGCTAAAGTTGTAGCCTATCAATCATGAGTCTCCCCTCCATCCAATTACCCACTAACCTTGCATTATTGGATCTTTATCCAATAATCTCCTTAGGCCTTTAACTGGGCCTTAATCAAAGAGCCCATAAGCTTAGGGTCTCATCTAATGAGAATAGGGGCTAATTGGATCTCCATCCAATTACCCACTAACCTTGCATTATTGGATCTCTATCCAATAATCTCCTTAGGTCTTTAACTGGGCCTTAATCAAAGAGCCCATAAGCTTAGGGTTTTATATAATGAGAATAGGGGCTAATTGCATCTCCATCCAATCCTCTATTCGCTGAAGCATCCACCATATGTCTGTGACCCTCTAGGCCCGATACCGAGTTGGTCGTGAGTCAATCCCATCAAAACTCCTTCTGATATAGTGAATTATTATTCTCATAATAATTCACTCGAGTCATCGACTATGGACGTACTAGGCCACTACGCCATAGTCCCCAGACGGTACAAGGGGGATCAAATCCATCGGACCTATCTGTCCACAGTTACCATGTATCTATAATCCCTCATCCAACTAATATCCCAGAGACCGTATATTGGACATGGTACTAAGGTCACATACGGAATCCTTTACAGTTTCGCTCTAATCGGATTCTCCTAGAGAACTCTTTCTCTCTCAATCCGAATAACCCTGGCTAGGGATTTGTTTGAGCAAGCACATATGGGATATTCCTCCCATGATACCGAGAGTGGATGATCCTCTATTGACACTCAATTGTCTTCGTAAGGTTGGCTACCAATCCCGATAACCAATTGTACCAGATTTGGAACTTTCCAAACTTGTAAGTCTGGTGTCAAAGAAAGGAGTACTCATACAAGGCATCCTTGGTGTCTCAAGTCTAAGGACCAGATACACAACTGAGACTATGGAATCATTGTCTGACATTATATATCATTAACCATACAACATTCCATAAGCGGATCAATCGGTGAACTCATTCTCCAATGAGCACTTGTACTATATCCTTAGTGTTTCCACACAAGTGGCTATGAGACCAATTGCCTCTATCATATGGACAGGTATATAGTACACCAATCTGTCGGTTATCTCAATGTCCCTCTTGAGTAACCTATGATTGAGATTATTTAGAATCTATATTTAAAGGTGAATTAATCTTACTATCGTGATCTCATCACGATCCGACTCCCATTACACAAAACTAAGGACATCACAATATATATGTAATAGATAATGTGAGAATATACAAGTATTAATCATAAGTAAAAAAATCACACAGCGTGTCACACGTGCCATCACTCGCGTGATTGGCTTACAAGGCACCTGTAACCAGCACATAAGTCTCCCACGTCTGGGAGCTTTATCCACCCACGTCTGTGTGAAGTCAATGGGGGTGAGCAAGGGCATAGCTGGCTCTAATCACAATACCCTTTACCATTTTTGACAAAGGTCCAGAATATCCCACAAATACTAGAGTACAAAAGGACATGAGCAATAAAACGGTATATACCAGAAGCACATGCGAAATAATAAAATATACATGCGCCAATATGAAGCAATACGATTTACTAGTATGGTGCATGTGAGGCTTAGTCCAGTGGTGGCTCCATGCTGTGTTGAGTTCAGAGCACTCTGGAGTTCAAAGCACTCCTTCCACACGCAGCCCTTTCCGACTAGGGTCCCCTCACCAAGCCTGAATACTAGCTCAATTTATCATAACGAGATAAGAGCAAAAATTAAAATTGCAATAAGAAAGGATTGGAAAACTTGCAAGGTTATAATAGTTCAACTTAAAGAAAGAACTCTAGAATGAATTTAGGTTTCAAATAGATGAAGCAAGAATAGAAAAAACTGATATAATAACTATTCTGGCAGAATTTAGAATGCACATCTCAAAGTTATTTTGAATAATCAAATATACTTCAAATTACTCAAAAATAGTTTCTTTGTAAAGCTAAATCAATCTAATTTCAAATGAAATAAGTTTTATACAAATTGAAAGTCTCTACAAAAAGTTATCGATGATTTGATAACCAAAGGTCAGGAATTATGATCCCTGTTTTATAGAATCTATAAGGTCTAACAAAACAGAAATTTTGACTCTAAATCTATAAGGTCACAAATTGGAAGTCTCTACAAAAAGTTATCGATGACTCTAAATCTTTTGATCCTAGTATCAAATGAAATATCTATGAGCCTATTTTTTAATGAATTAAGTTTTATATAAATCAAAAACTGTAACAGGGAGATATAAGTAATCTAATGATGAAAGGTCAAAAGCTACAGATTTTGTTTTACATATTTCATATACTCAATTGAAATAAATATTTTAGCTAGTAAATGAACTCCAAATTCTTTAAACTCAGTTTCAAAAAGAAAGATCTATGATTCTATTTTTCAAAGAAATAAGATTTGTCCAAATCAGAGATCTGTATAGAAAGTTATGACTTGAATAATACAAATAGGTCACAGTCTCAAAAATATTCCAGATTCCAACTTTTGCAGCTAATAAAAGAGAATTCAAATTGCAATGCTATATTTATTCCAAATTTTCCTCATAATCAAGGTAAGAATAAAGATAAATTTCAAGAGAAAAATGATAGAAAATATTATGTAGGATGGGGTTAGAACACTTGCCTTTGCAAATTTTGATCCCAAATGTGGATTTGATCAAAATGTCAAAACCCCAAATCCTTTCTTCTCCTCTTCCTTCTATTTTTCCTTCTCTTATTCTTCGCCTTCACAAGTTTACATTGTAGCCAAATCCCTTTATTCTCTTTGCTATTTGTTTAAGCTAATATATGGTTTGGTAGGTGGCAAGCATGCATGCAAGGTGCACATGTGTCACCTAAGCACATGCATAAGTGGCACCACTTTAAACTATGTAATGACACATGTTATCACCCCTTTTTTTATAACTTAATATACATCTTACGTAATTCATATCAAACTTTTAAGTTTTATATTTAGGTCCATAACAATAAGCTTTTAAACAAATTATCATATTTACAAATAGGTCCTTACAAATAATATATTATTAAATAAATCCTCATTAATAATTTAAAATAGATCATTACAAATATTTTGAAAATGAGGGATATTACACTATCGGGTGGTACCGCCAAAATCAGCCATTGACGATCGATTTCAGTCGTCGACGGTTGATTGAAGGAGAAAGAAGAAGAAGGAGAAGAAGAAGAGGGAGAAGAAGAAGAGGGATAAAAATACCTCGCGCGTGCTGCTCTTCCCTGGTTCCCCTACACGGTCCGTCCCTACATGATCCGTCGCCCGTGGGCAATTCTTCGTCAGTGGGTGAGTCCTTCTTCCCGTGCGGGGAGAAGGAATGAGGTGACGTCGCCCCACTCGATACCGAATACCTTACCATACCATACCGAGAATAAATTCGATATGCCGGTACCGATCGATATGACGAACCTTGATTATAATTATAAAGCATAAGATCATGATTGTGTAAGATGTTGTCATATGACAACTCAAATATATTAATTATATATGAACCTGAGTTCATCATCAATCCAAGGTGATTCATATCAGTCTTTCTTCTTTTCACGTCATTGAAATGTGATTTGATTCGCATCAGGATGTCTCTTGATGAATAGAAAGTGTTAAAATTTTGATTTCTAATTTTTTGAAGCATTCACTAGAAGAAAAACTAAATTTTGATTTCTAATTTTTTGAAGCATTCACTATAAGAAAAACTAGTGGTGCTAGACTTTTTAGTTGTCAAAGATGGGAGGGAAAGGAAAAATGTGTGTTGTTCTAAATCTAGAAATCGATTATAGTGTGCATGATGAAGCAAGGGAAGATAAGTGGTAGAGCCAGTGGGCAAGTGATGTGGTTGCCACGAATGGGATGGATGGCATTGATGCAATGATAACAGGAGCGGATATTTGACAATTTGGCAAGGGGATGGCAGTAGAGTTAATGATAAGAAGAAAAAAATGTTTGGTAAAGAAATAATGGTAATTTATTCCTCTACCGTCTTGATGGGAATAAAACAGGAATCAACTTTGTATACGAACAAATACTAGCAGACCGTCATGCACAGCGGAATGAAATGGAAATCACAATCAGATGAACACCAAGATTTACGTGGAAAACCCCTTCAACTCGAAGGGTAAAAACCACGGGACAAGCCAGAGAAAATCCACTATCAAAATAATGAATATACAGATCTCAGACTTCTTGCCCAAGCCCAAAGCAATAGCCACAAGAGAATCTCAGGGATACAAGGACTATAATCCTAAACACAATATCCAAAACCTTCCCAAGAGATCACAGCAAGAATCCACTGCAAACTGATCTAACCTGAGATTTGAATGATTGAGAATAGTCTTTTTCTGCCATTGTCTTCTTCCCTTTTCTGGATCTCTTGTTTTCTGGCCTCTACTGTCAATCTGCAGTCTGCTTTCTCTCTCCCACGTTTTCAGCCGCCGCTACTCTCTTAATCTCAACCCTAGCCACCTAATCTAGGTTTTAGGTTAATATAAGTGAGGTTCTGGGCTGTGGGTTTCACTAAAGCCCATTATGGGCTGAATATGGGCCATCTGCCCAACAACCTCCCCCTTCAGCCCATAAGGGAGGCTGTCTCATGACTCCTCAATGTGAAGCCATGCCGACCAACTGTCGGCACATCTCCTGTCTCTCTTTCGGTAAAGCCTTTGTCAACATGTCTGCCCCATTATCATCTGTGTGAATTTTCTGAAGCTGTAACTGCTTCTCTTCAAGCACATTTCTGATCCAGTGATATCTGACATCTATATGTTTTGACTTGGAATGAAATGTTGGGTTCTTGCATAAATGGATGGCACTCTGGCTGTCACAATACACCACATAGTTTTCCTGTTTCAGCCCCAATTCTTGTAAGAATTCTTTCATCCATAACATTTCTTTGCAAACCTCTGTAGCAGCAATATATTCTGCCTCTGTGGTGGAGAGTGCAATACACCTTTGCAATCTGGACTGCCATGACACAGCTCCCCCTGCAAAAGTAAGTACAAAACCTGATGTGGACTTCCTTGTGTCAATATCTCTTGCCATATCTGCATTTGTGTAACCTGTCAATACAGGTGGTCCACCTCCAAAGCTTAAACAAACTTTAGAACTTCCTCTGAGATATCTAAAAATCCACTTCACTGCTGCCCAATGCTCTTTACCTGGATTTGCAAGAAATCTACTAGTAACACCCACTGCATATGCGATGTCCGGCCTTGTACAGACCATTGCGTACATTAAACTTCCAACTGCTGAAGCATAAGGAACCTTTTGCATTTTCTCCTTCTCCTCATCACTTGACGGACTCTGATCTGAGCACAACTTGAAGTGACCTGCAAGAGGAGAACCAACTGGCTTTGCATTACTCATACTGAACCTATCCAATACCTTCTCAATGTATTTCTCCTGTGACAACCAAATCTTTCTCTTTCTTCTGTCACGAGAAATCTGCATGCCCAGTATTTGCTTTGCTGGCCCCATGTCCTTCATTGCAAAAGACTCACTTAGGTCCTTCTTCAACCTATCAATCATAGACATATCTTTTCCGAGGATAAACATATCATCAACATAAAGTAAGAGAATAATAAAATCCTCACCAAACCGTTTGATGTACACACAATGATCTGAAGCTGTTCTTTTATATTCATTTTCAATCATAAATGAATCAAACTTTTTATACCACTGTCTTGGAGCTTGCTTCAGCCCATACAAGCTCTTCTTCAACTTGCAGACAAGATTTTCTTTACCTTTGACTTTGAAGCCTTCTGGTTGCTCCATATAAATTTCCTCCTCCAAATCACCATGAAGGAAAGCTGTTTTCACATCTAACTGTTCAATCTCCAGGTCTAAGTTAGCAGCAATACCAAGAGCAACACGGATAGAAGACATTTTAACAACAGGAGAAAAAATTTCTTCAAAGTCAATACCTTTCTTTTGACCAAAGCCTTTCACAACCAATCTAGCTTTATACTTTGGTTGAGAACAATATTCTTGAGTCTTCAACCTGAAAACCCACTTGTTCTTCAAGGCCTTACTTCCCTCTGGTAGTCGCACTAAATCATATGTGTGGTTCTTTTGCAGAGAATCCATCTCTTCCTGCATAGCAATAAACCACTTCTTTTTCTGCTCACTTTCAACTGCTTCCTGGTAACTCTCTGGTTCACCTGCATCAGTAAGCATCACATACTCATCTGTAGAGTATCTTCTGGAAGGTTGACGTTGTCTAGAAGATCTTCTTAATTGAGGTTCTGTGGGAACTTGCTCTCTTTCTTCTTCTTGCTCAACATGTCCTGCAGGTAGATCAACATCTGGCTCTGCACCATCTTCCTGCACACCTCCCCCATCACCCTGATATACTGGAGGAATAACTGGGTCACAGTCTACAAATCCCTCTGCAGAAGTCTTAGCTGGTGCCTCCTTCTTCAAATCCTCAATGGTTTGATCCTCAAAGAAAACAACATCTCTGCTTCTGAACACCTTCTGCTTTTCTGGATCCCAAAGCCTGTAACCAAACTGATCATGTGAGTAACCAAGAAAAATACACTCTTTTGTCTTACCATCCAGTTTGGACCTTTCATTGTTTGGAACATGTGCAAATGCACGACAACCAAACACTCTTAAATGCCTATAGGAGACATCTTTCCCTGACCATACATGCTCTGCAACATCACCATCTAGAGCTGTACATGGTGATAAGTTGATTACATCAACTGCAGTCCTCAAAGCCTCATCCCAAAACCTTTTGGGTAGCTTGGCCTGTGAAAGCATACATCTGATCTTTTCCATGATGGTGCGGTTCATCCTCTCTGCAATTGCATTATGCTGAGGCGTACCAGGGACTGTCAACTCATGCTGGATGCCATGTGACCTGCAATAATCATTAAACAATCCTGTGTACTCACCACCATTATCTGATCTTATACATTTCAATTGTCTTTCTGTCTCCCTTTCAACTCTGGCATGAAACTCTTTGAAGATATTAATAACCTGATCTTTAGTCTTCAAAGCATAGGCCCAAACTTTCCTGGAAAAGTCATCTATAAAAGTAACAAAATAAAGTGCACCACTGATACTAGGAACATTAACAGATCCACCAGGAGTTTTTGTCCTCAAAGGACCACACACATCTGTATAGACACGGTCCAAGACATGCATTTTTCTAGATAAGGCAGGACTAACAAAGGAAACTCTATGTTGTTTACCAGCCAAACAATCAATACAAGGGTTCAAACGTGTACCTCTGAGAGATGGCAATACCTCTCTTTTAGAAAGTTCTTGCAACCCCTTCTCGCTTATGTGTCCTAGTCGCCTATGCCACAACTCCATGCTGGAGTCTTTCTCTGTAGCATTCAACTGCCCACCACAAGCTTTAGGCTGCAATCTATACAATGTATGACATTTCTTTCCATTAGCTACAATTAAAGAACCCTTACTGAGCTTCCACTGCCCTTTATGAAATCTGACATCAAAGTCTTCATCATCTAGCCTTCCAACTGAAATTAAATTCAGTCTTAAGTCAACCACATGCCTCACATCCTTAAGTACCAACTTGCAACCAAGGTTGGTCTTTATATGGATATCTCCCATGCCAATGATGTTTGCTGTGCCATAGTTGCCCATCTTGACAACACCAAAATTTCCAGACCTGTAAGTAGCAAAGAACTCCCTCCGTGGTGTAGCATGATAAGAAGCACCTGTGTCAATTATCCACTCGAGATCCTGACACACACAAGAAAAAATATCATCAGAAGTAGACAAAATCAAATAATCACCACCTTGTACTGTAGCTGTGATATTCTCTTTTGACTCTGTATGCTCCACTTCTTTCCCCCTTTTCTTGTTCTTCTTAGGTTGCTTGCACTGATTCTTGTAATGTCCTTTCTCACCACAATTGTAGCAAACAATATCTTTCCTTGACCTTGACTTGCTTCTACCCACACGTGAACCACTTCTATCCTTTGACTTTGACCTTCCTCTGTTCTCTGAGACAAGTGCTTGTGAATCAATCTGAGAAGTTGCTGAATTCTTTCTCCTTAACTCCTCATTCAACAAACTGCTTGTTACTTGACTCATGGTGACAGTACCATCTGGTGCCGAATTACTGAGGGAAACCACCAGTGTCTCCCAACTTTCTGGCAAAGAACTGAGAAGTAACAATGCCTGCAACTCATCATCAAGAGACATTTTCATAGAGGATAACTGGTTAGTAATACTCTGCATTTCTTTCAAATGCTCATGAATAGAAGTACCCTCTTTATATTTCAAGTTCACAAGTTTTCTGATCAGAAAAGCTTTGTTGCCAGCCGTTTTTCTTTCATAAAGACCTTCTAACTTTTTCCAAAGAGAGTATGCAGAACATTCAGTAGAAACATGGTGAAAAACACTATCATCTAGCCATTGTCGAATAAAACCAACTGTTTTTCGATCTAACCTCTTCCACTCATCATCTGTCATAGATGTGGGCTTTGCACTATCTCCTTGCAAAGGTCCATACAAATCTTTGCAATACAAGAGATCTTCCATTCTTGGTTTCCATATCATCCAATTGTTTCCATTTAAACTAATCATGCGAGAAATATTACCGGTCTCCATGTTCAGATACAAAAGATTAAATACCACCAAAACCCTGCTCTGATACCAGTTGATGGGAATAAAACAGGAATCAACTTTGTATACGAACAAATACTAGCAGACCGTCATGCACAGCGGAATGAAATAGAAATCACAATCAGATGAACACCAAGATTTACGTGGAAAACCCCTTCAACTCGAAGGGTAAAAACCACGGGACAAGCCAGAGAAAATCCACTATCAAAATAATGAATATACAGATCTCAGACTTCTTGCCCAAGCCCAAAGCAATAGCCACAAGAGAATCTCAGGGATACAAGGACTATAATCCTAAACACAATATCCAAAACCTTCCCAAGAGATCACAGCAAGAATCCACTGCAAACTGATCTAACCTGAGATTTGAATGATTGAGAATAGTCTTTTTCTGCCATTGTCTTCTTCCCTTTTCTGGATCTCTTGTTTTCTGGCCTCTACTGTCAATCTGCAGTCTGCTTTCTCTCTCCCACGTTTTCAGCCGCCGCTACTCTCTTAATCTCAACCCTAGCCACCTAATCTATGTTTTAGGTTAATATAAGTGAGGTTCTGGGCTGTGGGTTTCACTAAAGCCCATTATGAGCTGAATATGGGCCATCTGCCCAACACGTCTTTCTTGATTTCACTTCTAGTTATGAGATCCAAACTGTAGTGTATCAATGAAAGGGAAGTTACCTTGCTTGCCCTGGTTGGTAAGTCTAAAAATGTTTTATTATCCTTTAGTAGTGTTAAATTTGGTTGAGTTGACTGGGCCCACTACTCGATGTTTGTCACGTCTTAAAAAATGAATCTTTGATAGAGTCCCTTATATCAAAAGTTTTTGCAGAACTTATGCCACTCTAATGCAAGTTTGAGTTCTATGCGAGGGTCAAAAATGAAGTATCATAATCTAAACGATACTTGAGAGGCTCTTATTTTATAGAGTGATAAGGAAACATTCCTAAAAATAAAGAATATTCCCTTCTTTAGGTCATGTTGACGTGGCAGTTAATTGGGAATTTATGTGTCTGGTCCTAGTTGGCCTAAATATTAACCATACTAGTTGTTCCTCCATTGAGCTTTAGGAACACTTGTTTGTCCCATAGTGCAATGTATGTCCGTGGAACCCGAGAGGTATAGCCTACAATAGAAATTAACAAATATAATTGCCCCACAAGGTTTATATTTTCGACCATACTCGACATGTAAAGAAAGCCTAATTTGTTAGACTTACTATGTCAGCATGAGTAGACAGAAGATATTTTTGGAATATTCTGAAATATTTTTTTCTATCTACTATAAGTATAGGCTTCTTAGGTATGTTGAAGATTTGAGACTATTTTTCCATTATTGTGTTAGATCCTATGTTGACTTGATTTTCAGAGAGGCATGTACCATACCAGATTTGTTGGTGATACTTGCAATGTGAGGTAACTTTGCTATGCAAGGTGACGCTTGTGACATGAGGGTCTCGAAGAATCATCCAACTCCTCTCATGATCCAGTTCTCAAGACACCATAACCCTAAGATTCGGTTTGTATCAATCTATAACAACACATGGTAGGTACAAGGTAAAATAACCTTATATGTCACTAGTATTTGAAAATCCTTACATGAAGTCAAATTCAAAATAGTTAATGCATTAGTGGTTATTGTATCATCAAAGTAATCAAATAATATGAATTGTGCATGCTATCATTTAACCATATTAGAGAGAAAAAAAGATCATCTTACATAGTAAACCTCATCAAAGGTGACGGTCGAAAGATATGTGAGAAGTGGGGAAACCATTAACCAATAATTTGTATTTTAACCTTTTAGTTTTTGATATTCTTTCTATATGCTATTTTTATTTGATATCTCAAATGTCATTAACATTGTGTTGTGGGTCTTTTGTGATAAGAATGCATAGATTTGTTGTGTGGGTCTTTTGTGATAAGAATGCATAGATTTGTTGTTTGGATACTGGAAGTAGATGTAATTGATGGTACGGAGGGAGAGGTGGAGTAGAAGATAGAGGAGGTAGAGGAGAAGGCAAATAAAAGGGGGGAGGAGGAGAGCGGTGAGGCGAAGGCGGAGGAGTTGGAGGAGGCAGTGTATGATAGTGATGGTGGTGGAGGAGAGGCGAAGACAGTGTAAAAGGAGGCAAAGGAAAAAAAGAAGGAGAAGACGAAGGAGGACGAGGAGGCTGAGAAGGAGACAAAGGAGCATAGAGAAGAGGTGGAGATAAATTTAGGAACATGAACTAATCTATTTTGGATGAATTGGTTCATTGACCTGAATGGATTTATTGACCCGAACTAGCTTAAAGATTAGGTCAAAATGATTATGAGGGTGACATATGATAAAAAATAATTATGAGGCGTGACATATGATAAAAAATAATATGAGGGGTTTTATTTGGTAAATTGTTCATAGTCAATATAAATTCATCGAATTAAATAGGTTTATGTTAGGTCGACATTAGCTTTGGAAAAGTGAGTATGGCCACACCCAAAATCGAGAGGCATCCCAAAGTCGCAACGCATCTCGGGCATACAATTTAGGCATGATATTACAAGAATATGCATCGGGCTCCGACTTTGGAAGGTATGGCTATGATGGCCAACTCAATGACATCTTTGTGTTCTTTTCCTCCTTCCTTCTCCAAAGTCTTAATAATAGATCATGACATGAAGATTTCAGTTATTATTTGGTCTGCTTAGTGTAGTTATGAGAACTTATAGTGTGAGTATAAAGCTCTAGAGTTGCTTTACAAGACTAAATTCAACGGATTTCATGAAATACGACTTGCTTCTTGGGCATTTGTACATAGAAAACTAAAAAATGTTTGTGAGGCAGTTCTCCTGATATCTTGTTTTGCAATGCTTTTCAAGTATTTGATACCTTTTATTTTATTCTCTTTTTGATATCTCCAATTATTCCATACTCTATAATAAGATGATTTTTAAGTCATTATTGAACTCTAAAGAATGATAACTGAACAATGTTTCTTGAGGTATAAGACATCCCATTGCTATTAATTGAGTTCAAATTATAATTAGTTAATGTTGTATTGTGTACCTGATCTATATAGTGTTTTGATTTTTTTTTTCTTGATTTTATATTGAGTTGGATCAGATTACCCTAAATGAAATAGTTTGTAGTCAGTCTTTGCTTGGATCGGTATATACCACCCATTTAATATCGATGTGAAATAGATTTTATTACTTTTATTCCAAAAACCCATCTTATCCTAACTACCACCATATAATTTTTGATTTTCTAACATCTATCTCTTTATTAAAAATGTTTAGAAATCACATCATCCATTACTTCAGTACATAAAACTCATCTTCAAGTGTTATAGATATCCTATTCTCACGAAAAAAAGAATAGAAGATTTTGTAAGTTTACCTTTTTTACACCTAATGCCAGCTTTTGTTTCCTCTAAATATATGAAATTAGAACCACTTTAGCCTTCATAAAATGTGTTGATCACAGCATTACATCCAGTTGAATTTCAACTTGAGATTTTCAAGTATGTTAAAATTTGGTCTTTTCTGCTTAAATTGGTAAAAAGAAAGTCAGCCTTTTAAAAGCTGAATTAGCTGTTAATTTTAAAGACCAAAAAAGCCAAACAATGGTCAATTTGGACTTCATTAGACAATTTCAAAGTTTCAAAAAAAAATTTTAAATTTTAAAGATAAAATTAGATTTGAGTTACACTTTTTAAATAGGGTTATACTGTATTTAAACAGGACAACAAAAATATTTTAGCTTTTAAGATTTGGTCATAAAATAGAAAAAAGTGTTCAATTAGGAATTAATTAAACATTTTCAAGGTTTCATGAAAAATTTGGTCTAAAAAACTTGTAATTTCAGCTTTAATTGAAAAAATAAAATATTAGAAAAATTCAGGTTTTATGTGATGAATTAACTAAAAATATATTTTTAATGGTCCAAAATATTAAAACTCATCATTGAGGACTTCACTAGATATCTCCTAGGTTACATGAAAATTTTGGATAAAAATTGTATTGCAATGTTTTTACAATATTTTTTAACGAGTTACATTATTTTTTGAATGAGATCCAAAATAATATAGAAGTGAATTTTTGGTCAAATTTATTCTACATTTACTTGAAATTGGCCAATAGAAAAATGCTTAAATTTCAATCTTTTAAAAGTTGAATTAATTGAAAGTAAGTCTTTTAAAGGTCTAAGATATAAAAAGTAATCATTAGGGCTTAATAAGACCCTTTCTAAGGGTTCTTGAAAATTTTGGCAAAAAGACCTTGCAATTTTTTACTAAATTGCCAAAAATTTAAAAATTAAAAATTTCAGCATCAAGAGCTTAATTAATTTAAAATAGGTACATGAAAGCCCCAAAAATAAAAAAGTGGTTATTTAGATTTTCAATAGACATTTTCAAGATTTTATGAAAATTTTGGCCGATGCATCTTGTATTTTTAATTTAAATTGGTCAAAAATAAAAATATTACCTTTTAGTGCCAAAAACACTGAAAATGGGTCTTTTAAAGGACCAAAAATAGAAAAGATGGCCATTTAGGGCATCACTAGACATTGTAAAGGTTTCATATAAATTTTGAACATTACCCAAGAACATTCTATTCCTATTCAAAAGCATTGTAACTCAAGCATCTCAATTTTATTATTCTCAAATTTCATAATTTTTTGATAATATTCAAATTTTTTAATCCAAATTGGGTTTAAATTTATATTTAATTATGCAGAATTAAGAAAAAAAAATGTCACAAATTCAACCTCTTAGATGTCAAAATTTATAAAAATATTTATTTCAAATATTTGAAAAGAAAAAAAAAAAACCATTTAGCCTTTTGTAGATTATTTTCATTGTTGTCTAAAAATTTGAGAATTTCCAGAAAACGTAGGAGATGCGTTATACTATTTTTGAATGAGGTTATATTATTTTTAACAGAATTTCAAAAACAATGGAATCTATACTTAAGATCTTTTTCAATAATATTTAAGTATTTTTGGTTCAAAATGATTGTAAGCTCATCTTAAATTGGGTAGAACTTAAAAAATAGTATAAATTTGACCTTTTGAAGCCTAAAATTAATAAAAATATCGATTTAAAGTCTTAAAATTGAAAATTAATTATTTAATCATTTTTATCATTTTCAAGTTTTTTGATAATTTAATTATATATATTATTTATTTAAATTATAAATAATAATATTTAAATGTTTAAGGATAAGGCTGTGTAGATTGACCATCCTAGACCCCACATTGGTGGGAGACTTGTGATATGCCTTTTTAATTATTATTTAGTTAAATTATATAAATAATAATAATATTATAATATATTTTACAATATACTCAATAATATAATTTTCACTTTCTTGAGTCCTATTGAGAAGCAAGTAACTCACCTTTTACTTTCTTCAAAAACTTCTAATTTTTCTTTTCTATTTTTCAAGTCTTAAAATAGGTATTTTTATTCATCTTAGTACATAAAATGTTTAAATTTGTATTTTTTAAATTTTATTATGTTTTAGGTAAATTTATAACCATATGGACCAAAAATTACCTGTATATGAGTAGATGTTTTGAAGTAACAAAGAATTATAGAATTGGGATACATTATTTTTGAATGGGGTGTACTAATCTTTTTGTATCATATTAAAATATTATGCAATCTATTTTAAAAAATAGGGTAATTCACTTCACACTTTCTTCAAAAATTCCTAAATTTTAAAAAAACCTTGGAA
Source organism: Ensete ventricosum (assembly GCA_029747655.1). Taxonomy (NCBI): domain Eukaryota; kingdom Viridiplantae; phylum Streptophyta; class Magnoliopsida; order Zingiberales; family Musaceae; genus Ensete; species Ensete ventricosum. The sequence continues at coordinate 35,614,732 of JAQQAF010000008.1, read as the reverse complement.
AACTTAAAAAGGACTAAATGATTTTTTAAGCATTTCAAATTGGTATTTTTCATAATTCTAGCACTTAAAAAGTTGAATTTATAATTCTTGCAAATCTAGCTTAACTTGTTAGATTGATGTGGAGGTTCTTGATAGTGTCCTAGACGTGTATAATTGCTGCAAATCTACGTCAGGGCTCTCTCTCTCTCTCTCTCTCTCTCTCTCTCTCTCTCTCTCTCTCTCTCTCTCTAGCACCAACACGTGGCCTCTCCTTCTTGCTGTGATCTTCATCATCTCCCCTTTTCTTTTTGTGTTTGATCTTGGATTTAAGGTTTGTCAGATGTTTGCTATTTACTTGTACTTGGAATATGAGTCCTATGATGGCATACGATATTACCTTACTGTTTATATTCGTCACATAGGTTTTTGAAATGTGTCTTAGCCACTTATCTTGTCCCTATATCTAGCTAGTTTGCATTCATGTAGAACACCAAAATTCTGGAATGCTTTGAACATGTTTTGAATCTCTACATATATAGAAAACAGTGTTACCGGGAGTTGATTTCTTTCTTAAGCATAGTCAAATGTCCTAAAGGCTACTATTTGCAGTTTTAATTCTTGATCATAAATCATGATGCTATGGTTTGGAAATTTATTAGGTTTTAGAAAATTATTTCATCTGAAGTGTGTTACAATTCTTCTAGGTTCATCGACTGTTGAAACTTGAGGTTTTAAGATACCGAAAGATTAGGCTGAAATTTGAGACCTTATAGATGCACCTACCAATTCTAAAACTAGTTTCTCTGTGGATTCATTTCCCACTGGAAATTGGAATGTCAAAAGTTACTACAAGGAAGGCTTTGAACTTCCTGCTGGGTGTGCCCAGCCATTTGTGCATAGATAGATATTTATTAAATTTGAAGACTTTTAAGTTTCGATGGGACATTGTACTTGTTGATGTTTGGCACAGAACGAGCTGACCAAACGTGCTATTTTGAGATTGTCTTGATATGGGTTTTCAAATCAACTGAAAAGGAGAAAAAAAAAATGTATAAATAGGGAAAGGAAAGAAGGTGAAACTTGAGCAGTTAGATTAGTTTTTTTTTTTTTTTGCTCCATGTGAGCTACATATCCTCCCTCTAAGGAACTCAAGATGCAATTACTCGAGGCTAAAGGACATTAGTTGAGGTTGCTACCAAGGAATTCATAAAACTTTCTTTCTATGAGCATTTAGTTTGATTCCAGCAAAGATTGAACTTGGTTTTCAAAACAGAGAGTGCAGATAGTATGGTTTAGAGTTGAGAAGATAGGGGCAATTGACATAGTAGATATCTGTTTCGTTTGGATTTCTTTCCTTCTAGTGTTGGTTCATACTCATTTCTTTTGAATTTTTTCTTTCTCATAATGATAAGTTCCAGCTGATACGGTTGGAGTTTGGAGACTCGATCTCTTGTATTGTATTACCAAAACAATGTCGACCATGAAATTGAAAAGTATAATAACACAAACATTTCCATCATTTAACTGTCTCCCATGTGAAAAAATTTATGAATTATTCTTTGAAAATGCAGAATGAAGTTTCAGAGTACGGGGATTCAACTGATATAGAAAGAATCAATAACTTTGAGAACCAATTTTCTTCCTTGCAAGAATTATAACTTCTTGGACAATTTATCAAGCTACACATTGGTGATTGAGGAAAGGAAAAGTAACAACCGCGCATTTGTCTACTAACAAAAATATAAGTCATTGTTTTTAGTGGTTAATGTATGAAAATGGTATTTATATGTCTAACTAGAAATTCATTATCATCTTCCCTTTCATTTTTGTAGGAAGAATAAATACATACTAAAGGGCCCTTCTCAGATCATCAAGTGAGTTCAACTGAAGACAAGATCAATTTAGTGTGGATTTCCTAGATTTTGATTTTATTTTATTCAGATCCGATGTTGTACGATCTGTGTATGTCAGCATTTCTAAGAATGGATGAAGCTGATAATTTATTTGAAAAAGAATGGATGTTTATGAAAAGTTCATTGATGCAGAAGTTATCCTGCAGCGATACAATTACTATTTCACTGGTAAGCTTCTCAGTCTTCATGCTACCTTTTTTTTCTCTTCATTCGAAAGTAATTATTTATTTTTTTTGTAAATGGACATTATATTTTGAACACTAAGTAAGTACCTAATTATGAGGAATTTTATTATATGTGATAATGTGACCTATATATGCATGCTAAGGTTTAGTTTCTTATGTTTTCTTTCAATTTTTAGCAGTATGTAATACTGCAGTTTTAATAGGAAAATTGGAAACTTGACTTTTGTTGCTTTGTGATTTGATTCTTTCATCTCTTTCCTTGTTTGAGCATGTTCAAGCTATTGGACTCTTTCATTAGATAACCTTAATTATGTTGAATAAGTTTTAGAATGTCAAGTATCTATTATTATCGTTTATTAATTTAAGAACCAAATTATATTCAACTCTTGTATGTATCCACTTCGATTTGCTAATATGTTTTAATAGTTGATTTTGAGCATCCTATGTCATGTTTGCTTCCTTTTAGGCTTCAGTTATGAATCTTTGTAATTTGTATTAAGGACCTCTATTTTTATCTGCCCTTGTAAGCACTATATACTAATAGGGCAAGAACTTTAAATTCCCAAGCTTCAATAAGATTTAAGATTTAAGAACCAAATCATATTCAACTCTTCAATGTATCCATTTCTGTTTGCTAATATGCTTTATAGTTGATATTGAGCATCCTATGCCACTTTTGCTTCCTTTAAGGTTTCGGTTATGAATCTTTGTATTAAGAACCTCTATTTTTATTTGTCCTTATAAGCACTATATACTGATAGGGTAAGAACTTTAAATTTCAATGCTTTGATAAGCCTTCAGATTTAAGAACCAAATGATATTTAATGTTTCTACATATTTGGATTATCGACTGTCGTTATAAGCACTAGTACTTTTATCTAATGTCCTTTTGCAGCATTTGGACACACAGAGAGCCAACACTTGTTTATGCTATAATGAGAAGAATTATGCAGATAGTTTTGGTGATTTCAATTACCTATTGCGTATTTCTTGTTACTGTTGAATTCTCTTGTTTGGGTTCTGCATATGCATAATGCAGGATAATACATATTTTTTCAGTTGTGTTGATTGAAGGTAGCTTATTTTGTTATTATGAATTTTGTAAGCCAATACACTAAGTTTATTATGGGTTAATCTCAGAGGAGCATCAGGTGATCCAATCATAAATAACATGATAATATCATTCACTTCTATGACATTCCAACTCTATAATATATATTTACTTCGATTTTAACAATCAATATAGATTTATTAGGTATTTAATTTTTTTGTAGCTTTTCTTTGAACGAGGTGAACATCCATCAACCTTTTCTCATTTCTAGTTTTTCTGTAGCTCTTCTGTGAATGGGGTAAATATCCATCCACCTTTTCTCAATTGTTTAAGACTAAAGCTAAAAGGTGCTTGGCCAGTAGGATAATCTAAACTTAAACTTGATAATAGCTTCTGCTTTGTTAGACATTATCTTTCTGTATTCAATGCTAAGTCTTTTAATCTATTTTCTTTGATATTATATTATTTTTTATGTTTGTCAGTACAATAGTTTTAAGGAGCACCTGCTATTAGCAAATGATTATCTAGGGTCCTAGACATCATTCTTAGGTATGTGTTGGTAGGTCTTTAATGACTTTTTCAAGGGTAATATATTCCTTTTGATGTTAATATGCTCAGATGAGGTTTTGGTCATGAAATAAGAATGGTTAAAATGTTTGTAGGTATGACACAAACACTAATATATATAAATTTATAATATTTAATCGGCAAATGGAAACTTGACTTTTGCTATTCAAATCTAACTTTTTTTTGCTATTGCATTTAAAATAGATTCTTCTTTTTAGTATTAGGAAGTATCTTTAAATAAGAGATCTAAGTAAAAAGATCACATCATTTTTCACTAACCCACGAACATCATCTTCTAATGCTGAGACAATTAAAGTTAAAACAATTATAGATATGGGACATGCATTAGCATCGACATGGTTATAATATTAACCACCTGCCTAAATTAAATTGGTTTTCTAATGGGAAAATTGAAAACTTTGACTTTTGTTGTTCTGACCTAGCTATTGTGGCTATTACATTTAAACAGAGTGTTCCATTTAGAAGCATCTTTAAATAAGATGTTAATGTAAAAGGGGTATTTCCTTGGTTTGTTTCCTCATGAGAATATTTTGCAATCTTAGCCCCTTTCCTACATGAGCATGTTAAGCTATTGGACTCTTGCATTAGATGACCCTAATCATGTTGAATAAGTGTTTTATTATCAATTATCTATTTTTATCTTTTGTTTTAGATGTAAGTAAGGTTTGCCTTACCGATCGGTAAGACCCATATAGGGTGGTACGTACTAGTCCGCTAGTTGGTCGATACACAAGTTATCCGTTACTGAGAGGTACCATCGAAATCGACCGTTAGTGGTCGATTATGGGAGAAAGAAGTGGGAGAAGAAGAGGGAAAAACCTATTCCTTCTGCGCTGCTCTTTCACGATTCCTCTACGTGATTCGTTGTCGGAGGGCAATTTTTCGCCAACGGACGATTCTTCTCCCCGCGCGACGAGAAGAATGAGACAACATCGTCTTTTATTTTTTAAAATTATATTATATTTATATTATATTATATTATATTATATTATATCGAGTGGTACACATTGTGTATACCGCTCAATATCGGGTACCATACCATACCGAGATGAACTTGGTATGTCGGTACGGACTAGTATGGAAAACCTTGGATGTAAGTACAATTTGTTTAAGAAGACTTGGATTGAAGTGTTGGAGGCCCATATGAATATAGTTATATTGAATAGATCTATAACTTTAAATAATAGAAGACTTGAAGGTGTTTTATATTTTATATGTCAGCATAAGTATTCAGACTTAGTTTCTTATATATTTTTTAATTTTTAATAGTACGCCAAGGTTTTGGGTACGCAACATATTGCTTGGTACGAACAGTATGTCCTGGTCCGATAAGGGACCAGTACGGACTGTCATGAACTTAGCTGAATTTACTAAAGTCATGCGGCACCCTTGCGGTAAAGTTACAAACTTAACTGGAATTGCTTAAGTCGTGAAGCACGCTTGCGCCAATATTTCAGACTTAACTGGGATTGCCTAAGTTATGAAATGCTTATGCGTTATTGTCCATAATGGGTCAACCTAGATGCAACCTCATGCAAGTCCCTAGGGACCTGTAAAAGAGAAGATTGATTAGTTTGAAGGCGAGCAGCGAATAAGTCCCGACGTCTTGCAAAGAGGGAAGCTTTACAAGTAATTCAACAAACACCTTGAGTGCAAGAGAGAAAAGAGAGAAAGGAGCAAAAAAAAAACTTTAGAAGGTTGGACAAACAGTTGCAAGCTCATAAACGACAGTTCACTAGGTGCCGAGCATGAAGACAAGCTCAACTTGTGAAGAATGTTCAATGCCCGACAATATTCCGAAGCCCCATCCATTGTCGTGCCACATGGGGGATTCTACGGGTCTAACATGGCTAACGTTTTGCATCGCATCACGATCTGCAAAAAGTAGGCCACGACATTCGAAAATGGAGTTATTTTGGGTAGTTTTGGTCCGGTGCGGTGAGCAGTCGCATTACAGCATTACAAACCATTTTCCCTTACATTTCTCAGGTAAAACCACATAAAACTAAGGTAAAACATACTGCCAAACATCTGTACAAGCATGGAAAAGCGACGAGTGGTTTGTTGAGCGAAGATGTTGCGGGTGCGGACTGACTGTTCATAACATTCTCCCTCACTTAAACTATCGACACCCTCATCGATGCTTGTTAGTAGGCTTTGACGATAGCTTTTTCATGTCATAGTGCATCTTTGATAGAAGATAGGATTAAGTTAGGATTTAGATCTGATTTAAATAAGATTAAATTAGGATTTAGATATGATTTCCCCAACTGAATGAGAAAATCACGTAGGTTAGTTGAGGGAAATCCTCCTATCTTCACCTGTATAAATTGACGATGGATCAATGAATCAATTGGGCATTTCATTTCTACTTTCTATTTCCAATATGGTATCAGAGCCCCTCTCTCTATAAGAGATATTACCTTTCTTTTTTTTATTTGTTGTCAAACGATAGCTTCTATCACCATTTGTCCGTGGACAACTCCGTTGCGAAACCGTAGATACCCAGGGGTTATCCACTGCCATCCTCTCGGACATCCTCTGCTTCCTTTGCTCCGAAGGTAACTCTCTCCTCATCGGTGCAGATCTGTCTCTTCTTGCTGTCAAACTGCAGTCTCTCATCGACGTCGAAGCTGGAGACTTCTAGTGCGTCGACTGTCTCTTCCTCCGTTGGACTTCTAGTGCGTCGACTTTCTCTTCCTCCGTTGGACCCCGTTAGCTTTCTCAATTCCTCTACCGAGGCGTTCTTCTACACGAGGCCATCTTCCTTGTGCACCACCACTGTCGCATCAACTCCAACAAGCAGCGGCACCTTCCCTACCCCATCTGCAGCAGACGACGGCTTCTACACTTGCTCTCGGCGCCATCCCTCCTACAACCTCTGTTGCTCTGTTCTCTTTGCCGAGAGTACTTGTACGGGCCACGGCTCATCATCTCTCAGTGATCTGCAGAGAGGGCACAACAAATTCTTTCTCGCTGTCAAACGATAGTAAATCTACGACCGTAGCGCTTCTCTCGCTACCCTTCAGATCTACCGATCGCCCCAATCGTAGCAGCATCTCCTCTGCCGAAGTCAACCGCTGTCAGACCTTCACGGCGGTTGACAACACAGCGGTCTCCTTGACATCGGGTAAAGATCTGCGTCCTTCACAGGAGCTTGATCTTGCGGGGGCATGATAGTTCGATCTAATCAGATTGTCGAATTTGGCTATAGCAGAATCATCTGCTCCTTTCTTCGGATTCATTGTCATCGGTTCAAGATCAGCGTCCTTAGTTCAAGATCAGCGTCCTTAGTTCAAGATCGACGTCCTTACAGGAGCTTGATCTTGCGGGAGCATGATAGAAGATAAGATTAAGTTAGGATTTAGATCTAATTTAAATAAGATTAAATTAGGATTTAGATATGATTTCCTTAATTGAATGAGGAAATCACGTAGGTTAGTTGAGGAAAATCCTCCTATCTTTACCTGTATAAATTGACGATGGATCGATGGATCAATGAATCAATTGGACATTTTATTTCTACTTTCTATTTCCAACATGGTATCAGAGCCCCTATCTCTATAAGAGAGATTACCTTTCTTTTTTTTTATTCGCTGTCAAACGATAGCTTCTATCACCATTTGTCCATGGACAACTCCGCTGCGAAACTGCAGATACCCAGGGGTCATCCACCGCCATTCTCTCGGACATCCTCTGCTTCCTTTGCTCCGAAGGTAACTCTCTCCTCATCGGTGCAGATCTCTCTCTTCTTGCTGTCAAACGGTAGTCTCTCGTCGACGTCGAAGTTGGAGACTTCTAGTGCGTTATCTTTCTCTTCCTCCGTTGGACCCCATTGGCTTTCTCAATTCCTCTACTGAGGCATTCTTCTACACGAGGCCATCTTCCTTGTGCATCACCACTGTTGCATCAGCTCCAACAAGCAGCGACACCTTCCCTACCCCATCTGCAGTAGACGATGGCTTCTATACCTGCTCCCGGCACCATCCCTCCTGCAACCTCTGTTGCTCTGTTCTCTTTGCCGAGAGTACTTGTACGGGCCATCGCTCATCGTCTCTCAGTGCTCTACAGAGAGGGCACAACAAATTCTTTCTCCTTGTCAAACGACAGTAAATCTACGATCGCAGCGCTTCTCTCGCTACCCTTCAGATCTACCGATCGCACCAGTCGTAGCAGCATCTCCTTCGCCGAAGTCAACTGCTGTCAGACCTTCACCGCGGTTGACAACATAGCGGTCTCCTTGACATCGGGTAAAGATCTGCATCCTTCACAGGAGCTTAATCTTGCGGGGGCATGATAGTTCGATCTAATCGAATTATCGAATTTGGCTCTAGTAGAATTGTCTGCTCCTTTCTTCATATTCATTGTCATTGGTTTAAGATCAGCATCCTTAGTTCAAGATCGACATCCTTACAGGAGCTCGATCTTGCGGGGGTATGATTGAAGATAGGATTAAGTTAGGATTTAGATCTGATTTAAATAAGATTAAATTATGATTTAGATATGATTTCCTTAACTGAATGAGGAAATCACGTAGGTTAGTTGAGGGAAATCCTCCTATCTTCACCTGTATAAATTGACGATGGATCAATGAATCAATTGGGCATTTCATTTCTATTTCCTATTTCTAACAGTGTTTAGGTTCCCAACCGACTTTTGTTTGGGGAAGCTTTTACCAATCCACTAGGTATTCGATTTGCTCCACTCCATTGGGTAGCTTTATCTTACGATCCGCCAGAATGGTTTCAACTCGTTTCTCTTAGGAGGCTCTGGTGGGGGGTAGTTGATTTGAAAACAGTTTGGAAAGCATCTTGCGGATCTGAGTGGTAGGCTTTCAAGTTGCTTGCATGGAAGACATTGTAAATTTTGAGCCTTGCTAGTAGTTGTAACTTGTAGGAGACATTGTCTACCCTACTGATAGTTGTGAAGGGCCCTTCATACTTGCGTACCAATCTTTTATGCACTTTGTGCCTAAAGAACTAGAATGATGTTGGTTTGAGCTTCACCAACATCAAGTTGCCAATTTTAAACTTCTATGGTGGCCTTCCCAAATCTGCCCACTTCATCTTTTTGACCCCCTTCTCCAAGTAAGCCCGCACAATATCTATATTTCTATGCAATTCCTTTGCAAAGTGATATGTTGACAGATTACTCCTTGTATAACCGACAGCCAAGGTATAAGGAGTTAATGACTATTGTCCTATAATAATTTCGAAGGGCTCTTGTTAGATGGAGAGCTCCACTGTAAGTTGTAAGAGAATTAGGCAATGTCCAACAGCTTCACCCAATCTCATTAGTTGGCACTCATGTAGTACCAAAGATATTTGCTCCAAGAACGAATTGATTCTTTTGGTTTGGTCATCCATCTGAGGGTGGAGACTTGTGGAGAAGTATAACATAGATCCTAGCAGTTTGAATAGCTCAGTCTAGAATCATCCCAAGAATCGAGCATCTCAATCACTAATGATATTGTGTGAAATTTTCCAATACTTCACTATATTCTTCATCATCAACTTGGTCACCACGTCTACTGAATAGTGTAGGGCTATATCAAAACATTGCATACTTTAAAAACCGATCGATCACCATGAGTATTGATCTGAATCCCTCTACTGTTAGCAAGCTTGATATGAAGTCCAAGGAAATGCTCTCCCATGACCTTTCTGGTATGGGCAATGACTCCAAAAGTTACATCAATTTCCGCTTCTCTACCTTATCCTGTTGGCAAGTAAGGCATGTTCAAACATATTCCTCAACATTAGTTGGAGTGCAGCTAACTTGTTTGGCCTCTAGCTTCCAACTATATGGCGTTCACCAGCTCCACTATTCGGCTCAACACATCGGCCATGAAATTTGCTCTTTCGAGCTATTACTCCATTGTCATATCAAACTTAGCCATGAAGCCCTGCCATCGGGCTTGCTTTGGGGAGAGTTTTCTTTTAGCTTAAAAGTAACTCGATGCGATGTTGTCCATCCTTAGCATAAATCGCCCTTTGAGAAGGTAGTATTGCCAAACTCATAGACAAGGGATCACCGCTGTCATTTCCTTCTCGTGCACCGAATATTGCTGCTCAGTCTCATTGGGCTTGCGACTCTCGTAGGCCACCGGATGACCCTCTTGCATAAGTACTCCCCCAATATCGAAGTTTGAAATATCTGTATAGATTTCAAGGATTTCCTATAGTTTGATAATTTGAGTACCGGTTCTTCTAACATAGTAGTCTTTAGTTCTTGGAATGCTGCTTCGTATTTGTCTGACCATTTCCAAGACTGCTCCTTTAGCAACTTTGTCAGTGGAGCTGCGCGCTTCAAATATGCAACTATGAAGCGCCAATAATAGTTGACGAAACCAAAAATTGTCATACCGGTCCATACCGACGTATCGAGCTCAGCTTGATATGGTACGATACCTGGTATCGAGCAGTATGCACAGGGTGTATCGCTATATATATATAATATAATATAATATAAAAAAATAAGTTAAAAAATAAAAAAAAGTGATGTCGCTTGACATCACGTAATTTCTTCTCCCCACATAGGGAGAAGAAATCGCCCACCGACGAAGAAATCGCTCGTCGGTGAAGGATAGCGCGGGGGAAGAGCAGCGCGACTCTAGATTTTTCTTCTCCCTCCCTCAGTTGATACCATCTGAAATTGACCGCCGACGGTCAAAATCAATCGCAGATGGTCAAAATCGATCGTTATTGGTCGATTCAAGTGGTAACGGGTGGAAACAGCCCCAATCGACAGAATCGATTGTACCACTCGGTAGTGGGCGGTCCATGTACTAGTCAGCTGGTGGACCAATATGTGCTGCGTGTATCGGGCAGTAACATCGAAACGACAATCCTTGAATGAAACCAAGGAAGGACTCAACTTTGGTACCTTCTTTGATGTTCGTTATTTTGCAACAATTTGCACCTTAGATTCGTCCATTCGAATGGAACCGTCATCGATTTGATGCCCCAAGAACATAATCTCTGTTTGAGCAAAGTAGCACTTCTCCCTCTTCATGAACAAAGTGTTCTCCCTGAGAACTGAAAAATTGTTCGAAGGAGCTCGATATGCCCCTCGAGCGTTTGGCTGTAGATGACGATATCGTCTAAGTAGACGACTACAAACTTGTCTAAATAGTTGGTTCATTAGAGTACAAAATGTGGTTAGAGTGTTGGTTAAGCCGAAATGCATCACCAGGAACTCAAACACTCTATACCTGGTTACATAGGTAGTCTTCGCTTCGTTGCCTTTTGCAATATACACTTGCTAGTACCCGACAGGAGGTCAAGTTTGGAGAAGTACTTTGTCTTGCCTAGTTGATCGAATAAGTTCGTGATGAGTGGGATGGGATACTTATTCTTCACTGTCACTTTATTGAGGGTTTGATAATCGACGCTTAATCGGATTCTCCATCTTGTTTCTTTTAGAAGAGGTTTGGAGCTCCGTGTGGTGCTTTTGAGCCGTGGATGAGGCTACCGCTTAGTAGTTCATCTAACTACTTCTTAAGTTCTACCAACTCTAGAGAGGCTTTGCAGTATGGTGGTCGCGCTGGAGGCTTAACTCCTAGCTCCAGCTCAATATGATAATCCATGCCTTTTTGTGATGGTAAAGTTTTTGGCAACTCGGGTGGCATGATGTTTGTGAACTCCTTCAGAACATATAGCAGGTTCATGAATGGCTTCCCGTCTAGTGGCTCTAGCTTTACAACAGTCACGAAATTTATTTCGCCTTTTCGTATCTCTTTCTTTAATTATAATACCGATATTTATTGTGGGTCCTTGGTTCCTCCTTGAGAAACTGGAACCATGCAAGGGTCACACCTCCTATTAGGCATAGGGAGTTTAGGAACGACATTGACACCAACTTCGCTACATGCATGATCTCCATTCCCAGAATCACTTGGAAGTTGTCCAATGGCAACACCATCACATTTGTGCTCCCGCTCCACGTTCCAATATTGATAGGGACCCCCCTTTACGAGCCTGGAGATCCATTGAACCTCCGAGTTTACAGCCTTTATATGACTTGGGTTCTTCTCCAAGTATGTATGTCCAAGTCATCTTGCATCAATGTCAGTAATGAAATTGTGGGTAGCGCTCATGTCCACCAATACACGGGTTGTTCGACCATTAAGCTTGATGTTCACATACATTAACTCACTACTCCTTGCTTTCTATGGCTTTGCCTTCATGTTCTCCCCCACTTGACTTATAGAACCTCGTAGGATTCTAAGACCGGGTTGATCTCTATAGGGGATCAACCCTCCTTAGAACTCTATAGGGGTTCCCTCCTTGGTAGTCAGTCAATTGGTTGAAGAGAAAGTGTATTCCTTGATGAAAAGAAGGGTGTGGGATACATGCTTAAATAGGACTCAAAACCCTAATCCTAGAGAGAGACTCCAACTCCTACTAAAACTTCTACTCCCTCAACCCTAGCCGCCTTCTCTCAATGCCTTAGCCGACTTCCTTAATAAGGTGGGCGACGACTATAGCTAGGGTTTTATTTACATGACCTGGTTGAATAGGACCCGGCCTTGCTAAGGTCCTATCAGACCCACCCTCTTTATATCAACCTTGTTCTCAAGGCTAAGGCTCTATGAACTCTGGGAACTGATCTTCAAATCTTCATAGGACTCTTACATAGCCATCTTCGATACGTATATTTGTCCATTATACTAGCACTTCAGTAGAGGGATGTCGGCGGCGTATCACGATCCTGTAGTCTAGTATCACCTCCGGCTGGATCTGGATCTTCCCAACGGCAGTAGTGTCTAGTAAGTGACTTTGAGCTAACTCGTTCTCTTAAAGATTGAGTTTCAGATATGATACATGGAAGACTAGATCGATCTTAGAAACAGCAGGTAGGTCCGATTTGTATGCCACAGCTCCAATGCGCTTTGTGATTTGATAAAGCCCATAAAAGTGGGGAGACAGCTTTATGGATGTTGGTGTATTGATGGATGTCTGCTTATATGGCTAGAGCCAAAGGAAGACCCAATCTCCAACAAAGAACTCTCTTTCGCTCCTGTGCATGTCGGCCTGCTGCTTCATCCTTGCTTGGGCGACTGAGAGGTTGTCCTTCTTCGTGTCCTCCTACTCTTTCGCTTTGATACTAGATGATAGAACCCTACAGGATTCAAAACTGTGTTCATCTCCATAGGGGATTAACCCTTCTTGGAACTATATAGGGGTTCCTCACTCCTTGGTGTTGGGAAACCTTAGCGAGTGCATCACATGCGTAGCGGAAATAAAAAAAAACCCGATTTCCCACACAGATCAAATTATCGTGTAAAAGATTGAGGTCACGAGAAAAATCATAAATACCAAAAAAGCTGCAATGTGTGAGAGATTGATTTTACCTAGGGAGATCGTATATCCTAGTATTCCAGATCCGGATGGAGAAGATGAAGGAGGTCAAGCATCATCCTCTCTAGCGGTATCCACACGATGGATCTCTGTAGTGAAACTCCTCTAATCTAATCTTGCAACTCTTGCTCAGAGGGAGGGAGGAGAATAAGAGGTGGTGACTAAGGTTGCAGCCTATCAACCATGAGTCTCCCCTCCTATTTATAGAGAGCCACCAAAATCCTAGGGCTCCTTTCTTAGTGGGTATTGGATCTCCATCCAATAACCCACTAACCTTGCATTATTGGATCTCTATCCAATAATCTCCTTAGGCCTATAATTGGACATTAATCAAGGAGCCCATCAACATAGGGTCTCATCTAATGAGAATAGGGGCTAATTGGATCTTCATCCAATTCTCTATTCGCTGAAGCATCCACCATATATGTGTGACCCTCTAGGCCCGATACCGAGCTGGCCGTGAATCACCCATCAGAACTCCTGATATAGTAAATTATTATCCTCATAATAATTCACTCGACTCCTCGACTATGGACATACTAGGTCACTTCGCCATAGTCCCAAGACGACACAGGGATGATCAAATCCATCGGACATGTCTGTCCACAGTTACTATGTATCTATAATCCCTCATCCAACTAATATCCTAGAGACCGTATCTTGGATATGGTACTGTCAGGTCACATACGGAATCAGTTTGTCTTGCTCTATTCGGATTCTACCGGAGAACTCATTCTCTCCCAATCTGAATGACCCTGGCCAGGGATTTATCTGAGCAAGCATATATGGGATATTCCTCTTATGATACTAAGAGTGGATGATCCTCTATTGACACTCAATTGCCTTGGTAAGGTTGGCTACCGATCTCGATAACCAATTGTATCAGATCTGAAACTTTCCAAACTTATAAATCTGACATCAAAGAAAGGAGTACTTATACAAGACATCTTTGGTGTCTCAAGTCTAAGGACCAGATACACAACTGGGTCTATGGAATCGCTATCTGACATTAGGTATTATTAACCATACAATATTCCATAAGCGGATCAATCAGTGAATTCATTCTCTAATGAGCACCTATACTATATCCTTATTGTCTCCACATAAGTGGTTATGAGACTAGCTGCCTCCATCATATGATGGGTATATAGTACATGGATCTGTCTGATTATCTCAATGTCCCTCTTAAGTGACCTATGATGGGGATTATCTAGGATATGTGTTTAAAGGTGAATCGATCTCATTATCGTGATCTCATCACGATCCGACTCCCATTGCACATAACCAAGGACATCACAATATATATGTAATAGATAATGTGAGAATATGCCAATATTAATCATAAGCAAAAAGATCATATAGCGTGGCACACGTGTCATCACTCACGTGATTGTCTTGTAGGGCACCTGTAACCAGCACTTGGTGTTGGAAAACCTCAGTGGGAGTATCACATGCGTAGTGGAAATCAAAATAAAAACTGGTTTCCCACGCATATCAAATCATCGTGCAAAAAATTGGGGTCACAAAAAAAAAGCAAAATTCAAAAAACCACGATATGTAAGAGATTGATTTTACCTAGGGAGATCGTATATCCCTGTATTCCAGATCGCGATGGAGAAGATGAAGGAGGTCAAGTGTGATCCTCTCTAGCAGTATCCACATGATGGATCTCTACAGCGAAACTCCTCCAATCTGATCTCGCAACTCTTGCATAGAGGGAGGCAGGAGAATAGGAGGTGGTGGCTAAAGCTACAACCTATCAACTATGAGTCTCGCCTCCATTTTATGGAGAGCCACCAAAAAATCCTAGGGTTCCTTCCTTAGTGAGTATTGGATCTTCATCAAATTACCCACTAACATTGTATTATTGAATCTTTATCCAATAATATCCTTAGGCCTCTAATTGGGTCTTAATTAAAGAGCCCATCAGCATATGGTCTCATTTAAGGAGAATAGAGACTAATTGGATTTCCATACAATCCTTTATTTACCGAAGCATCCACTGTATGTGTGTGACCCTCTAGGCCCGATACCGAGTTGGCCATGAGTCACACCCATCAGAACTCCTTCTGATATAGTGAATTGTTATCCCCATAATAATTCACTCAACTCATCGACTATGGACTACTAGGCCACTACGCCATAATCCCTAGACGGTACAAGGGGATCAAATCCATCGAACCTGTCTATCCACAGTTACTATGTATCTATAATCCCTCATCCAACTAATATCTCAGAAACCGTATATTGGATCTGGTACTGTTAGGTCACATACGGAATCCGTCATAGTCTCGCTCTAATCAGATTCTCCCGGAGAACTCTTTCTCTCTCAATCTAAATGACCCTGGCCAGAGATTCGCCTGAGCAAGCATATATGAGATATTCCTCTCTTGATACCGAGAGTGGATGATCCTCTATTGATACTCAATTACCTTTGTAAGGTTGGTGACCAATCCCGATAACCAGTTGTACCAGATATGGATCTTTCCAAACCTATAAGTTTGACGTCAAAGAAAGGAGTACTCATACAAGACATCCTTGGTGTCTCAAGTCTAAGAACTAGATACACAACTAGGACTATGGAATCACTATATGACATTAGGTATCATTAACCATACAATATTTCATAGGCAGATCAATCAGTGAACTCATTCTCTAATGAGCACCTGTACTATATCCTTAGTGTCTCAACACAAGTGGCTATGAGACCAGCTGCCTCCATCATATGGACGGGTATATAGTACACCTATCTATCCGGTTATCTCAATGCCCCTCTCGAGTAACCTATGATCGGGATTATTTAAGATCTATGTTTAAAGGTGAATCGATCTCATTATCGTGATCTCATCACGAACCAATTCTCATTGCAGAGAACCAAGGACATCATAGTATATATGCTACAGATAATATAATGTGAGAATATGCCAATATTAATCATAAGTAAAAAGATTACGCAGTGTGTCACACGTGCCATCACTCACGTGATTGGCTTGCAGGGCACCTGTAACTAGCAATCTCCCACTTGACCTAAAGTAATCACCTATGTGTCTGATCCGCATCAGACCCCTATGACGCTCAAATATAATATGAGCTAACGGCTTTGTCAATGGATCTATAATGTTATCTTCAGATAGAACTCTTTCCTTTGCTATATCTTTATGAGTCATAATCACTCTAATCTATTGGAACCTTCTTAGAACAATTCTGATAAGACCTGGGTTCCCTTGCTAGAGCTATCGCCCCGTTGTTGTCGTAGTATATGGGAATGGGCTCCACGCTGCATGGTACAACTCCCAAATCTCTAATATACTTCTTCATCCACACCCCTTCATTTGCTACTTCTACTCTAGCAATGTATTCTGCTTTTATGGTCGAGTCAGTAGTAGTATCTTGCTTGGAACTCTTCTAGCTTACTGCTCCTCCATTTAGGGTGAAAATAGATCCTAAATTTGACTTACTATCATAAATCTCGGACTGAAAACTCGAGTACATGTAGCCCTCAACCTGGAGGCTACCTCCTCTATATACCAGTAAAAGACCCTTAGTCCTTCTCAAGTACTTAAGGATACACTTCACTACCTTCTAGTGTTCTAAACTTGGATATGCTTGATACCTGCTCGTAACACTCAGAGCATGTGCTATATCAGGCCTGGTATATAGCATCGCATACATGATAGACCCTATCACTAAGGCATAAGATATCTTATCTATGTCTGCCCTTTTTTCAAGAGTCTTTGTGGACATACTCCTAGAAAGTGATATTCCATGTCTCATTGGTATGAGACCTCTCTTGGAATTCTCCATGCCAAACCCTTTAACAATGGAGTCTGTGTACCTGGATTGGGACAAGCCAAACATCCTCTTGGATCTATCTATATAGTTCTGGATTCCCAAAATATAGGATGTTACCCCTAAGTCTTTCATGGAGAAGTATCTGGATAGCCAAGCCTTTACTGCGGAGAGCATTCCTACATCATTCCCAATGATTAGGATGTCATCCACATATAGCACCAAGAAGATGATAGCGATCATATTACCTTTATGTACACACAAGGCTCATTTTTGTTCTTAACAAAGTCATAAGATCTGATCACCTCATCAAATCTTATGTTCCAACTTTAGGAAGCTTGCTTTAATCCATAAATAGATCTAAGCAACCTACATACCTTATTTGGACTCTTTTTGGATACGAATCCTTCTAGCTGTATCATATACACCTTCTCCTCGAGGTTGCCATTGAGGAATGTCGTTTTGATATCCATCTGTCAGATCTTATAGTCATAGTGTACTATAATGACTAAAATAATTCTAATGGACTTAAGCATAACTACAAGTGAAAATGTTTCGTCATAGTCAACTCTTTGTCTTTGATGATATCCTTTAGCTACCAGTCTTGCTTTATAGGTCTCTACCTTTCCATCCACACCGATCTTCTTCTTGAAGATCCATTTACAGCCGATGGGTACAATACCCTTAGGTGCATTTGTAAGGTTCCGAACCTTGTTAGAGTACATGAAATCCATCTCAGAATTCATGGCTTTTTGCCACTTCCTGGAGTCTATACTCATAATAGCCTCCTCGTAGGTCTAAGGATTAGCATCCTGAGAGTCATCTCTACTGATATGTCCCACATATCTTTCAGGAGGGTGAGATACTCTACTAAACCTATGAAAAGTTGAAACTTGTGTGTTAGGTACATGAACGGACTCGAGCTCTGGAATGGTGCTTGAGCTAGGTTCTCCAACCTATCTCAATTCTATCTTGCTTCTACTGTTTCCACCAAGAACGTGTTCCTTCTTAAGGAACACAGCTCTCTTTGTAACAAAGACCTTTCGATCCTTGGGGTGATAGAAATAATACCCACAAGTTTCCTTTGGATATCCCACGAATGTACACCATTCTGTCCTTAATTTCAACTTATCGGGGTTGTGTCTTCTAACGTGGGCAGGACAACCCCAAATATTAATAATCTTAAGATCAAACTTCTTTCCTTTCCATATCTTATATGGCATAGACACTACCGACTTTGATAGAACTCTGTTCAGAAGGTAAGCTGCGGTCTCTAGGGTGTACCCCCAGAATGAGACGGGTAGGTCAGCGAAACTCATTATGGACTGCACCATGTCTAACAGCGTACGATTCCTCCTTTCTGATACACCATTGAGCTGAAGTGTATAAGGAGGTGTCCATTGGGATATAATCTCATCATCCTTGAGGAAATGGGTGAACTCCGTACTTAAGTACTCTCATCCTCAATCTGATCGAAGAGTCTTAATACTCTTTCGAATTTGGTTCTCTACCTCATTGTAATATTCCCTGAATTTCTCAAAGGCCTCAGATTTGTACTTCATTAAGTACACGTGTCCATACCTAGAGAAATCATCAATGAATGTAATGAAGTATGAGTAACCACCTATAGCCTGAGTCGACATGGGACCACATACATCACTATGTATGAGTTTCAATAACTCGGTGGCTCTCTCTCCCGTTCCACTAAAAGGAGAGTTGGTCATCTTCCCATCAAGGCATGGTTTGCAAGTTGCATATGACTCATAGTCAAATGGATCTAAGTATCCATCTTCCAGCAACTTTTGAATCATTCCCTCATGTATATGACCTAGCCTACAATGTCATAGGTATGCATTATTCACCTCATTTCTTTTCCTCTTAGACATATTTATATTCTTGATATGTGGAGAAGTGGCTAACACATATAAGCCATTTATAAGGGTCCCTCTATTGATGATCTCATCATCCATAATTATTGAACAACTATTGTTCTAAAAACTAATTTATATCTACTAATTGTCAAACAAGAGATAGAAATAATATTTTTAATAATAGAGGGAACAAAATAGCATGCATCTAATGATAATAGCTCCACCAAGCAGATGTAGGGTGACCTCTCCAACAACAACTACAACAACTCTTGCTCCATTGCCCATCTTGAGGTCTATCTCGGCTCTAGCCAATCTCCTAGGTCTTGCCAGAACCTGCAATGAATTACAGATATGATAAACATTCTCGGTATCCAATACCCATGTGTTATCATAAAAATCGGACAAGTGGAGACTGATAATGAATATACCTGAAACTTCTCCAAGTTTTTGTCTCACCTTCTCTACAAGGTAGTCCTTATAGTTTCTCTTCCAATGCTTGTCTTGACCGTAGTGGAAGCATTGTCCTTTATCATTTACCGGGTCTTTCTTGGCAACCTTTCCCTTACCTAGTCTTCCTTTGCCATTGTCATTCTTAAGGGTCTTACTAGCCTTCCTTTTCTTATTGGTCTCACCAATATAAAGAACTAGCTTCTCTTTCTTGATGGTGCTCTCAGCTTCCCTCAAAATATTGACAAGCTCAAATAGAGTCACCTCAAGCTTGTTCATATTAAAAATAATGAACTATGAAAAGGAATCTGGTAGGGATTGAAGTATAAGATCAACACATAAGTGAGAGAACCATTCTCGCTTGTCCATGGCTGGCCGCCCTTGTAGGAGGCTTGGCCGTGGCTCACCGCCCATCCTCCTCCTCACTGTGTTCGCTGTAAAATTACAGCAAGGACGCGTAGAACGATTCTACACAATTCAATCTCATCACACGCAGTTTAAAACCAATCTTTCGCATGAAAACCTTGGCACTGATACCACTGTTGGGAAACCTCAGCGAGAGTATCATATGCGTAGTGGAAATCAAAATAAAAATCAATTTCCCACACAGATCAAATCGTCATGCAAAAGATCGGGGTCGCGAGAAAAACTGTAAAAATTGAAAAACCATGATATGTGTGAGATTGATTTTACCTAGGGAGATCGTATATCCCTGTATTCTAGATCCAGATGGAGAGATGATGGAGGTCAAGCGTCCTCCTCTCTAGCATTATCCATACGATGGATCTCTATAGCGAAACTCCTCCAATCTGATCTCGCAACTCTTATGTAGAGGAAGGGAGGAGAATAGGAGGTGGTGGCTAAAGCTACAGCCTATCAACCATGAGTCTCCCCTCCTATTTATAAAGAGTCACCAAAAAACCCTAGGGTTCCTTCCTTAGTGGGTATTGGATCTTCATCCAATTACCTATTAACATTGCATCATTGGATCTCTATCCAATAATCTCCTTAGGCCTCTAATTGGGCCTTAATAAAGGAGCCTATCAGCATAGGGTCTCATCTAATAAGAATATGGGATAATATTCAGTGAAGCATCCATCATATGCGTTTGACCCTCTAGACTTAATATCGAGCTGGCCGTGAGTCACTCTCATCAGAACTCCTTCTGATATAGTGAACTATTATCCCCATAATAATTCACTCGACTCATCGACTATGGACGTACTAGGCCACTACGCCATAGTCCCCAGACGATATGAATCCATTGGACCTATCTGTCTACAATCACCGTGTATCTATAATCCCTCATCCAACTAATATCCCAGAGACCGTATATTGGACATGGTACTGTTAGGTTACATACGAAATCCATCATAATCTCTCTCTAATCGGATTCTCCTGGAGAACTCTTTCTCTCTCAATCTGAATGATCCTGGCTAGGGATTTGTCTGAGCAAGCACATATGAGATATTCCTCTCATGATACCCAGAGTGGATGATCCTCTATTGACACTCAATTACCTTCGTAAGGTTGGTTATCAATCCCGATAATCAGTTGTACCAGATCTAAAACTTTCTAAACCTGTAAGTCTGGCATCAAAGAAAGGAGTACTCATACACGGCATCCTTGGTGTCTCAAGTCTAAGGACCAGATACACAACTGGGACTATGGAATTGTTGTCTAACATTATGTATTATTATCCATACTGCATTTCATAAGTGGATCAATCAATGAACTCATTCTCCAATGATTACTTGTACTATATCCTTAGTGTCTCCACATAAGTGGCTATGAGACTAGCTACCTCCATCATATTGACGAGTATATAGTACACCGGTCTATCCGGTTATCTCGATGTCCCTCTCGAGTAACATATGATCGGGATTATTTAGGATCTGTATTTAAAGGTGAATCGATCTTATTATCATGATCTCATCACGATCTGATTCCCGTTGCACAGAACCAATTACATCACAGTATATGCTACAGATAATATAATGTGAGAATATGCCAATATCAATTATAAGCAAAAAGATTACATAGTGTGTCACATGTGCCATCACTCACGTGATTGGCTTGTAGGGCACTTGTAACTAGCACTTAGTAGTCAGCTAATTAGCTGAAGAGAAATTATATTCCTTCAATAATTGCTAGATTTTGTCCTTGTCCATTTGCTCTCGGTCTACTTGGTCTACTTTAGTTGTGCCGATTACATATTTTGGAATTACAAGGGATGGTCGGCCATGCACAGCTTTAAAAGGGGTACATTTCGTGGAAGAGTGATAAGTTATGTTATACCACCACTTGCCTCAAGGGAGCCACCTTGTCTATTCTCTTGGGTCTATACTAAGTCTAGAATAGGTAGTGGCTGTAATTTTCTATGTTTCACCTTTATGTCGCTGAGAGGTGTTGCATCGCACTACAAATTCATCAATGGTGTTCTTCATCCCCTTCCAATAGAAATTTTGTCGAATCCTCTTATAGGTCCAAAGGAATCTAGAGTGCCCGGCTGTCGGTGAGGAATGCATCTCCTGTAGGATGGTATTCAAGCAGGGAGAATTAGGTGCTAGCACTATATGTCCTTTGTATCGTACCTCCTTCAAATCCCAATTGTAATGTGCTACGGAGCCCGGATCTTCTTCCAATTTCTTGATAATCCCTTGGATCTCTAGATCATCTTGCTACTCTTTCCTGATGTCTTCAAGGAGATCACTGATCGGAAGAGAGATGGTCGAAAGTTCAATTTGCTCGGGTAGTCGGGAGAGCACATCTACACCCACATTCTCCTTCCCCTTTTTATAAGTTATTTCATAATCATATCCAAGGAGTTTTGTTACATATTTTTGTTATTTGAGAGATGAAATATTTTGCTCCAGGAAGTATTTGAGGTTCTTATTGTCGATTTTTATCTGGAAGCATCGGCTGATCAAGTAAGGTCTCCACTTTGTCACTGCATTGTCACGAACGGTCATTGCTCAACCGCAACTCTTCGCTCAATGAATCGTTTATCACTTCTGTTTGCTTGTATAGATGTTTGGCAGTATATTTTGCCTTGGTTTTGTGTGAAAAGTCTAAGAAATGCAAGCAGAAACAGTTGTAATATTGTAGAACGATCGCTTGTTGTGTGGAGCCAAAATAGGCCAAAAACTACCCAATTTTGGGTCATTTTCTCGTGCTGACCAGTCTAAGTGGTACAAGATGTCAGCCATCTCAGCCCCTTGGAACCCCTCGGGTGGCACAAGGTTGGATGGGGCTTCGGGTATGTATCGGGCGTGAGCATTCATCAAGAGTTGAACTCAATTTGCGTCCAATACCTTGGGAACCATCGTTTGTGGACTTGCCATTATTCTTACAGCCTCTAAAGTCCTGTTTCACTCTCTTTCTCTCTTTTTCTATTGCACTCAAGGTGTTCGACAAATTGCTTATAAGAGCTGCCCTCTTTGCAAAACATTGAGACTTGTCCGTCGCTCATTTTCAAGCTAATCAACTTCTCTTTTTGTAGGTCCTTCGAGACCCGCATGAGATTGCAAGTGGGTTGACCTTTTGTGGGTAAATAATACTTCGGCGTTTCTTAACTTAGGCAATCTCAGCTAAGTCCGGAACATTGGGTAAGGTTGCTTCGTGACTTAGGCAATTCCAGCTAGGTCTTCAAGTTTGTCGCTAGGGTGTCACATGACTTAGATAAATTCAGTAAAGTCTATGACATTGTGATATTAGAGCTGGCAAGCAATTCAAACAAGTAGTGAAGAAGATTCATAATCTTGCCATAGTGAAGCACCATGGTGAATCGAACAAGATTGGGCAAGCCGGACCCTTGCCCCAAGTAGTTGCAGGTGGGCTGCAAGTGCAAACTCGCTCGCAAGCTGTTGGAGCCACTCATGAGGAGCACGACAGCGAACAAGATAAATATAAAGTTGGGTACTCTCCACGAGCGGAGGAGGCACAATCTGGTGTGCCAACTGAGATAAGGAGACACAAAGAGAGACAACGGTGGAAACCTGCCTCGATATTCATGCAGCGAGCTTGAAGGAACTCTATCAAGGGCAACGAAGACTCCTTGGGGTACAAGGTTGAGTCTCTGGTTGACCGACTGACGGAGGATACCAAAGACTCGGTATAATATCTACACGAAGTTGTGGCGGAACTCACGTCCAAGGTGACGTTACTCACAAGGACTCTTAATGCAGGAGGGAACAATACGTGTGCTGCATCGCCACAAAGCTTCAGGGCACCAGAACCGCATTGCTACGGAGGTGCCAGAGATGCCAAAGAGCTTAAAAATTTTCTATTTGACATGGAACAGTATTTTCGTGCTATAAGACCCGATTTTGAAGAAATTAGAGTTTCTATAGCAATAATGTATCTGAATGGAGATGTAAAACTTCGGTGGAGAACCCGTTGGGAAGAGATCCAGCAAGACCGATGCTGAGTGGATACATGGGAAGACTTGAAGCGAGAGTTAAGAACTTAGTTTTTGCCCGAGAACACAAAGTTCATTGCAAGAAGGAAACTGAGACAACTCCCAAAGTACATCCGTTCCAGATTATGTGAAGCATTTTTTTGCACTGATGTTGGATATAGAAGACATGTCCAAGAAGGACAAACTATTCAGCTTCCTCTATGGCTTGAAGCCATAGGGCACAATAAGAACTAAATCGAAGGAATGTCACCGACGTGGTCAGGATAATTGTAGTCGCAGAAAGGTTGACTGACTTTGTTTCTTCAGAGGACTTAGGTAAGAAGAAATAATCCTCGGGAAATTACCTAACAAAATACTCTCGAACAAAGGAGTCTAGGGGCGAATAAAAGAAGAAGAACTTCCATAAGGGACCAAACTCAAAAGGCAAGGCCTCGAAGTCTGGCAGATACTTTTTATGTAGTGGACCGCACATAATGAGGGAGTGCCCGCAAAAGTAGGCACTCAATGCATTAACTGTATTGATACACCCCCACAAGTCGGATAAGGGCAAAGTCGTCGCCCTTAGTTCGAGCAGTTCTGAATCCAACATCGACGACGAGGAGTCACAAGGGCCCCAAACGGGAGCAATGCATTAGTTGACTATATTTCAAGGTCAAGTGGGGGAGAACACAAAAATAAAGGCACAGAAGGCAGCAAGTAGCGAGTTGATGTATGTAGACATCAAGCTTAATGGCTGAACTACGCGTACAGTGGTGGATATAGGTGCTACCTGTGATTTTATTGTCGATCGTGAAGCAAAGCGACTTGGACTGATCTTGGAGAAGAACCCAAGTCGTATGAAGGCTGTGAACTCGGAGGCTCAGCGGATCTCTGGGCTAGCAAAGGGGGTCGCTATCAAGATTGGAATGTGGAGCAGGTGCACAAACATGATGGTCGTGTCATTGGATAACTTCCAAGTGATTCTTGGAATGAAGTTCATGCACGCGACAAAGTTGGTGCCGATGTCATTCCTAAACTCTCTATGCCTAATGAGAGAGCATTTCCTTGGACCTCATATCTAGCTTGCCTGTAGTATAGGGACTTGGATCGATACTCGTGGTTGTCAATTAGTTTTCAAAGTATACAATGTTTATTACGGCACCCCTACATTATTCAGCAGAGGAGACAGCCAAGTTGATGATGAAAAATGTGGTGAAGTATTTGGGAGTCCCACACAATATCATTAGTGATTGAGATTCTCGATTCTTGGGATGATTCTGGACCGAGCTATTCAAGATGCTGGGATCTAAGTTATACTTCTACACAAGCCTCCACCCCCAAATAGATGGTTAAACAGAAAGAATCAATTCACTTTTGGAGCAATATCTTCAGTACTACGTGAGTACTAACCAACGAGATTGGGTAAAGCTGTTGGATATAGCCCAATTCTCCTACAACTTACAGCGGAGCTCTACATCCAACAAGAGCTCATTCGGAATTATTACAGGATAACAACCGTCGACTCCTTACACCTTGGCTATTGGTTATACCGGGAGTAGATGTCGTCGTGAATTTAAGAGCGTTAAAGGCTGCAGATGCTTTGTCAAAGCACTGGAAGGTATCTTTCTTTAGCAAGGATGTGAGGGGGCACTGATCTTTCCATAATCTTTTACAAATTTATGGTAGTGGTCAATTAGCCCGAGAAATCCCTATAGTGCCTTTATATTTTTGGGCATCGGTGAACTTTGCATTGAATCGATCTTTGAGGGGTCTACTGCCACGCCTTTCTTCGAGATTATATGTTCGAGATACACCACCTTATTCTGTAAGAAGCTGCACTTCAACTGTTTGACAAAAAGAGTATGCTCTTGGAGAATTGATAAAACAAGTCGTAAGTGAGAAAGGTGGCTTTCAAGCGAAGGGATATAAATAAGAATGTCATCGAAGAAGACCAGCACAAACTTACAAAAATAACCCCGAAAGATATCATTCATTAGGCTCTGAAAGATAGATGGAGCATTGGTGAGGCCGAAGGGCATTACCAGAAATTCGTAATGGCCGTTATGTATCCGGAAGGCGGTCTTTGGTATGTCTTCTTCGTGCACTCGAATTTGGTGGTATCTGGACTGCAAATCTAACTTTGTGAAGACTTGTGCTCCCCATAACTCGTCAAGTAGTTTGTCCTTGACTGAAATGCTGTTGAGGTCTCGATAGTCCATGCACATTGCCATATTCCGTCTTTTTATGTACGAGGAGCATCGGTGAAGAGAAAGGGCTGCAACTTGGCAGAATGTTCCCTATCTCCAACATCTCCGACACAATCCTCTCAATTTTGGCCTTTTGAAGATGAGGATAGCGATATGGCCGAACATTGGCTGGTGGTTTCCCAAGCAAGATCAGTATACGATGGTCGTGCAGTCGGGTAGGAGGTAGACTGCTCGGTTCGACGAAGACGTCGAAAAATTCAGCAAATAATAAAAGAAGGTTTGGTTTATCAATCTTCATCAGCTCCTTCATTTGTAGCCCTTGAAATTGAATTAGGAAGTCGTTGTGCACTTTTTGCAATACCTTCTCTATACGTTTCGTCGAAATCATCGTTACTTCGCTCTCATGTTTTCCTTGTAGGATCACTTGTTTCCCTTTGTTGAAAAATTTCATGATTAGCTTCGAGTAGTTCCAAGAAACATCACCTAACATGGATAGTCATTCAATACTGAGCATTGCTTCATAATCGTCGAGTGGGAGGAGGAAAAAATCAGCAACGATCTCTTGGCCCTGCAGAACCAATCTCACTCACGGGCACTTTCGGTTGCACTAGGATTTGGCCATCAGCAACTTTGATGTCAAACCTGCTGCAATATTCGATTTGGAGCAACAACCTTTCTGTTCATAAAGTTGTTAGTGCTCCCCATGTCAATGAGAATGGTGACGGGATGGTTCTTAAGGAATCCTCCAATTTTTATAGTTTGTGGGTTCTCGTAGCCAGCTAAAGCATGAACTATGCTAATGGTCGATTGCAGGTCCTCCTTCTCGGACTCGAGATTTGCATCTTCATGTTTAGATTCTTCAATAGGCTCAATCATTAGAAGCCTCCCCTTCTTGCAACGATGGTCGCAGCTCTATGGCTCATCATAGTGCCAACACAATCCCTTCGTGAATCCCTTCCGATTTAATTCAACTCTTAGTGCCAATTGATCCTAATAATTGGTATCAAAGCATCGATTTTTCTCATTTGGTTTAACACCCAAGAGAAATGACTCTTATTGGCTTTCAAGAGGGTGTTTCTATCATTCGTCCTCCCATATTCAATGGGACGAACTATACTTATTCGAAAACTTGGATGAAAGTTTTTTTGCTTTATTTAGACTTTGATTTATGGACTATTGTTGAAAATAGATTTGAAAAGTCTTCTCTTCCAATGAATAATTGGAATGATTTAGAAATCATGCATATTTAAAAATAACTTTTTTTCGTTCTTAATACATTAAAAGAAATCATGCATATTTAATGTTTATTAGAGTGACTAGAAAATTACTTCTGAACACTTTGTTGAGGATACTTGTTAATAAATTATGGTTTTTGCTGAAGTTTGCTGGCATTACTCATTAGTGTGATTGACATAGTAAGATGATCTATGACTACAGTTATTGAAAACTAGAATTAGCATCCAGGTGACTAGCATAATCAATAGAACATATGACATGCTAGTGTATGAGTCAATTCTTAAAAATTATATTTTTAGTCAGCATATGATAAAAAAATAATATTTTTATTAATGAACAATTAGGTGAAACTTTGATAAATGATAAGATGAAGAAGAACTGGTTATGGATAAGTATTAAGGAGTAATGTAGATGCTCAAGTTAGAAGATATGAAACTATTAATATTAACGCTAAAAATTTTATTAGATGTTGACCTAAAAATTTTTTATTAGAAACTATAAATAAAAATTAAAAATATTTTAATTTTGATGATAATATGATTTTTTATAAAGCTCAATAGTGCTAAAAGATCCATGTAATGATCGCTAGTAGTTGAGACTTCTTTATTGTTGTTGTTGGTGAATGTGAATAAGAGGCATAGTGCAACATGACTGACCATAATGTCTAAAGGCATTGTGCAATTCAAGAGGAAAAATTTAAGAAGATAATAAGTAATATAAGTGATCTGAGGAATTAGATGAATAGTGAACGAGCTGCTACCACAAATTAGATTATATGAGATGTGCTAAAAATTAATGTAGAATATAGATTCTGTGGGATGCTTACTACGCCTACATGGAATTGGGTTTTCTAAAATGTTGCTTGAAACTATCGCTTACATGGAATTGGGTTCTCTAAAATGTGGCTTGGCACTTTGTTTATATCATTATAATCCTATGCACTTTTGGTTTGCAATTTTATCATTCACTATTTACATTGGTTGTGTATGTAATGGATATGCTTGGAAATCTAGTGTAGGAGCAAAAAGAGAGCCGAATATTCTGATGACAGGACACTAGTATGCTCTTTGCCAGGTCAATGTTGACATCTTTTTCGTTTTCAAGTTTATATATGTCCTTATGACTTTGAAGATATACCAATATCTTAATATTGTAGGCCTTTTTAGCTTACTCTTAAGATGATCGAAGATGCTTTATTTGGTATTTTTCTGAAACATGATACCTGTAACTGATATTTGCAGATCATAATATATTGCTGTTTAACCTAAATTTGGTGTGTTGTTCTCGTAGAAGGTGCTAGTTTGGTTGTTTTTTGTTTTGGAACTAAAATTTGTGACCCTAATTAGGTAAGCTTCTATGCAAATATAGATAACTAAAAGTCTTGCCGAAGTTTTTAAGTTCATTGTTAATATGTTTTTTTGGTCAAAAGATCTTGGGCCAAAAACAGTTTGCCACAGTGATCTTTTCTAATGTGACCATGACGGAAATGCTATTGAAATGTTCATCCCTGACATCAATGGGGAAAAATTGCATTACTGCATGAAATATGTTAGTGCAGATGTTTTCCTGCATTTCTACTTGATATCTGCTTGTGCAGACGTTTTCTTTTCTTTTGACTTATTTGTATTTATTTTTTCCTTGACAAGAGTGGAAGGCACATCAGAATTATGGCTAGGTTGGCTTACATCCTGTTTCTTATTTGATATTTACTTCGTTATAAGAATCTTTCTATTTATTCTAGTACGGGGTATTTTCTTATCTATTTGAAGTTCTCATTTATTTGAAGTTCCCATTGGATCTTATTTCAAATCAATTTTGGCCTTTCCTTTTGGATGTATGAAACTGTGAGGAGGCTTGAGGATTTTACTTTCATAAGAAATGTCAAAGATGGCTTAAATTAACTATTTTGATACTTGTCTTTGCTACTTATACATAAATTTACAATTTTGATTATTTGATTCTGTCGTGAACTTTACAAGGGATGATATTTGTTCTGAGGCAAAAGAGACTTGTTACAACTGGTTTTTAGAATTTGGTTCAATTCATGGACTTGTTTCTCGCATATAATCATATTTTATTTTCTTTCTTCTTTTGATTTTTCTTGATTTTATTTGTCTTTTCTTGGTGCGATTTCGTCTTATATTGGTTAATTAGTTCTCGTTGTACTGGTATGCAATGTTGATCGGTACGTACTGGGTGGTACGTACCGATCCACCAGTTGATCGATACGCAGATCGTTTGCTATCAAACGGTATCATCGAAATCGATCGTCATGGTCGATTTTGACCGTCAGCAGTCGATTGAGGAAGAAATAAGAAGCGGGAGAAGAAGAAGAGGGAGAAATTTGTTCCTCGCGCTTTGTTCTTCCCCGATTCCCTCACGTAATCCGTCACCCATGGATGATTGATTCTTCCTCGGCGAGCAATTCTTCTCCCCACGAGGGGAGATGAAACATCTCCCTGCGCGAGGAGAAGAACGAGACGATGTTGCCTTTTATTTTTTTAATTTATATTATATTATATTATATTATATTATATTGAATGATATATACTATGTGTACTGTTTAAAACTAGATATCGATGTTGGAAATAATCCAAGTAGTTAAGATAAAGTTAAGTAGTTAGGATTAGATAAAGATTTAAATCTAAATCTAGTTAGATAAGGATGTTATTAGTTTAGATGAGGATAAGATTGATTTAGATGTGATAGATTTTTTAGTGTTTTAAAATATCTGTATTCTGTCTTTTAATCAATATAAATAGGTGCTCTTGGTTCATTCCAAAGCACTACAGACTACTGATTGAAAGTACTCATAGTGTTCTCTACTATTTTCTTCTCCTTCTCTCTAAAGTGTTGAAGAAAAGTCAATAGTGGTATCAGAGTCTGGTTCAAAGAAAATCAAAAGAAGTACATCAGATCAGTCAAAAGGAAGGGAAAACTAGTAGATTCAAAAAAAAAAAAAAGATGGCAGGCCTTACAATAAGTGTTCCTAATCAACTTTTTCATATCCTCAAAGGTGATATAATTTGCAGGATTCTAGGTATTATAAAAAATCAGATGAAAGAAAATATACAAAGAAATACAAAAGCCCTCTATATGCTACAACAAGCAATAGATGATTCCTTATTTTCCCAAATCATGATGGCATCAACATCAACAGAAGCATGGAAGATACTAAAAAATATATTTGGAGGCACAGAAAAGGTAAAAATTTTAAAGCTTCAAATTTTTCGTTGTGAATTTAAAACACTTATGATGAAAGATTCAGAATTTGTTGTTGATTTCTTCTCAAAAGATTTTTCTATTATGAATCAAATGAGATCTTATAGTGAAAATCTAGAAGATTAAACTGTAGTAGAAAAAATTTTACGAAGTTTATCTTCAAAATTTGATATGATCTCTACTATTATAGAAGAAGCTAAAGATAAAAGTACATTATCTATTGATGAATTAATGGGATCTCTTTTAGTTCATGAACAAAAAGTGAACAGATCTTCAGATGAAACCTTGGAACATGTTCTTCAAATGAAGATATAGATTAGAAGAAAAATCAAAAATAGAATTTAGAAATCAAATCTCAAGAGAGAAATCAAAAGGACAGAGGACGAGGTCGATCAAATGAAGGTAACAAAGAAACTCGAAGATGTTTTTGTTACAAAAAAATTGGCATATTGAAAAAGATTATTAATATAAAAATAAAAATCCAAATGTTCCTCTATTTTCTTATTGTGAAAAATATGGACATCTTGAAAAAGATTGTTGGAATAAAAATCAAACAAATTATCATGAGAAAAATAACGATGACAAAAGAGATGAAGAAAGTATTTTCTTTATAGCATCTGATGAAGAATATTTTAGATTTATTTGGTTTTTGGATAGTGGATGCAGTAATCATATGATATGAGATAAAAGTCTGTTTCAGAAGCTTGATAATTCAATCAGATCTACTATGCAGATGGGAAATGGTAAAAAAGTTTAAGTAAAAGGAAAATAAACAATTGCTGTGAACACAAAGTCTAAAAAAATTATTAATGATGTGTTATTTATTCCTGATTTAAAATAAAATCTCATTAGTATAGGACAACTAATGAGAAAAAGATATTATGTTAAGAAAATTGGTAAATTGATATCAACTGCAAGGATGACAAAAAATAAAATATTTGTCTTATTATTATCAGATTTTGTTACTCCTATTGATGAATCAACATTATGACATAAAAATTATGATCATCTAAATTTGTGTGGATCTATGCAAACTATCTCAGACGATGCAGATCATAATGTTGATGACACACATGTACAGAAAAGGGGTGAAGCTCTAAACTCCAAGGACAACAATGAAAGTACACATACAAGGTTGGTAGAAGTTTCTGATGATGTGAAGAAAGCCAAGAGAAAAAAAAAAGAAAAATGAAACTTCGCATTTAAAGGGATTTGATCCTACAAATACAGAGCCACCATCAGATCATCAGAGATGGATATTAAAGAGAAAAAGATCAAGTTATAGACCTAAGCAGAAGTATAAGACAACCGTTGCAACATCGAAGATCAGCTCGTTGACGTTTTCACAAAAATTTTGATGAAGAAAATATTTCTTTGAAAATAATTTTAAATTATAACTACTTGAATTAAGGGGGTGTGTTGGAAATAATTCAAGTAGTTAAGATAAAGTTAAGTAGTTAGAATTAGATAAATATTTAAATCTAAATATAGCTAGATGAGGATGTGATTAGTTTAGATAAGAATAAGATTGAAGTAGATGTAGTAGATTTTTTAGTGTTTTAAAATATCTGTATTTTATCCTTTAATCAATATAAATAGGTGTTCTTGCTTTATTTTAGAGTATTGTAAACTGCTGATTAAAAGTAATCCTGATGTCCACTACTATTTTATTCTCCTTCTCTCAACTTATGTAGAAAAATCAACAATACAATCATACCAAAATAAACTCGGTAAGACAGATTTGAAAAACTTTGCTGGTACGTACCATAAATGTGCAAGCGCACATTTTGTTTTGAGTACATTATGGAGATCTACCTAAATACTTATCAAATTTAGTTGCATAATTCAACGACTATTGTGCTAGTTTGCATGGTCACCTGCTGACACAGGTTAGGTATACTATCCCATGTTATATGGAGCCATGCAGTTTCTCTGGTGCATTTTTGGATCAAATTTTGGCATGTGGCCAACTTGTATAATTTTGTTGCAAAGATGATGATGCATCCCATGCTGCTAAATCAAAGTACTAACTAACATATTATCAACTATCATGAATTGTCATACACATTATAAGCATTTTGGTCTTTACAATACCGGATATTCGTTATTACCAAGAGTGTTAGGATGGGTCTTGTGTCATTCCAATACAATCCTTTACCTTTACCATCCCTTCCTGCAGTGTGCTTACTACATTACGCATATGCATGATTAATGATTATCCTTGCATTTTATGCCAGTTAAACTGATATTTAATTTCAAATCAATTTTTATTTATGTATTAAGTTGGGTTTTTATTTTTTATTTTTATTCACATATTTATGGAAAGTTATACTTAGGTACCATATGTGCATGATTCTGTGTTTTTACTTCATAAATTAATTAATTATCCTTTTCAACCTCGTTTCTCATTTTAGAGTAATCAGTACAAAACATATTCTATATTGCTTGTCTGGATAGGTGAGTTACTGTTTTTGTTTCTACATATTTCTATTAACCAAAATTATCGTTATTCTTGAGTCATTTGAGTATTAGTCTCTACTACTGGAAAAGCATTGCATTGACGTAGAAGTGTCTTTTAAGTCTTTAGCAAATTCATCAATTCTTAAAAAAATATTTGTAGATACTATAAGTAAAAAATAAAACTATTTCTGATGTTTTTTTTTGCAACATTTTTTCTAGATAGTCTAGTTAATATTAGCCGCGACAAGGCATTAGACTTTTTGTTACAAGTGTTATGTTGCCATAAAATTATAGTATTAAAAAACTCAGCCAAAATAAAAAAAAGAAATGCTACATTTGTGTGCTAGAAGGACCTCTCGGGTTTGTATACTGATTAGAAGCCTTTTTTAGAGATTTGTTTGTGGAACTGATATTGGCATGTTTTTATCATCATGACATGCATAAAATGTTGCATCTTTGTGATCACAACCGTAAGATGATGTCATTTGGGTTTACCTTTTATTTGTAAGATAACATTTATATGCAGCTTTTTGTCATGTATGTGCTGCTGAGCTTTTGTTCAGGAACTTGAGGCAAATGTATGCTGTGCATGACATATTTTGTATATCGGATATTTTGAACTGACTACTTTACGATGATGGCGTTTTCTAGAAGATAGTTTTGATTCTATCTATAATATATATTGAATTTAAAAAACAAATATTTGTAATATAATAAATCTGTTTTGAGTTGTTTATAACACCTAGTTATAAAAATTTAAGGATATATTTATAAAACCAAAAAACTAATTATAAATATTAATAATACAAGGATTAAAGTGTAAAATATATAAAATAACAATTTCCACTATCTCTACATCTATTCCTTCTCCCATAAGTAACTTGACTCGGTGGATAAAAGAGGAAGAAAGAAAAAAAAAGAGAAGAGGAGAAGAATTAAGTTAGGGGTTAGGGATTTTGATCAAATCCATTCATTTGGGATAAAAATCTTCAAAGTAATTAATCTAATCTTTTTCCAATGCAATTCTATTAAATATGAAAATATTTGAATAATTAAAGCCTTGCAATATCTCACTTGTTTGGATGTGAAGGTTTGAATTTAGAAAATTATTGAGATTCTGACCCTTTTAAGTTAGGTAAAACTTATTTAATCTGAATATAGATTTGTGGAACTTTCTTTTTATAGATTATTTGTAGGATTTGGAGTGAATTTGGCCATCCAAATATTTAATTGAATAGACCCTATAAATTTGGTAAAATAGAGACTAAAATTTTTGACCTTGTGTTATTAAATTACAAAATTTATGCAATTTTGCAATTTATGCAAAATTTTATTTATTAAAATTTAGATTCATAAATCTTTTTTTTATACCTAGATTGAAAGATTTTGAGTCCAAATGACTATACATATTTTTGTTTCGATTAACCCTATGAATTCTATAAAACAAGTGTTGGGCAGATGGCCCAGATTCAGCCCATAATGGGCTTTAGTGAAGCCAACAACCTAAAACCTAACTTATATTAACCTAAAACCTAGATTATATAGCTAGGGTTGAGATTAAGATAGCAGCAGCGGCTGAAAACGTGGGTGAGAAAAAGAAGACTGTAGATTGACAATAGAGGCCAGAAAACAAGAGATCCAGGAAAGGAAAGAAGACAAGGGCAGGAAAAGACTATTCTCAATTATTCAAATATCAGGTTAGATCAGTTTGCAGTGGATTCTTACTGTGATCTCTTGGGAAGATTTTAGATATTATGCTTAGAATTATAGTCCTTGTATCCCTGTGATTCTCTTGTAGCTATTATTTTGGGCTTGAGCAAGAAACCTTGAGATCTGTATATTTATTATTTTGATATTGAATTTTCTCTGGCTTGTCCTGTAGTTTTTACCCTTCGAGTTGAAGGGGTTTTTCACGTAAATCTTAGTGTTCATCTGATTATAATTTTTGTTTGATTTCGCTGTGTGTGACGGTCTGCTAGTATTTGTTCGTATACAAAGTTTATTCCTGTTTTATTCCCATCAACTGGTATCAGAGCAGGTTTTGGTGGTACTTAATCTTTTATATTTGAACATGGAGGCCGGTAATATTTCTCGTATGATTAGTTTAAATGAAAATAATTGGATGATATGGAAACTAAGAATGGAAGATCTCTTGTATTGCAAAGATTTGTATGGACCTTTGCAAGGGGACAGTGCAAAGCCCACATCTATGACAGATGATGAGTGGAAGAGGTTAGATCGAAAAACATTTGACTTTATTCGACAATGGCTAGATGATAGAGTCTTTTACCATGTTTCTACTTAATGTTCTGCTTACTCTCTTTGGAAAAAGTTAGAAGGTCTTTATAAAAGAAAAACGGCTGCCAACAAAGCTTTTCTGATCAGAAAACTTGTGAACTTGAAATATAAAGAGGGTACTTCTATTCCTGAGCATTTGAATGAAATGCAGAGTATTACTAACCAGTTATCCTCTATAAAAATGTCTCTTGATGATGAGTTGCAGGCATTGTTACTTCTTAGTTCTTTGCCAGAAAGTTGGGAGACACTGGTTGTTTCCTCAGTAATTCGGCACCAGATGGTATTGTCACCATGAGTCAAGTAACAAGCAGTTTGTTGAATAAGGAGTTAAGAAGAAAGAATTCAACAACTTCTCAAATTGATTCACAAGCACTTGTCTCTGAGAACAGAGGAAGGTCAAAGTCAAAGGATAGAAGTGGTTCACGTGTGGGTAGAAGTAAGTCAAGATCAAAAAAAGATATTGTTTGCTACAATTATGGTGAGAAAGGACATTACAAGAATCAGTGCAAGCAACCTAAGAAGAATAAGAAAAGGAAGAAAGAAGTGGAGCATATAGAGTCAAAAGATAATATCACAGCTACAGTACAAGGTAGTGATTATTTGATTTTGTCTACTTCCGATGATATTTTTTCTTGTGTGTGCCAGGATCTCGAGTGGATAATTGACACAGGTACTTCTTATCATGCTACACCACAGAGGGAGTTTTTTGCTACTTACGGGTCTGGAAATTTTGGTGTTGTCAAGATGGGCAACTATGACATAACAAACATCATTGGCATATGAGATATCTATATAAAGACCAACCTTGGTTGCAAGTTGGTGCTTAAGGATGTGAGGCATGTGATTGACTTAAGACTGAATTTAATTTCAGTTGGAAGGCTGGACGATGAAGACTTTGATGTCAGATTTCACAAAGGGCAGTGGAAGCTCAGTAAGGGTTCTCTTATTGTAGCTAATGGGAAGAAATGTCATACATTATATAGATTGTAGGCTAAAGCTTATGGTGAGCAGTTGAATGCTATAGAGAAAGACTTCAGCATAGAGTTGTGGCATAGGCGACTGGGACACATGAGTGAGAAAGGGCTGCAAGAACTTTTTAAGAGAGAGATATTGTCATACCTTAGAGGTACACATTTGAACCCTTGTATTGATTGTTTGGCTGGTAAACAACATAGAGTTTCCCTTGTTAGTCCTGCCTTATCTAGAAAAATGCATGCCTTGGACTGTGTCTATACAAATATGTGTGGTCCTTTGAGGACAAAAACTCCTGGTGGATATGTTAATATTCCTAGTATCAATGGTGCACTTTATTTTGTTACTTTTATAGATGACTTTTTCAGGAAAGTTTGGCCCTATGCTTTGAAGACTAAAGATCAGATTATTAATATCTTCAAAGAGTTTCATGCCAGAGTTGAAAGGGAGACAGAAAGACAATTGAAATATATAAGATCAGATAATGATGGTGAGTACACAGGATTATTTAATGATTATTGCAGGTCACATGACATCCAACATAAGTTGACAATCCCTGGTACGCCTCAGCATAATGCAATTATAGAGAGGATGAACCGCACCATCATGGAAAAGATCAGATGTATGCTTTCACAGGCCAAGCTACCCAAAAGGTTTTGGGATGAGGCTTTGAGGACTGCAGTTGATGTAATCAACTTATCACCATGTATAACTCTAGATTATGATGTTACAGAGCATGTATGGTCAGGGAAAGATGTCTCTTATAGGCATTTAAGAGTGTTTGGTTGTCGTGCATTTGCACATGTTCAAAACAATGAGAGGTCCAAGCTGGATGGTAAGACAAAAGAGTGTATTTTTCTTGGTTACTCACATGATCAGTTTGGTTATAGGCTTTGGGATCCAGAAAAGCAAAAGGTGTTCAGAAGTAGAGATGTTGTCTTCTTTGAGGATCAAACCATTGAGATTTATAGACTGTGACCCAGGTATTCCTCTAGTATATCAGGGTGATGGGGGAGATGTGTAGGAAGATAGTGTAGAGCCAAATGTTGATCTACCTACAGGACATGTTGAGCAGGAAGAAGAAAGAGAGCAAGTTCCCACAGAACCTCAGTTAAGAATATCTTCTAGACCACGTCAACCTTCCACAAGATACTCTACAGATGAGTATGTGATGCTTACTGATACAGGTGAACTAGAGAGTTACCAGGAAGCAGTTGAAAGTGAGTAAAAAAAGAAGTGGTTTATTGCTATGCAGGAAGAGATGAATTCTCTACAAAAGAACGACACATATGATTTAGTGCAACTACCAGAGGGAAGTAAGACCTTGAAAAATAAGTGGGTTTTCAGGTTAAAGACTCAAGAATATTGTTCTCAACCAAAGTATAAAGCTAGATTGGTTGTAAAAGGCTTTGGTCAAAAGAAAGGTATTGACTTTGAAGAAAATTTTCTCCTGTTGTTAAAATGTCTTCTATCCGTGTTGCTCTTGGTATTGCTGCTAACCTAGACTTGGAGATTGAATAGTTAGATGTGAAAACAGCTTTCCTTCATGGTGATTTGGAGGAGAAAATTTATATGGAGCAACTAGAAGACTTCAAAGTCAAAGGTAAAGAAAATCTAGTCTGCAAGTTGAAGAAGAGCTTGTATGGGCTAAAGCAAGCTCCAAGACAGTGGTATAAAAAGTTTGATTCATTTATGATTGAAAATAAATATAAAAGAACAACTTTAGATCATTGTGTGTACATCAAACGGTTTGGTGAGAATTTTATTATTCTCTTATATTATGTTGATGACATGGTTATCCTCGGAAAATATATGTCTATGATTGACATGTTAAAGAATGACCTGAGTGAGTCTTTTGCAATGAAGAACATGGGGCCAGCAAAGCAAATACTGGGCATGCATATTTCTCGTGACAGAAGAAAGAGAAAGATTTAGTTGTCATAGGAGAAATACATTGAGAAGGTATTGGATAGGTTCAGTATGAGTAATGCAAAGCCAGTTGGTTCTCCTCTTGCATGTCACTTCAAGTTGTGCTCAAATCAGAGTCCGTCAAGTGATGAGGAGGAGAAAATGCAAAAGGTTTCTTATGCTTCAGCAATTGGAAGTTTAATGTACGCAATGGTATGTACGAGGCCGGATATCGCATATGTAGTGGGTGTTACTAGCAGATTTCTTGTAAATCTAGGTAAAAAGCATTGGGCAGTAGTGAAGTGGATTTTTAGATATCTCAGAGGAAGTTCTAAAGTTTGTTTAAGCTTTGGAGGTAGACCACCTGTATTGATAGGTCACAGATGCAGATATGGCAAGAGATATTGACACAAGGAAGTCCACATCAGGTTTTGTACTTACTTTTACAAGGGGAGCTGTGTCATGGCAGTCCAGATTGTTAAGGTATCTTGCTCTCTCCACCACAGAGGCAGAATATATTACTGCTACAAAGGTTTGCAAAGAAATATTATGGATGAAAGGATTCTTACAAGAATTGGGGTTGAAACAGGAAAACTATGTGGTGTATTGTGATAGCCAGAGTGTCATCCATTTATGCAAGAACCCAACATTTCATTCCAAGTCAAAGCATATAGATGTCAGATATCACTAGATCAGAAATGTGCTTGAAGAAAAGAAGTTACAGCTTCAGAAAGTTCACACAGATGATAATGGGGCAGACATGTTGATAAAGACTTTGCCGAAAGAGATGTGCCAACAGTTGGTCGGCATGGCTTCATGTTGAGGAGTCATGAGACAACCTCCCTTATGGGCTGAAGGGGGAGGTTGTTCGGCAGATGACCCAAATTCAACCCATAATGGGCTTTAGTGAAGCCCATAACCCAAAATCTCACTTATATTAACCTAAAACCTAAAACCTAAATTAGATGGTTAGGGTTGAGATTAAGAGCGCAGCGACGGCTGAAAACGTGGGTGAGAGAAAGAAGACTGCAGATTGACAGTAGAGGCCAGAAAATAAGAGATTCAGGAAAGAGACGAAGACAAGGGCAGGAAAAGACTATTCTCAATCATTCAAATCTCAGGTTGGATCAGTTTGCAGTGGATTCTTACTGTGATCTCTTGGGAAGGTTTTGGATATTGTGCTTAGGATTATAGTCCTTGTATCCCTGTGATTCTCTTGTAGCTATTGCTTTAAGCTTGGGCAAGAAGCCTTGAGATCTGTATATTCATTATTTTGATAGTGGATTTTCTCTGGCTTGTCCCGTGGTTTTTACCCTTCGAGTTGAAGGGATTTTCTACGTCAATCTTGGTGTTCATCTGATTGTGATTTCTGTTTGATTCCGCTGTGTGTGACGGTTTGCTAGTATTTGTTCGTATATAAAGTTTATTTCTATTTTATTCCCATCAACATAGACCGTAATTTCTGACATTTTGATACTAAATTGCTTATAACTTTTTTGTTGGAAACTCTGATTTGAGCAAAACATATTTTTTTGGAAGCTAGACACCTATATCTTTCTTTAAACACTTGGATTGAAAGATTTAGAACAAAAATACTTAGTCATCTATTGAATTTGATTCTATAGATTCTGCAAAATAGAGATTTTATCCCCTGATCTTTGGTTACCAAATCATTTGTAACTCTTTGTAAAAACTTCACTTTATATGAAACTTATTTTATCTAAAAGTAGAATGATTTAGCTTTCTAATGACATATTTCTTCAGTAATTTGGACCATAATTGGTTATCTAAATAATTCATGCAATGTGTATCTCAACTAAAATAGGGCCTTTCCCATTTTGGAAATCCTTGTTCATCGTTTTTGGAAATTGAATTCTTTCTTTAATTAAACTTTATATGATTACTTTGAATTCTTGTATACTCTTGTCCTTTATTATTTGCCTATCTGATTACATTATGTGGAAGTTTATATTTACAAAGTATTGTTTCATATAGACATATATATATTTTGTTACTCTGCATGTGTTTCCGATATGTATCAATTTTATTGCTCACATGTCCTTTTATACTATGGTGTTTCTGAGATAATATGAACCTTTGCCACAAATGGTAAAGAAAGTTATTCTTAGAGCTCATGATGCTCTGTCGGCCCCTCTAACTTCACTTAGACGTGGGTGGATGGAGCTCCCAAATGTGGGAGACTTTTGTTTGATAGTCATCTATAAATGGATAGATTATATTCTATTTGTAATCTCACTTTACCCTTTATGTTTTTTATATGATATCCAATGCATTACTTTTGAGTTTGTATGTGCCCTTTGGATAAGAATATAATGAATGTTAAGTCTGATACGATATTTGAGCTTTTGTTCCTTATTTGTTCATTTGATAAGCTTTGAAATAATTCATACACTTTTGATATATTTCAAAAATATGTTTACGTCTTTGATATGCTCTGAAATGTTTCATTTGCCATTGATATATTCTGAAACATTTCATTCATCATTAATATGCTCTGAAATGCTTCATAACCGTTAATATGTTCTGAAACATTACATACGTCATTAATATGCTCCGAAATATTTTATATACCATTGATATGCTCTGAAACGTTTCATGTGCTATTGATATGTTCCGAAATATTTTATTTGTTATTGATATATTTTGAAACATTTTATACGATATTGATATATTTTAAAATATTTTATTTGCCATTGATATGCTTCGAAACATTTTATATGCTATTGATATGCTCTGAAATATCCTATGTGTCATTAATATGCTCCGAAATACTTCTTACCCATTGATATGCTCCAATTACTTTTTATTTCATTTGTTATGAACCAAATATATTTTGAATAAAATGATATTTATAATTTTATAATCTAATGAGTTGATATCCATGAATTCTTTTATTTTTACCTCATATTTTGATACCAAGTTTGTTTAAAACTATCATCTCTTACTATAGATATGTTTGTTACTTGTTGAGCTTTGTAGCTCACTTCCTTGCTATATAAATTTTTTAGGTTAGCTTGTCACTCACTGAAGTGCTAAAATTAGGCTGACGTAGTAAAAAACTATTCAGATTTTGGATAAGTCTTATTTGGTGATATATTGTAGATGTTGTATAAGAATATTTTATAGTAATAAAATATTATAGATAAATCTGAACTGATGTATCTTATAAAAGGTTAGAAGATCTCTCATTGTGGAATCTTTAAATG
This sequence comes from Ensete ventricosum, assembly GCA_029747655.1. NCBI lineage: Eukaryota > Viridiplantae > Streptophyta > Magnoliopsida > Zingiberales > Musaceae > Ensete > Ensete ventricosum. The sequence continues at coordinate 35,573,618 of JAQQAF010000008.1, read as the reverse complement.
TTAAATTAGTTTTACGATCATATGAAGTAGTGAAAAATGATTGGTTTTGCAATCGTATAGATTTCTCACACTAGTGAATTTTTAAGTGTGATTAATATTTTTGTTAAGTTGAGTTTGTGTTTTGTGAATTATTGAGTGATTTGGTGTATGATTATAGATTGTATAGGTTTATAAGTTATGGATGGTTATGAACAATGTATTAATATTTTTTTTCAATAACCTCAATCGATAGTTTGGATCCTAAATTTAGACTATTAATGAATTATAATAATTTTTTGATTTAAGATAGGCTTGCGCTTCTTGAATGTTATAATTTAGGGGGGCGTGACACTATCGTTAAGTGGTGAGTGGTAGATTATGATGATGGGTGGCGCTAGTGATGTGGTTGCCAAGAAAAAATGTATGACGATTGATGCAATGATATAAGGAGTGGATATTTGACAATTTGGCAAGGGGGTGACTTAGGGTTAATGGTCATGAGTAGTAATAAGAAAAAAAAATGTTTGGTAAAGAGGTCATGGTAATTTATTTCCCTACTTTCTTGATTTCACTTCTAGTTATGAGATCAAAACTGTAGTATGTCAATACAAGGGAAATTAACTTGCCCTTGCCGGTAAGTCTAAAAGTGTTTAAATACCCTTTGGTAGTGTTAGAATTAATCATGGTTGAGTTGACTTGGTCCACTACTCGAGGGTCATTGCATCTTAAAAATTGAATCTTTGGTGAGGGTGTTTTTCCAAAATGACTTACCTTAAGACGAGTCCCTTATGTCATAAGTAGTTTTATAAAACTAATGCCACTCTAATGCTCAAATCAGTCCAAGGCTTAATATGAAGTATTATAATCTAAATTATACTTGAGAGGCTCTTATTTATAATGTGATGAGGAAATATTTCTTAAAATAAAGAATATTCCTTTCTTTAGGGTCATGTTGACATGGCAAGTTTGGTTAATTGGGAATCTACGTGTCTACTCCCAGTTGGCCTAAATATTGGCCATATAATTTGTATCCATTGCACTTTAGGAAGAATTATTCACCCTATAGTGTAATGTATATCTTTGGAACTTGAGAGTTATATCCTACATCAGAAATTAATAAATATCATTTGCCCCACATGGTCTAAATTTTCGACCAGACTACATATAAAGCCTAGTTCATTAGACCTCCTATGTCAGCATGAGTTAGATCAAAATTTATGAAATATTTTAAAATATTTTTGGTTAATGTTCATTTTATCTTTTATGATTTTGGTCACGTACTACTTAAATCTTTATGATTTATTTATGTCTAAAATAACTCTTATATTTTTAAAATCATAATATATAAGTTTCTCCTATCAAGTATGTGTTAACAAACGTTAGAGTCTGCTTATGTGATATGCTGACTCATAATAAACTATTAATATAATAACATATATAGTTTAAGTTAAGAAAAAAAAAGATCTATTTTAGCACATGTGGTTTTGGTCATGGACCATTTATGCCCTTATAGTTTTACTTGTATTTAAAATAGCCTCTATATCTTTAAAAAGTATCATATAAGCCTCTCTAATCAAGTTATGAGTTGATAAACATTAAAGTGGCATGATGATTAAAATAAATCATTAATATAATAATAAATATAATTTAAGTTTTTTAAAAAAATCTATCTTATCGAGGAAGAGGAAAAGATAGAGATCGTAATGATGGACGAAGGCGGAGAGGCAGTGGTAGGAGAGGCCGAAGGCGGAGGTGAGTAGAGAGCTAGACCATCATGTTGTAGACACAATGAATGAGAGCATAGGAGAGGATGAAGTGGGAGGTGGTGGGGATGAAAGCACCCAAGAGGAAGAGGGATCAGGAGACCCTTGTGTGTTTAGCGTTAGACTAGTCAATACACATCCACCTAAGATAGGACCGAAAGCTCTTGAGCTTATCACTAGCACAGGAGAGACTACATGCGGAGGATGCTATGCCAAGCAGCATCGGCTTGGTGCTACTACTGGTGGTCGCTTTTATGACAATACATACCACGTTAGTAGACTTGATAGGAGGGGTTTATATGCTATGTTGTTTAAATTGTAAGGGTTATTCTAAACACGAGCAAAATCTTAAGGGCTTAAGTGGTCCATGACCAAAATCACAAGAGCTAAAATAGATTTTTTAAACTAAAATTACATGTGTCATTATATTAATAATTTATTATGAGTTAGCATATCATGTAAGTAAACTATAATGCTTAGTAACTTAGACTTGATGGGAGGAGCTTATATGTTACGTTTTTTAAAGTATATGAGCTATTTTAGATATGAATGAACCATAAACGCTTAAGTGGTTCATGACCAAAACCACGTGTACTAAAATGAATCTTAACTCAATATTTTTTTTACTACTATAAGTATAGATTTTTTATGTATATTGAAGATCCAAGATTATTTTTTTACTACCATATTAGATTCTATACTAACTTGATCATTAGAGTGGCATATATTATATCATATTTGTTGGTGATATTTGCGACGTGAGGTAACTTTTGTTATGTGAGGTAACGCTTGTGACATTGGGGGCTTAAAGGAGCATCCACCTCCTCACAAGATACAATTCTCAAGGCACCATAACCCTATGATTCAGTTTTAATGAATCTATAACAACACATGGTACATGGTAAAGTGACCTTATATATCACTAGTATTTGAAAATCCTTAGTTGAAGTCAAATCCAAAATAGTTGTTATCGTATCATGAAAGGAATCAAACAATGAGAATTTTGCATGCAATCATTTAATCATATTAGACAAAAAAAAAAAAAAGAAGATCATCTTACACAGCGAGCCTCGTCAAAGGTGAGGGTCTAAAGATATATGCAGAGTGGAAATCATTAACCAATAATTTATATTTTAACCTTTTATTTTTTGATATTCTTTCTAGATGTAATTTTTTATTTGATATCTTAAATGTCATCAACATTATGTTATGGATCTTTTTGTGTTCAGAATGTGCAGATTTGTTGTTACGATACTGTAAGTAGATGTAATTGAGTGGAGGAAGTGGGAGGTGGAAGAGTAGTAGAGAGAGGAGGGAGAGGAGAAGACAAATGAAGAGGTGGAGGAGAAGACTGGCGAGGTGAAGGTGGAGGAGACAGAGTGCATGGTGGTGGTGATGGTGGAGAGGTGAAGATGGTGTGAAAGGAGGCAAAAGAGAAAAAGGAGGAAGAGGAGGAGGATAGAGATTAGGCAAAGATAAATTTAGGAAGTTTCTAAAGAATTGGTTCATCGACCAAAATTAGCTTAAAGATTTTATGAGGGCAAAACTTGTATTAATGGGAAAAGAGGAGCCCTACGGTAAAAATGATTATGAGGGGAGTCATATGATAAAAAATAATTATGAGGGGTTTTATTTGGTAAATTATTCATAGCCAAATATAAGTTCATCGAATTAAGTAGGTTTGTATTAGGTCCACAGTAGCTTTAGCAAAGTAAGTGACCACACCCAAAGTCTAGAGACATCTCGGTCATATGATTGAGGCATAATATTAAAGACTATGCATTGGGCTTTGACTTTAGAAGGCGTGGCCAAGATGGCACACTTTGGTGCTCACAACTGACATCGATGTACTTTTTTTTCCTTTTCTCTTCTTTGAAGTCTTAATAATATATTATGACATAAAGATTTCAGTTATTATTTGGTTTGCTTAGTGTAGTTGTGATAACTTAGTAGTGTGAGTATAAGGCTCTAGAATAGCTTTACAATATTAGATTCAACTGATTTCATGAAATGTTGTATCGGATCTATATCGATGTGTTGATTTTTTTTTCTTATTTTTATAATGAGTTGAATCAGACCACCCTAAATGAAATAGTTTATCAATCAATCCATGCTCACTCGGATCAGTATTTACCATCCATTTTTTATTGTTCCTGGTGAAATATATTTCCTTGCTTTTACTACAAAAACCCATCTTGGGACCACGAAGTTTCTTGATTTGCTAACTCTATCTCTTTATTAAAAAATATTTAGAAATCATTTCCTCCATTATTTCAGTACATAGAACTCAATTTTGTCATTTATGGTTTCATAGGACATTTTGAAGGTCTCATAGAAAACCTGGCCATAAAACCTTATAATTTCAGCTAAAATTGGACAAAATAGAAAAAAAAAGAAGAAAATTTGAGCCTTTTAAGAGATTTATTAATTGAAAGTAGATTTTTTAATGGTCCAAAACTAGAAAAGTGGTCCATTATGGTTTTATTAGATATTTCCAAGGTTTCATGAAAAAGTTAATTTTTAAAGAAGTTCACTTAGTCCAAAAACCTTGAAAGTTTAGGTTACATTAGTAAAAGAAGATCAGCCTTTTAAAAGCTAAATTAGCTGTTAATTTTAAAGGCCTAAAAAGCCAAACAATGGTCAATTTGGACTTCATTAGACATTTTTAAAGTTTCACAAAAAAACTTAAAATTTTATAGATAAAAGTATATTTGAGTTGCACTTTTTAAATAAGGTTATACTGTATTTAAACAGGACAAGAAAAAAATTTCAGCTTTTAAGATTTGGTCATAAAAATAAAAAAAATGTTCAATTCGGAATTAATTAAACATTTTCAATGTTTCATGAAAAAACAGGTCCAAAAAACTTGTACTTTCAGCTTAAATTGAAAAAATAAAATATTAGAAAATTTCAGGTTTTAAGAGATGAATAAACTGAAAATAGATTGTTAACGGTCCAAAAAAAAAAAAAAAAAAGTGATCATTGCGGGTTACATGAAAGTTTTGGATAAAATTTGTATTACAATGTTTTAACAATATTTTTTAACGGGTTACATTAATATTTGAATAAGACTCAAAATAGTATTATAGCATCTTTAAAAATAAAGTCTAGCTCATAGGTCAAAATTTGTTTTTTAATCTTCAATATTTAGAAAAGTGTCTCTGATAATATAGAAGTGATTTTTTGGCAAATTTATTCTACATTTACTTGAAATTGGCCAAAAATAGATAAATGCTAAAATTTCAATCTTTTTAAGAGTTGAATTAATTGAAAGTAAATCTTTTAAAGGACTAAAATAGAAAAAGTGATCATTTAGGGCATAATAAGACCCTTGATTCCTGTTTAGTTATAGTTTTGATCCATTAATGTATGAGTCCACAACTCACTAGAATACCCTTGTTGATGATCTTTTACTCTAATCCTCGAACAATGTAATATCTCGCATCGGGTAAAACGTGCAAATTTTGGCAAAAAGACATTGTAATTTTTAATAAATTACCAAAAATTAAAAATTTCAGCTTCAAGAGTTAAAGTCGGTAAATGAAAGGCCAAAAAATAAGTAACTCGTCATTTAGATCTTCAATAGACATTTTCAAGATTTTATGAAAATTTTGGCCAAAGCATCTTGTAATTTTAATTTAAATAGGCCAAAATAAAAAAAATATAACCATGTATTATCGAAAATAACTGAAAATGGGTTTTTTTAAGGACCAAAAATAGAAAAGATAGTTATTTAGGGCTTCACTAGACATTTTAAAGGTTTAATATAAATTTTGAATAGAACCCAAAAAATAGTCTAATTGGGAGTTCGCTAGAATATGATCGAGAGAATCATCAAAAATTCGCCGGATGATGTCGGGAAGTTCACCGAGAGTTAGGAAGACCAATTGACATATTAGTTATAAATGATTCTAATTGTGTAGTTTATCATAGTTAGTCTCGTAAGTTAATTTTAATTGAGTTAGATTTGGAGAAATCTAAATTAACTCAATTTGAGACAATCGAGTCTACTTTGGGTTAGATTTGAGCTCATGTTGAGCTCATTTCGTTGACTTGGAAAAAGATCAACATAAGGTACAAGTCGAGTATGAAAACTATACAAAAAGTATAATTTTTAGGATTCCCGACGGTAGTGTTAGGATCAATTGGCACTAAGAGATAAAGGGTGGTGATGGAGGGTAGGGGGTGGGGGGTGAATTAGTGCAAGTGTAAATTGATGTTTTAACGAAAACTTTTCATTTGGAGCAAAACCACAAATCGGAAGCGTATCTTGAACTTGAAGGCGAGTAAATAGATGTTTTAAAAACACAATAGAAAGATGATGCTCTTGCTTTTCTAATTACAAACAATTGAAAGTAGTAAATGAAGCAAGTAAGGAACACTTAAAATTTATAGTGGTTCGGCTGTAATTTGGCCTACGTCCACTTCCTGAGTCCTTCTTCTTGAGGCACACCAGCGTCCACTATTGATCTCTTTTGAGTGAAGATCAAACCCTTACAACATGAGCTTATAAGGGAAACTCTTTACAAGAATTATTTTCAACTCTAAGCTCACTCCCTTCCCATTTTCTTTTTCTTATAATTCATACAAGTTTTTTATAGAGATTTAATCCCTAAAATTATTATATGGAATGCAAGAAAACTTGGGTATTTATAGGCCCCAATCAGAATTTAGAGCCAAAATTTAAATGTATCCGAAAAATCTGGGTACGGGTGGTTCAGCCATCGGCATCAACGATGCAACTGCCGAAAGCACCTTGAAAATAGGGTACAGATGGTTCAACTGTCAGCCTGTCATCCGAAAACCTGGGCAGTAGTGGTACAATCATCGCTCACCGATAGTTCAGTCGTCGAGAATCCCGAAAAAGTGATTCCCTTCACTTTTTCCATCCCGACTTGAACCATCAGTTGACCACTTCCCTAGTCAACTAATTGAGCTCGACCTGAGCTCAATCCAACCCCATAGTGGATCCGATTACCTCTTAGAGTTGATTTGGATTCATTCTAAATCACACTCAAATCAGACTCAAACTTAACCTACGACTTAAGGATTACAACCATATATGACCACCAAGCTTAATTGATGACTTTACTCCCACAATCTAGCAACCTCTGCCATTCCCTGTAGTGAGTCTCACGTTCATCCTCCAGCGATCTCCCTGCATGTTCCTAGTGATCTTCCCGATACCTTCAGCAAAGTTCTAGTGAACTCCCAGCGAGCTCTCACCGTATCGTCCAAACCTTGGCCCGATGCCTAAGCTTGATCCTAGGTCCATGTTTGGTCTGTAACTCCTTTTCACCGTCGTGGTTAAACTTGCATAATGCTAACTATGACTTAATTAATTACAATCATGACCAATAAATCTACTTGAAAACCTTCCCAACTGCCAACAAGCTTTTCGACTACACACGACAATCTTTCGATGAGTCTCAGTCTTCTTTCAACAAACTCTCTTGCGCCATACTAGCAAATTCCTGATACCCTCGGCGAGCTCCCGACGCACTCCAAGCGAGTTCTCAACCGCATTGTCCTCACTTTGGCCCGATGCCTGGACTTGACTTTGGCCAAACCTCTGATTGTAATTGTGGTAGTTAATCCTGCATCAATCAACTCTAATAACCTTGTTAGATCAATAACCCATTATTTGATTTTATCATTAAAATCCGAGATTCAACAGTCTCTCCCTTTTTGATGATGACAATCAATTGATGACGGGAGTTAAACCTTACTCCCCCTAAATTCATGTCATACTTCAAATAAGGAAACTTAAATTCAAAATAATCACACACCCTTGAATTCAAGTATCTTGAGGCAATCGATATTCCAAGCAAATAAAAATTTGCATCAAAACATGAATTAAAAAAAAAAGCATCAATATCCAAGTATGCGCAACAATATTAATAAGTTATCGATGTCTATTTCTCCCCCTTTATCATCAACAAAAAGGTAAAATACTAGAGCAAATAATTTCACGGTACATGTGTCAATAATTTTCTTATGAAAAAAATTTATTTTGACATGTATATATCATTTTTATGTCATCAATTTCCTATTTCTCCCCTTTTGTCATCAACAAAAATGGTTGAAATAACTAACAAGTAACTTTATGATATATAAGGTCATCATGTTCAAGATTTTCATATCTTTACAAAATAAATTTCACATTGCTCCCCCTTAATAAGATAAAAATATATTTTTTCTCATGAAAACTTTCTTCGCCCTTTTTTTAAATAACAGAGTAGAAATTAGATGAGATTTGAAAAACATCATAACAAAATAGATCTAGTAAATTTTGGATCTTAAGATAATTAGGAACTATCCATGCAATTTTAGAATTTATAAATCAAGTAATTCATGCATTCTCATGGTTTAGCATTCCTAACTCTAAACCTAAATCTTATATGTATATATTTTTAAAATAATATTTCAAATATGAGCTTAAAAATCCTTCTCATAGCAAGTAAATCCAAAAAATAGTAAATTATCATCTTAATATAGATTTTCTCTCCTTTTTGTAAACAAGAAGATAGAATCACGAAGGGAGTTTTGAAAAGCATCATATACAATACATCATATCATCATAATAAAATCATGAGTATTATTCCAAATCATCATGTATATTTTAAAATCATCATTATATGCATGATCCTCATACATGATTTCACATCATTATGCCTTCTCCTCAATTGTCATAAAAAAAAGAGAAGTGCAATTAGCAAGTTTTTGAGATATAAAGCTTAGCAATTTAGCAAAATTTTCATCACTTTAGATATGCAAGGTAGTGAGCTCTTTGTTCTCTTTTGAGAAGTGCAAGCTAGCAAATTTTTACTTCCTTTGCAATGTTCAAGCTATCAATTTTACATTATGCAAGTTAACAAGTTGCCAAGTGTTACTTCTCTTAGCATGTTTTTTGATAATGTGAGGTTAAGCAAAACTTTTGCTTCTCTTGAGATTTGCAAGATAGCACTTCTTACTTCTTTTTTGAGATAGAGCAAGCTAGCAAGTCTTGCTCCCCTTTATCATTGTAAAAAAGAAGGGATGGTTACAATAGTGCAAAACTTTTTCCATTACATCATTTTTCAAATCATCACATGAAACATATCAAGAAAAATCAACATGATGATGAGATATACAATTCATGAAGACAAATTAAAAATATCAAGAGATAAATCATAATAAGTGATTTTGATTCATAAAAGAGTCCATGTTATAATTCCGAGAAATCAAAATCATGATATATGTAAAAACTCATCCAATTTCAAATAATCAAAATCATCAAAATCACTTTCATAGTTTAAGAGATTCATAAAAAATAACATAATCGATTCATTAATCTCTTTTTAAAAAATTTATAAGATAGAAAAATCTTCAAGAAAAATATATTCTATTTTTATTTCATACAAGCATGCCTTTTGTCTTTTAAAATGCATCATCATTTAAAACCAAAAGAGAATTTTCATTACGACAAAGATTAATAAGCCATAAATCATAAAAAATCATCATGTATAATTTTGAAATAAAAACTCATTAAGAATGTTCAATATGCATCATTAAATCATCAATCATGGTTTCATTGAAGGTGGTGGTACTGCTTGAAAGCTACCTAAAAAATAGGGTGGCAATGGTACAACCACTGACCTGGGTGGTACGACCATCATCCACCGGCGTTACAACCGTCAGGAATCCCAGAAAAATGTTTCCTCCACTTTTTCAATCCTGACTTGTACCTTCAGTTGACACCTTTTTTGGTCAACCAATTGCCTCACTTGAGTTAATTTGAGTTCCTTCCAAATCTAACTCAAGTAGGACTCAAACCTTATCAATGCTAACCACGACTAATTAAATACAACCATTGCAACCATCAAGTCCAACAAGACCCTCCTAACTCCCGGTAAACTTTTCAGTAACCCCCGATGATCTTCCGGTGAGACTCTTGGTCTTCTTCCGGCTAACTCCTGATGCCTTCCTAGCAAGCTCCCGATCACCTTCGACGAGCTCTTGGCGAACTCCCAACCAGCCTCCGATACCTTCAGCAAGCTTCCAGCAAGTCTCTCGGTGAGTTCGCACTATATCGTTTAAACCCCGGCTCGATGCCCGGACTTGACTCTGGCACAACATCTGATTGTAATTTTCTTTCTCTGTCGTAGTTAGTACTGCATCAATCATCTCTAACACACATGTTAGATTAACAAACCATCAATTGATTTCATCATCAAAATTTGATATTCAATATATTAGTGTGATTTTTTCCTTTTTAATTGCATCTAGTATCTCACATTTAGAGCAAGAAATGCATTGTGTTGATGCTTTATACAAGGTTTCAAGTTTACTAACAAGTAATGCATGATCCTTTTTGTGTAATTTATAATTTCTACTAATCTTTCTAAATTCATCAAATAATTCATGAAAAATATTTAGCAACTCATCAAATGTAAAAGAGGCTTCGAGTGAGTTACCTCATCATAGATGGCCATGAGCGCGTGGTTCATTAGTACTTCTTGGTTGTCCTCTTTATCTTCAGAGTGCCCTGGCTTCTTGCGTTCATAGTAAGAGGTTGTGTATTCTTTTATTTTATTTTTGTTCTTAATATCTTGTTTTATTTTATTAATTTTCATGAATTTTTTAGGTTCTTTTGTCATAAGTTCAATGTTATAGTCCTCATCACTCGAGGTTTCAATTGAGAAGTCTTCTTTTGTTCTCAGTTCAATGTCCTTCCTATTCTTTAGAAAGTGTTCTTCTTTCATTCTCCATTTAATGTCCTTCGTGTTCTTTGGAAGGTTGTTCTGATGTTCATCTTTGCATATATTTTCATGATTATGTATAAGAGATTCATTTACTTTACTTGTGCTTTCGTATATGACTTCTAATGTGTGCCATATATTAAAAACAGAATCACAAGCAGAAACTCAATTAAATTTGTTTTTATCCAAAGCACAAAACAAAGCATTCATAGCCTTGGCATTTAAAGAAAACATCTTTCTTTCATAATCATTCCAATCATTTATAGGGTTGGAAGACTTATGAAAACCATTTTTAACAAAATTCTATAACTCAAAAGCCATAGAAATAAAAAAGATTCTTATCCTAGTTTTCTAGTAGGTGTAGTCCGTCTCATTGAACATAGGAGGACGTGTGATTGAATAACCCTCGTTAATGCCAGAAAAAGCCATTTAACTCACTTGGGTATTAATCCAATTCAGTGAACGTGGCTCTGATGCCAACTGTTAGGATCGAGTTGGTAACTAATTGGGGGGGGGGGGGGGGGGGGGGGGGGGGAGGTGGGGTGAATTAGTGCAAATGATAAAAACTCAATTTGAAAAATTTCATTGAAGTAAAACCAAAATCGAAAATAATTTTGTTGGAACTCGTTAAGAGCAAATAAGTTAGAGAGCAATTTTAAAGACGAAACCGAAAGGAGAAGCTCGAGCTTTTCTTAGAACTAGCTAATAGCAACTAAGTTCAAGAGCAAAATTAAAGTAAGACAAGATAGAGACGCTAACAGTTTTTTATAGTGGTTCGGTTAAACTGACTTACATCCACTCATGAGTCCTTCTTCATTGAGGCCTACCGGTGTCCACTAATGATTTTCTTTTAAGGGCAAAGATCAACTACCCTTTACATACATTTTTCCTTTTCATAGGCTCAAGAGAACAACCTTTAGATTCTTCTTTTCTCAGGCTCAGAAGGTCAATAATTACACTCTCCTTTTCTCAAGCTTAGGAGATTAACCTTTACACTATCATTTTCTCAGGCTCAGGAGATCAACCTTTACAACTCAATTCAGCCCTTCCCTTAACCACAATTCACTCTTATACAATAGGGAGGGAACTCTCACAAATTCACCATAATTTTCTCTTTCTTTCTTTCTCTTTTCTTTCCATTTTCTTGCACTTACTTATTTTCTCAAGTAAGAAAACTTGGGATATTTATAGAGCCCAATTTGACTTTAAAATTTGGAGCCAAAATTTAAACCTTTTCAAAAAATCTGGGTACGGGCGATCTTACCGTCGGCACTGACGGTACTACCATCGAAAGTGCCTAGAGATTTTGGGTGATGGTGGTTCTACCGCTATTTGGGTGGTACCACCATCGCTTGGTTGGTGCTACCATCGCCCACCGACGGTACCACTATTTAGATCCCGAAAATAATACTGAAAAATACAATTTGTACCTAAGGTGTACCTTTTGTTGACCTCCTTCTAGGTTAATGAAATGAGCTCTATCATGAGCTCAAATTAAACCCAAAGTGGACTTGATTGGCCCCTAATGGAGTTAATAAAACTAACTCTAATCAAGATGGTAACTATGACACTTTAAAGACAAACACAATTACAATAATCTTCATTGTTCGACACGTCAATCGATCTTTCAGTGGATCCTTCCGATGAACTCTCGACGAGCTCCCGATCTCCTTTTGGCAACCTCCGGCAAACTCTTAGCGAGCTCCCACCACATCATCTGAAGCCTCGACATACCCCCGATTCTTTCGACTCGACGCCTGATCTTAACTCCGGCCTAACAATAGATTCTTCCTTAATTGTTTTACCTTTTCCCAATCGTAGTTAATCCTGTATCATTTATCTTTAACACAAAGGTTAGATCATAAATCCATCAATTGATTTCATTATCAAAATCTGAGATTTAATAATAGGTCGTTTGTTATGTTTAACTGCTCCTAGACTAGACAATGTTTAGTATTGGATTGTGTGCAAGATTTTAGTCCAATCCTAAACAATCTCATTATAAGGCAGTTAATTGAATATTTAGATATTTAAAAGGAACTTCAAATTTAGGATTATGGTATTCTAAATCTAAAAATTTTGATTTAATTGCCTATGCGGATGCCAATTTTGGAGGTTGTAGAATAGATAGAAAGAGTACATCCGGAATATATCAATTCTTACGACACACACTTGTTTCTTATTCTTCTAGGAAATCAAATTCGGTTGCATTATCTACAGACAAAGCTAAGTATATAGCAGTAGGTGCATCTTGTACACAAGTTATTTAGATGAAAAACACTTTAGAAGATTATATATTTACTTGTAAAACATTCCTATTAAATACGATAATAGTAGTGCAATATGTTTGACAAAAAAATTCATTCAACACTCAAGAGCTAAACATATTGATATTAGGTATCACTTTATCAGAGATTATGTCAGTAATCATAATATATCTTTAGAATTTATTGATACAAAACATCAATTAGCTGATATATTCACAAAGCAATGAAATAAGGATCAATTTGATTTTATTAGAAGAGAATTAGGAATGTTAAATCTTCCAAATGCATGAGATGCTATCTTATGTTTCGAATTTCTCAATTTGAGTTTATTTTTGAAATTTACATAAGATGATTTTGAATATTTCAAATGCACGAGATGATTCTTTCCTCTTAGAATCTATAAGTAGAAATGTGATCTTTGATCTTTTGAATTGATTTTACAACATTCATTTCTCTTGAAATTTATAAAAGGAGAAATGTGATTCATGAATATTTTGTCTACTTGATCTTTTATGTGATGCTTTCAAATGAATCCTCCCTCTTGATATTTGGTTCTTGGATTTTTGGGGATACTCGATCTTTTATGTGATGCTTTCAAATGAATCCTCCCTCTTGATAATTAATTCTTGGACTCTTGGGTATACATGACTCCTCCTTTCTTCTTCTTTTTCTTCTATGTTTTTTACAAAAGGGGAGAAAGAAATTTGATGTGGTACTTGTGATTTGACTCTTTATGTAATGAATAAATTCCTCTCTTTTTGTTCTTTTTATTTTATAAAGGGGGAGAGATAGTATGTTGATGATAAATGGTGAATGTTTGTGATAAATGTTCAAATGTGAGTTGAACATTTCTCTTTTTTTGTTGATAACAAAGGGGGAGAAATGATATATTGATGACATTTGATATCAAAATGGTAAATGTATTGTTTGAAATTTTTATCATATGATACCAAAATGATGAATATTTGTTTTAAAATTTTTATCACGTACGATATTATGATAATGAATGGTTAAATGGTTAAACCTTTCAATGTTTTAGTTTCATGCATGTAATGCTCAAAGTAACATTGACTTCTTGGTATCTTGCTTGAAGTAATGTTGAAATATTTAAAATTTTGCATGTTATGATTTGAAACTATGAGGATACATAATGGTAAAAAATTCTATCTTAAATTCAAAGGTGATTGTTTCTTTTAAATTCAAAATTGCTCTATTTCAAATACGGAATATAGATAGATGGAGTTAAGGTTAACTCTATCATCATTTGGTTGTCATCATAAAAAAGGAGGAGACTGTTGAATCTTATATTTTGATGATGAAATAAATTAATGAATTTATGATCTAACCTATGTGTTGGAGATAAGTGATGCATGACTAACTACAACTGTGAAAAGACAAAATAATTAATGAAAAATTTATCATTGGGTCAGAGTCAAGATTGAGCATTGGGCCGGAAGAATCGGGGATAGGCCGAAGCTTCATACGATGCAGCAGGAGCTCACCAGGAGTTCACTGGAAGGTGATTGGGAGCTCATTGGGAATTCACTGGAAGGATACCAGGAGTTCGCCTAAAGATCGATTGACGTGCCGGATAACAAATATTAGTTGTAATTGTATTTGTCTTTAAATGTCATAGTTAGTGTTTTTATTAGAGTTAGTTGTGGAGAAATCCTACTAACTCAATTAAGGGTCAATTGGGTCCAATTTGGGTTTGATTTGAGCTTATGATAGAGCTCATTTCGTTGACCTGGAAGGAGGTCAACATAAGGTACAGTTTGGGTATGAAACAGTATTGAAAAGTGCTATTTCGGGATACTTGGACAGTGGTACCGTCAGTGGTCGGCGATAGTACTGCCCAAGCGGTGGTAGTACCATCATCCCCTAGAATTCCGGGCTCTGTTTGGCGGTGGTATCGCCCGTACTCTAAAATTTCGGGTGTTTGATTGTTTGGCTGTAATTCTAAAGCTAATTGGGGTCTATAAATACATACCCCAAGTATTCTTGCTTGGCAATAGCAAGAAAGTGAACAAAATCCATGGTAAAATATTGTGAAAATTGATTGACAGCTTCCCTTTTTCTTTCAAGTGTAAAATATGTTTAAGGGAAGGATTGAAAGTTGTTCTCCTAAACCTAAACCTGGGCAAAGGAGAAAAGTGTGTAAGGGGTAGTTGATCTTCACCCTTGAAAGAAGATCGTTAGTTGACACTAGTGGGCCTCGACGAAGGAGGACTCAAGAGTGGATATAGGTCAGTTTGACCAAACCACTATAAAAATTCTATGAGCATCTCTATCTTGTCTTCCTTCAATATTGCTCTTGAACTTATTTGATCTTAACTAGTTTTAAGAAAAGCATGAGTATCTCCATTCAGTTTTGTCTTTACTATTGCTCTCTAACTTAGTATCTCTTAACAAATTCCAAAAATAAAACTTTCGATTTTGATTTTTTTTTTCAAGCGATAATTTTTCGAATTGAGTTTTTAATACTTGCACTAATTCACACACCTCTCCCCCCCCCGTACCAACTTGATCTTAACAAAAGTTCCCCGGTTTCATTATGCTCCAGAGGGGATAGACGCAAAAATCTGAAAAAGTACAAGCCATATTAAAGATGCCCCCACCCCAATCAGTTAAATAAGTCCAATAGCTAATGGGGCAAATAGCAGCACTGAGCTAGTTCCTATCCCGATTAGGTGAGAAGTACCTACGCTTTTTTTAGCCCTAAAGAACTCGAAGGGTTTTTGTGGACCCAGGAGTGCTAACAAGGCTTTTGAAAGACTGAAGTGCCACCTTGCCCAACTACTGCAGCTCTCCCTTGCCTTGGGAGAAATCTAAATCGCTATCTCGTTGCCACTGACTTAGTTACTAGCTTTATGTTTGTCTGAGCTGATGTGGAAATTCAGAAGCCTATTTATTATGTCAATCACATCTTGAGCGGACCCGACAAGCAATACCATCCTATAGAGTGACTAGCAATTGCACTAGTGCTCACTACAAGAAAGCTTTGTCCATACTTTCAAGCACATATCATATAGGTCATTATCGATTAGCCACTCATATGGGTTCTATCTCGGTTTGATATCTCAGGGCAACTGTTGAAGTGGTCTGTGGAGCCAAGTGAGTTTGACATATGATATGTGCAAGGATCAACATAAGAGCCCGGGCCTTGGTAGATTTTATCTTAGAGTTGACTATCCCGCTTGAAGATGACAGACATACCCCCATGGTATGAACATTATTTGTTAATGGCTCAACCACCTTAGAGAGGGGTGGTACCGACCTCATCTTAAAGGGCCCGAACCAGTAGGTGTATAGGCAAGCTCTCGTATTTGAGTTCAAAATTTCTAATAATTAAGCCAAATATAAGACACTCCTCTTTGGACTCTAACTCACTGGAGAACTCCAAGTCCAAGAATTGATGGTGTTTAGTCACTAATGGGGAACTCATAGCTGGTTGTAAGCCAGGTAGAGGGAAGCTATGAATCTTAAGATATGACCATGATAAAGTATCTCATCGAGGTACAAATATTATCTCATAGCTTCTCTTGACTCCATGTGTTTTGAGTTCCCTATGAAGAAAATACCCAGGTGAATGCGCTTTCTTGATTAGCACTACCCGAACCCCCAAACAAGGTTGGCCACTAGTCAAGACGCTATTGACCTGAACCATCAAAAAGCTCAATATGGTTATAGTCGGGGAGGAAGTGAGCTGGATGGATGAGATCCTATGATATGAGAAAGACAAGATGCTCCCAAATGACCCCAAAGTGGCCTGAAGAGTTAAGTACCACCAAGCATGATAGTGCTTAATCAATGATCGCTTGTATCGCTACTCCTTCAACTAATCATTCATTAGATACATGACTCTCCAAGAAGCTGAGAAGGTGCTGCCGAGGTGCTAGAGGGTATCTATGGAGAACACATTACTGGATAGACTCTCGCCAACAAGGTGCTTCAATAAGAGTTTTACTAGCCCACACTATGTAAAAATGTGATTGCTTACACCGAAAAGTGCCATAGGTGCCAAGAATTTGCTCGGATACTACATTAACTAATAGTCCCCTTGAGCCTAATTGATTACGAGTGGCCATTCACCCAATGGGGTATGAACCTTCTTGGGCCCTTTTCCTCAGCTTTGGGCCAATGAAGGTTCCTTATGTTGAATCTCATATTTTGATGATGAAATCAATTAATGGGTTACTGATCTAATATATGTTGTTAAAGTTGATTGATGTAAGATTAATTATGACAGAAAGATTATTACAATCATGATTGGCCAAGGTCAAGTCCATGCATCGGGTCGGGGTTCGAAAGATGTAGTTGGGAACTCGACAGAAGTGCGTCTAGAGCTCACCGAGGGTATCGAAAGCTTGCTAGGATGGCACAAGGGAGTTTACCAAAAGAACATAGAGACTCCTCGAAAGATTATCGAGGGTACCCAAAAAGCTTGCTGGGAGTTGGGATGATCTTGTAATGGATGTATTGGCCATTATAATTGTATTTAATTAAGTCATATTGAGCATCATGCAGGTTTAACCATGACGGGATGAGTTACAAATCAGATATGAATGCAGGATCAAGCTTAGGCATCGGGCCAAGGATTGGACGATGCGGTGGTCGGACGTTCGCTAGGAGTTCACCGAAGGTATCGAGAAGATCGCTCAGAACACGGTGGGAGATCGTCGGAGCAAGATCGTGAAACTCATCGCTAGATAAGCCGGAAGTTGCCAGTTTGCGGGAGTAAGGCCATTAAGCTTGGTGGTCATGTTTTGATTGTAATTTTAAGTCATAGGGTAAAATTAAGTTTTAAATGAGTATGATTTGGATGTAATCTAAATCAACTTAAAGATGCAACCGGGTCCATTATGGGGTTTGATTGAGCTCAAGTTAAGCTCAATTAGTTGATCAAAGAGTTGGTCAATATCAGGTTCAAGCCGAATCTAAAAGTGGAGGGAACCACTTTTGCGGAGTTTCTGGTGGGTAAACCGCTAGTAAGCGACAAGTAAACCACCACACCTAGGTTTCCGGGCTACTGATGGCTGGTAAACAAACCAGGGCCGATGGGTAAACTGCCCGTACCTTGGTATTCGGGTGGTTGAGCCGCCCAGGTCGGTGGGTAAATCGCCCGTACCCGGATTTTTCAGGTGAGTTTGATTTTTGGCTTCAAAAATCTAAAGCCACATGGGGTCTATAAATGCCCCAAGTTTTCTTGCATTCCAAATAATAATTTGGGGGATAAAATTATATGAAAACTTGTGTGGATTGTAAGAAAAAGAAAAGGGGCAAGGGAGAGATCATAGAGTTAGAAAATTCTCAAGTCTCCCTTGTAAGCTCAAGTGTAAGGGTTTAGTCTTCACCTAAAGAAGATCGGTAG
Organism: Ensete ventricosum; assembly: GCA_029747655.1. NCBI lineage: Eukaryota > Viridiplantae > Streptophyta > Magnoliopsida > Zingiberales > Musaceae > Ensete > Ensete ventricosum. The sequence goes on along the minus strand of JAQQAF010000008.1, from coordinate 35,555,497 downwards.
TGAACACCGGTGTACCTCAAGAAGGAGGACTCGAGAGTAGACGTAGGCTGTTGGTGCCAAACCACTATAAAACTTATGAGTTCTTTCCTTGCTTTCATTGCTTACGAATTTTGTATTGACGCTTCCGATTGAATTCACTCTTTGAAAGTAAAGTTTTCACATCAAGCACTTCCCTTCAACGTTGCTAATCTTTCAGGTTTGCTTATTAACTTAGCAATTTTTTCACTTGTTTTAATTGAATAAAAAGCTTCAGATTTCCTATTTGACTTTAAACAAAGAGCTTTTGTTTAAAACAAAAAACTTACACTTGCACTAATTAACCCCCCTCTTAGTGCCAATTGATCCTAACAATTGGTATCAGAGCCACATTTTTCTCATTTGGTTTAACACCCAAGAGAATGGCTCTTTGTGGCTTTCAAGAGGATTTTTTTATTGTTCGTCCCCCCATATTCAATTGGACGAACTACACTTATTGGAAAACTCGGATGAGAGTTTTCTTGCTTTCTTTAGATCTTAATTTATGGACTATGACTATTATTGAAAATGGATTTAAAAAGTCTTCTCTTCCAATGAACGATTGGAATGATTTGGAGAAGAATACTTTCTCTTTAAATGCCAAGGCTATGAATTCATTGTTTTATGCCTTAGAAAAAAATGAATTTGCTCGGGTTTCTCATTATGATTCAGCTTTTGATATATGGCATGCATTAGAATACATGAAAGCACAACTAAATCAAGTAAATCATTAAATAAAATAATTTATACAAATGAACTTGAAGAACACCTTCCAAAGAATAGGAATGATTGTGAACTAAGAATGACATATGACTCATCGAGTAAAATCTCGAGTGATGAGAACCTTGGACGTGAACCTTTGACAAATGAACCAAAAAAATTAATGATCTTGAACCTTAAAAATAATCTAAAAATGGACAAAACCTCTTGCTATGAACGCAAGAAGTTGAGGAGCTCCAAAGATGAAATGCTCAACCAAGAAGTGAAGAACTTTGCTCTTATGGCCATCGACGATGAGGTTCGTAATTCATTAAGCAATTCTTTTTCTAAATTATTAAATATGCTTCATGGTTTGTTTGATGAATTTAGAAAACTTAGTAAATCCTTTAATTTGCTTAAACATCAATATGATTTGTTAGTTGGTAAAGTTGATGAAATGCATGAGTTATTAGCATCATATAATCCTAGTTCTAAATGTGAAATGCTAGACAACATTAAAGAAGAAAATATTATACTTAAGACAATGTTAGAAAAATTTGAAATTAGAAATAAATCCTTGAATATGATCCTTGCCAATAAGGGTCATATTAATAGAAGAAATGATATAGACTTTGTTGGTAATATTCAACAAAAGCCAACCAGGTTTGTGAAAGGACCTACATTAAATTTGCCACCGAAAAATAAATATAATTTTTGTGGTAGATTAGGACATAAAGCTTAGAAATGTCCATTTAAAAATTATACTCCACATAAATTAATTTGGATTCTTAAAGGAACCATAAACCTTAAGCCATTAAGGGAAGAACAAATCATAAAGGACCCAAACTTAAATGGGTACCTAAATCAAAACCTCCCATAATATAAAGTTACCTCGTAATAAGACTAGGAGCACTAAGTTATGTTTTGAAAGTAGATACTTAAGGCACATGACTTGAGATCTAATATTCTTTCAAAGCTCACTAACCTAAGTAATAATAAGAAATTATTAAAATTAAAATTATTGATAATGAATCTTTTGATGGTTCATCATTATATAGTTAATATTGATAATGCAAAGCTAGAGCATACAAGTATGAAAATAAACTAGAACCAATGAACCTTATTTATTGAAAAATATGTTGAAATTTACATAAATGAGATTTTGATGATGATTGAATAATAGGTTCATAATCAGTATTTTGGATGTTGGTTTAAATGTAAAGAATATTGTTAAATGGTTCAAATATTGACAAAGTCTATGGAATGATTGATTTAAATATTATATTGATTGAAATACTATGATTGAATGATTGTGTTAAATGATCAAATTTTAGCATAGAACAATATAGAAAATGGAGAAAAAAATCATGCTTCATTGTCTAGTATTTTTATAAATTAAAAATATATTTAATGAGAATGAAATGAGCATGATAACTCAATACACTAAGTCTAAAAATTATTGGAATTGAAATAATCAAAGTTTTTGTTTGAGAATATTTTATTGCAATGATCTTGATAAAATTTTATTTTTGACTTTAAAATGACATTGTATTCTTGAAATAAATTTTAAAAGAAGGATAATTATTCTTGAAAGAATTTTTATTCTATTAATCTTTCAACAAGAGACAAAATAAGACTATTATCGTTGAATCTCTTAAACTATAAAAATGGATTAAAGAACTTTAGCTACTGAAAAACAATCCATGATGCCTTCATTGAATTTTTTGAAAAGCAATTTTTTATGTTGATTTTGGATAAGTTTTCAAATGATTTTGTCTTAAAAAGAGATTGATGAATCTATCCAACATTATCGATATTTTTGATGATTTTATCATGATCTTGACAAGTTGAAAAATTGTAACTTGAAATCTTTATATACATCAAGTTCGTTTGGAGAAGTTTATAAATGAATCATAAGTTTATATTTTTAACACAATAACATGAATCTAAACAATGATCTTGATGATTTGAAATCACATATATAAGTTGAGATATAATATTTTCATATCTTATTTTACAAAATCATACTTGTAACTTGACAATTTTCATGTATTAAGATTTTGCTTACAAAATTAATCTCCTAATATTTTTATTATCTAAGAGGAGATTTATTAAATTAAATCATGTCTTTAATATTCATGAATATCTTTTGATATTAATATTTTTCTTGACATGATTTATTTTAAAACTCATGAATGACATAACTTATCACCAAAATTAGTATTTCTTAAATTTGTGATAAGTTAAAAATTAAAAGAGATTTGTATTATCATGAATATTTCCTTAATTTCTTGACTTGACTTTTAAGTTATGGGAATCATGTTCTTGATCTCTATGATTTTCTCTTTTTAATAAAAAAGAGTTTTATGATCTTAACAATTATAATTATTTTTTATCAAGTTCATTCTTCTTTTTTATTAAAAATATTTATCTTGGATTGAGATTATCCTCTAAGACTCATTTCTATTATTTACAAAAAAGGAGAAAGAAACTTATTAAACAAAATAATATCTTTTGATATTCAAAAATTTGATTTTATCTTTAATGACATGATCTTCTCGTACTTTTTGATGTAAATTTGACTATATATGAAAAGAAACTATGCTATCATATTTCATGATCATGATCAAAAAGAAAAATAAAATTATTAATATGATTAGAAGAAAATTATATATAATAACTTTGAATGAGGAACAAGTGCTTAGAAGAAAATTAGAACTTTCTAAATGCATGTAAAATATTGGATTTATAATTTGAGCTTAATCTACTATCATGTTTTCTTTTGGAATTCATGATGATTATTATCAAAATCTGCATGAGATATAATTTGCTTGATTTGCTACCTTGCTTGAAATTTGCATAAGATAAATTATATTGCATGGGTAGCTCTTGATTTTTTTCTTGAATTTTGGAATCTACATCTATAAAATTTACATCTATAAAATTTGAGTATTTTTGTGATATTTTTCACTTCTCTACCTTGATTCTACCTTCTTATTCACACAAAGTAGAGAAATTAAATCACTAGCATTTCAAGAGATCAATAAGAATATCAATATCATTTTGAATCTCTTGAAAGTGATTTTTATGATTTCGAAATCGAATGAGTTCTTTACCTATATCGTGATTTTGATTTCTTAGAATTATAACTTGAAATATTTTATGAATCAAAATCTTTGGTTATGTGTTCTCGTATTATTTAAAAGGAGATTTTTATATAAGTCATGAACTTGACAAATTGATATTTCTTATGAATGAAACAAGAAATTTTATTTGTTTCTCTTATGATTTCTCTTGATAGTCACAATTTGTCTTTATGAATTATACATCTCATCACTATGTTAATTTTTCTTGATATATATTATGTGATGATTTGAAAAATGATGTAATTGGAAAAGTTTTGCACTATTGTAACCATCCCTTCTTTTTTACAATGACAAAGGGGGAGCAAAACTTGTTAGCTTGCATGATGTAAAATTGTTAGCTTGAATATTGCAAATGAAGCAAAATTTTGGTAGCTTACACTTATCAAAAGAGAAGAAATAACTCACTAGCTTGCATGTTCTAAAGTGATGAAAAATTTACAAAATTACTAAACTTTAATATATCAAAAACTTGCTAATTGCATTTCTCATTTTTGTTGATGACAAAGAGGAAGAAGGTATGATGCTGTGAAATCATGTATTATGATCATGCATATAATGATGATTTTAAAAATCTATATAAAGATAATAATTTGTTATTGTTCAGACTTATTTGCTATATTTTCTTGAAATTTACATGAGAAAGATTTGTTGAGCTCATATTCAAAATTTTATATATACAAGATTGAGGTTAAGACCTAGAAACACTAAATCACTAAAAATATATAAATTGCTAATATAGATTTCATGAAATGAAGCCTTTTTATGATAACATTTTTTAAAACTTTCTCCATGATTTTATCTTATTGTTTTCAAAAAAAAATGAGAAAAATTGCTTGAAGATGTGCCACATTTGGAATTTACAAGAGATTATTTTTTATATCAAGAGATGTCTTTTGCTACATTTGAAATACATAAGTAGTCTTTAAATCTCTTGAACTTTTGAGCTCGTCTTAGTATTGCTTTTAAAATTTATTAAGAGCTCTTCTCTATAATGAAATGATTCAACAACACCTCCCTTATTAATCATAAAGGGGAAGAAAATTTTATAATACATATATAAGGGGTAGTAATGTCATCATGTGCTTTGAAATTATTAGCTATACATTTCACCTTTTTGTTGATGACAAAGGGGGAGAAATATACATTGATGACACATGATATTAATTGACGAATACATTAATAACACATGATATTGTTGAAATATATAGATATCTTGATGTGGATATGGATTGATATATCTTGGATATGGATATGAGTGCATAATTCTTTTTACTCATGTTTTGATGACCTGATGTAAATTTGTGTTGAAATTTATATTTAATATTAATTGTTTGAATTTAAGAGTGTGTGTTTCTCTTGAATTTAAGTGGCATAGATTTAGGGGGAGCTAGGATTAACTCCTATCATCAATTGATTATTATTATCAAAAAGGTGGAGATTGTTGAATCTCAGATTTTGATGATGAAATCAATTGATGGTAACTGATCTAACATATGTTGTTAGAGTTGATTGATGCAGGATTAATTATGACAGAAAGATTATTACAATTAGGATTGGCCAAGGTCAAGTCTATGCATTGGGTCGGGGTTCGGACGATGCGGTTGGGAATTCACCAGGAGTGTGTCGGGAGCTCGCCGAGGGTATCGGGAGCTCGCCAGGATGGCATAAGGGAGTTCACCAGAAGAAGACCGAGACTAGCCGTAAGATTGTCAGGGGTAGCCGAAAAGCTTATCGGGAGTTGGGATGGTCTTGTAATGGATGTATTGGCCATTATGATTGTATTTAATTGAGTCATATTTAGCATCGTGCTGGTTTAACTATGACGAGATGAGTTATAGATCAGACATAAACCCAGGATCAAACTTAGGCATCGATCCAAGGATTAGACGATACGGTGGGAGCTCGTCAAATGTTCGCTAGGACTTCGCCGAAGGTATCGGGAAGATCGCTAGGAACACGTGGGAGATCATCGAAGGAAGACTATGAGACTCACTAATGGAGAAGCCAGAGGTTGCCAGTTTACGGGAGTAAGGTCATTAAGCTTGGTGGTCATGTTTTGATTGTAATTTGAAGTCATAGGTTAAGGTTGAGTCTTAAATAAGTGTGATTAGGATGGAATCCAAATCAACTCAAAGATGCAACTAGGTCCACTATGGGGTTTGATTGAGCTCAATTGGTTGACTAAAGAGTTGGTCAACATCAGGTTCAAGCTGGAGTTCGAAAAGTGGAGGGAACCGCTTTTATGGAGTTTTCGACGGGTAAATAGGGCGACTGATGGTGGGTAAACAGCCCAAGGCCGGTGGGTAAATCACCCGTACCCTGGTATTCGGGCGGCTGAGCCGCCTAGGTTGGCAGGTAAACTGCCCGTACCTGGATTTTCCGGGTGAGTTTGATTTTTGGCTCTAAAAATTTGAAGCCACTTGGGGTCTATAGATACCTCAAGTTTCTTACATTCCAATCAACAATTTAGGGGATAAATTCTGTAAAAAACTTGTGTGGATCGTAAGAAAAAGAAAAGGGGTAAAGGAGAGAGCTTAGAGTTAGAAAATTCTCAACTCTCCCTTGTAAGCTCAAGTGTAACGGTTTGGTCTTCACCCAAAGAAGATATGTAGTGGATGTCAGTGTGCCTCAAGAAGGAGGGCTCGGGAGTGGACGTAGGTTGTTGGTGCCAAACCACTATAAAACTTGTAAGTTCTTTCCTTGCTTTCATTGCTTACGAATTTTATATTGATGCTTCCGATTGAATTCACTCTTTGGAAGTAAAGTTTTCACATCAAGCACTTCCCTTCAATGTTGCTAATCTTTTGGGTTTGCTTATTAACTTAGCAATTCTCTCACATGTTTTACTTAAACAAAAAGCTTCGAATTTCCTATCTACTTTAAGCGAAAAACTTTTGTTGAAAATGAAAAACTTACACTTGCACTAATTCACCCCCCCTCCCCCGCCCCCCCTCTTAGTGCTAATTGATCCTAACACCTTATCGTGAGAATTGAATATTTCATAAAGCAAGTAAAAGCCGAGCCATTCGAGAAACAAGTTGAGGGATTTGTATGGAAGAATATCATCACCCGCTTTAAGATCCTAAATCCCCCATCACATATAATAGGACTTAGTTCGACAACCTAAAATCTAGGGAGTTCTACTAGTCCTATAGGATCCAGCTAAGATTTAGATTAGTGTCTCACCCCCAAACCAATGATCTTACTGAAGTTACCAACCGAGTCACCCTCAAAGGTCTCAAAAAGTTATTCATCAGATCAAAGGGTACTTGGGTGGAGGAGTTGCTGAGCATCCTATGGGCTCCCTAGATGACACCTAAGATTGGGTCTAGAGAATCATCATTCATCCTAGCCTTAAGTACCGAGATTATGCTACCACCCGAGATAGTCTTCCCAACACCTCTTGTTGAGAACTTTGATGAGGAAGCCTTGGAGGTAGGACTTTGAGCTAGACTCAACCTAGTCAATGAAGGCAGTGGCCAAGCTCTACAACCAAGATATCTGCCATTGAGGAATTTGACTAGACGACCTAGTGCTTTGCAAGGCTTAAATACGTGACTCGATCTAATCATGAGGAAAGCTGGCACCAAATTAGGAAGGACCATACCAAGTCATCGAAGTCGTCTAAGACAAGACATATCACCTCGAGACAACATAAGGTGGTGTTACTAGAAACATGACACATCTCAAACTTAAAGAAGTTTTACCCTTATGGCCCCCTTGGGGTCCGGTCAAGGTACACTCCAAACTTTGAAAATGCATCCTTGGCATACTAATATTACATGCTAAACAAAAGAAAGGCACTACTTTATTACTCCAAGAATCATCACATTAGATAGATTGGATCTCTACAACTAAAATAAGATACTGATCTACAAAAAAGAAAGAGAACTATGAACCAACAACACAACTTCAAAGGCGACTAGATGATAAACGAGCTTTTGAATGAGGCAATGAGTAGGGGTTATCATCAAAAGGCATCTTGCTTTCCAACTGGATGTTCTAGTCCTCGGGGCAGATGGCGTGTAGATCCTCCTCAAGCTCTAGATTGGGATACCTTGCTTTAAGGCAGACTAAGGTGATATAGTATCCAAACTTGTATGAGATAACCTCGACATCTCCAGCCCTTTTCTAATCCCTACAAATGCCTTATAATCGACGATTGCCTCCTCTTGATGACTTGGCACCTTACACTGTATGGCCTCCAACATCTCCCCCAGCTCCCGAGCTTGCTCCTTTGTTCTAACAGCCTTTCTCTTAAGTTCTAAGTTGTGCATCTTCCTTAAGTCTAGTTCATAGACTGTTGGTTTTAGGTGCCCTACAAGCTCATCACGTGAGTGATGACACGTGTGACATACTACATAATCTTTTATATTATTATTATTATTGATACTTTCTTATATTATATTATCTATTATATATATATCGTGATGTCTTTGGTTCTGTGTAATTGGAATCAGATCGTGATGAGATCACTATCGTAAGACTAATTTACCTTTAAAGATAGATCCTAAATAATCCTAGTCATCGGTTATTCGAGAGGAACATTGAGATAACTAGATAGATGGTGACTAGTCTCATAACCACTTGTGTGGGGAAACTAAGGATACAATATAGGTGCTCATTAGAGAATGAGTTCACTGATTGATCTGCATATGGAATATTGTATGGTTAATGATATCTAACATCAGACAGTGATTCTGTAATCCTAGTTGTATATCTGGTCCTTAGACTTAAGACACTAAGGATCCCTTGTTTGATACTCCTTTCATTGATGTAGGACTTACAGGTCTGGAAAGTTTCAGATTTGATACAATCGATTATTGGGATTAGTAGCCAACCTTATGATAGTAATTGAGTGTCAATAGAGGATGATCCACTCTCGGTATCATGAGAGGAATATCTCTTGTGCTCTCACTCAAGTAAATACCCAGCTAGGTTCATTTAGATTGAAAGAGGAGTTCTTCAAGAGAATCTGATTAGAGTGAGACTCGAATGGATTCCATATATGGCCTGATATTACCATGCCCAATTTACGGTCTCTAGGATATTAGATGGATGAGGGACTATCGAGACAAGGTAATTAAGGACAAACAGGTCCAATAGATAATATCTACTGTACCATCTTGGGACTATGGCATAACGGCCTCATATTTCCAGAGTTGATGAGTTAAGTAAATTATTATGATATAACAATTCAATAAGTTAGAAGGAGTTCTAATGAGTGGAACTCACGACCAACTCGATATTAGGCCTAGAGAGTTACACACATATGGTGGATATTTCAGCAAGTAGAGGGTTAGATATGAGTTATCTAGTTAGCCCCTATCTCACCGGATGAGACCTAACATGATAGACTCCTTACATGAGGGCCAATTAGAGGCCAATTGAGATTATTGGATAGAGATCTAATAATCTAAGAGGAGAGGGTAATTGGATAGAGATCCAATACCCACCATGACATGATTTATTTGGGTTTCAATGGCTCTCTATAAAAAGGAGGTAGGGGTGGCACAATAGTGATAGGTTGCACCTTTAGCTGCACCCTCCTTTTCTCCTCCTTCCCTCATCTTCTCAGCTGACCAGCCTCTCCCTACTACGAGGAGGCAGTGAAGAACATAGGAGATATTCTTCCACGTTTGCTGCGTGAAGGTGCATAAGAATTACAGGCTTTTGGTTACGATTAGAGGAGCCCCACTATAATGATCCACTATGTGGATACTACTAGAGAGGAGGACATTTGACATCCTTCATCCTCTCTAAAGGATCTGAAAGTTTTCGGGAGATACGATCTCCTTAGCTAATCAATCTTACACTAGTTGCAGTTTTTGGTTTTGTAGTTTTTCGCTCACCAAACTTTGCACGACAACATGATAAACATGGGAAATTGGTTTTGTTTCACTCTTCCACTATGCATGTGATTCTCTATTTTGGTTTTCCAATAGTGGTATCAGAGCTAGGTTGCTCGTACAAAAGATTGGCTTATAAACTACGTGTGATGAGATTGAAACGCATAAATTATTTTCTACATATCTTGCTATGATTTTTTTGTAGCTTTCAGATCTAGATAGCACCTATTGTTGCTATGGAGAGGCACTATAGTGAGGTCTTTTAAGGTCCTTTGATGTCAAAATTTATTAACACAAAGAGGAGGGGAAATGGCACTTACTATTGCTGCTTGCAGCATGGCTAATGGCTATATACAACCTTGGTTGAGAGCAAGGGTGTTGCTCTCGGCTTGGCCAAGGGCTGCAAGATTAAGAGCAGCAAGCTCTTGGCCATAGCAACAGCCTCCCCATGTGGCCAAGAGTCCTGGCCACATGGGGGACCTTGGCGTCCAGGGTATCTTGGCTCCTAGAGGTAACCCTACGACCAAGGACTATTGGCCACAAGAGGTGTTTGGGCGGCCAAGGTTTGCTAGATGCCCATAGTGGGTTATAGCCAAAAGGTTGGTTGCAAAGGGACTCCTTGGGGGTCAGGGTTTCCTGGGCACCTAAGGTTGCCATATGGCTAGGGACTCCTAGCCGTAGGGGTTCTCCTTGTGGCTAGGGTTTTCTAGCCACACAAGGAGTCCCTCTTCCTGCCATTTTAAGAACCCTATGGTAGGTGCTGGTTACAGGTTCCCTGCAAGTCAATCATGTGAGTGATGACACGTGTGACACGCTATGCTATCTTTTTGCTTATGATTATTATTAGCATAATCTCACATTATATTATCTATTACATATATATATATTGTGATGTCCTTGGTTCTATGCAATGAGAATCGGATCATGATGAGATCATGATGGAGGTGACAATGAGAATCAATTCGATTTTAAACACATATCCAAATAATCCCAGTCATAGGTTACTTGAGAGAGACATCAAGATAATCAGACAAACCGATGTACTGTATACCTATCCATATGATGGAGGCGACTGGTCTTATAACCACTTGTATGGAGACACTAAGGATACAATACAATTGCTCATTGGAGAATGAGTTTACTGATTGTTCCGCTTATGGAATGTTGTATAATTAATGATACCTAATGTCAAATAGCAATTCCAAGATCCTAGTTATATGTCTGGTTCTTAGACTTCAGACACCAAGGATGCCTTGTATGAGTACTCATTTCTTTGACGCTAGACTAACAGGTTTAGAAAGTTCCAGATCTGGTATAGCCAATTATCGGGATTGGTAGTCAACCTTACGAAGGCAATTGAGTCTCAATAAAGGATCATCCACTCCCAGTATCATGAGAGGAATATCCCATATATGCTTGCTCAGACAAATCCTTGGCCATGGTCATTCAGATTGAGAGAGAAGGTGTTCTCCTCGAGAATCCGATTAGAGCAAGACTTGGATGGATTCTGTATATGGTCTAATAGTACCATATCCAATATACGGTCTATGGGATATTAGTTAGATGAGGGACTATATATACACAATAACTGTGGACAGATAGGTCCGATGGATTTGATCCCCCTATACCGTTTGGGGACTTTGGCGTAGTAGCCTAGTACATCCATAGTCGATGAGTTGAGTGAATTATTATGGGGATAATAATTCACTATATCAGAATGAGTTATGATGAGAGTGACTCACGACCAACTCGGTATCAGGCCTAGAGGGTCACACTCATATGGTGGATGCTTTAACGAATAGAGGATTGGATAGAGATGCAATTAACCCATATTCTCCTTAGAAGAGACCTTGCACTGATGGGCTGCTTATATGAGGTTCAATTAGAGGTCAAAGGGGATTATTGGATAGCGATCCAATAATGCAACGTTAATGGGTAATTGGATGGTGATCCAATACCCACTAAGGCAAGACCTTAGGGTTTTTGATGGCTCTCCATAAATAGGAGGGGAGGCATACATAGATGATAGGTTGCATCTTTGGCCACCCCCTCCTATTCTCCTCCTTCCTTCTGTGCAAGAGTTGTGAGACCTGAGATTACGATCGGAGGAGTATCACTGCAGTGATCCATCATACGGACACAACTAGAGAGGAGGACACTTGACCTCCTTCATCCTCTCCATTCCAGTCTGGAAAAATATGGATATATTATCTCCTATGTAAACAATCTCTCACACGATGCGATTTTTCGATTTTGTGACTTTCTCTTGACCCAATCTTTTGCACAATAATTTGATTTGCGTGGGAAACCTATTTTGTTTTGATCTTCCACTGTGAATGTGATGCTCCAACTTGGTTTCCTAACAATGGTATTAGAGCCAGTTGTTCGTGCAAAAGATTGGTTTTAAACTACGTGATGTGATTGCATTACATAGAACTGTTCTACACATTCTTGCTGTGTTTTCGTAGCAAAGGTAGCGAGGAGAGGGATAGCCACCTGCGGGCAAGTCGCCTACAGGTGCGACTGCTCTCGGCTATGGCCCTTGCAGGAGTGGCCACCAGCGGCCAGACTGCCAATAAGGGTGGACGGCTGCAGCTAGGGCTGCTAGCAAGGGCGATCGCCCATGGCCAAGCCACAAGGGGTAGTCGGCCACGGCCAGCCCGCAAGGGACGAGCGCTCACGTGCATGGTTGTCGCCGGTAGGGGCGACGCTTGTGGGCACGGCACCTGCCCGCTCGCGGGCAGATGTGGCCTACATAAGGGTGGCAATAACGGTGGGCACTAGAAGAGGGCAGAAAGGGCTTAAGGTTTCTTTTCAGTAAAAGGATGATACTAGCCCTCAAAATTTAAAAAATTCTAGGTTCTGTCCTCCTTTACAGGATTTTGAAAAAACCCTTGACTTTTTTTAGAAATTTTGATGTCTGTCCTTTTTTCAAAATTATAAAAATGCCCTTTATAATTTTAGAAAATTTTGACATGTCTTGATTTCCAAAAAATAATTAATTAAATAGTTTAATTAATTATTTATTATCTAGTAATCCTACATGGTGATGTGTACATGTGATGTATGATGTGGAGCGATGATCATGAGCTATGTGATGTGATGTGTGTATATATGATTATTATTATTATTGGGGCCTACGAGCCATCATTTTTCTCATTTATTGTCGGGCCTGCGTGCCTATGATTATTTTGTAATTACACGGGGAGGCGCATTGGGAGCATGGAGATGACAATGGGACCCACGATGTCATGGCCGGAGATCATGATGCATGGTGATACGGTGAGGATACGACAAAACCGATGATGATGAGATCAACGATCAAAAAGTATGGAGATACATCGATGCACACTTAGATCATCCGGTGTGGATTGCATATGTGATATGTATGCATGCGATATAGATATATATTAAATATGTATGTGTGTGACACGATATATTACAAGACCGATATAAAACAAAAACCCCTTTTATGATAATATTAAGTCAGTGAGTGTGAGGCAATAAGATTGACCTACGTGACCTTTAATCATTATAGGAAGAAATTGAATCACGACATAGGTTGAGTTGGTCGAGTCCCTTGAGGCTCGCCTATCTATGTGATCGAGATCTTGCCTATAACATAGAGATGTCACCGGTGACCTGAAGACATGTATACTTGGTCAAGTCTCTTGAGGGCATATCATCAAACCAGACTCATTGTAATGATGGTGATGACCTAACTGAACATCTTGGTTGTGTTAGGATCAATTGGTACTGGGGGGGGGGGCGGCGCGTGAATTAGTGCAAACTGGAAGTGCTCAATTCGAAAACCTTACTTATAGAAAGTAAAGAAATAAAATCAGAAGCATCTTTTGTATTTTGTTGGAAATGATTAAAAAATCGATTTATGAGAAAATATTATGAGAATGATGATCGTATCTTTCTATGAACTAATTAAGAGCAATAGAAAGTAGTAAACAAGAAAAGCAAATAGTACTCACAATTTATAGTGCTTCAGCCCCAATCTTGGCCTATGTCCACTTCCAAGTCCTCTTCGTCGAGGCGCACCGGTGTCCACTACCGATCTTCTTTGGGTAAAGACCAAACACTTACAAACTTTCAACTTACAAGGGAGACTCTTTACAAGAATACAACACTTAGCTCACTCCCTTCCTACTTTTCTTTTTCTTACACACTTTTAGTATACACTTTTTTCACATATTTTTGCTCAATGACTTGTGTGAATGGAACCAAAATTCAAATACTTATACTAAATGTAAAAAAAAACTTAAGGTATTTATGGACTACAATTGGCTTCAGAAGAATGGAACCAAAATTCAAATGCACCCAAAAAAATCGAGTACAAGCGGTACAACCGTCGGCGCCATGGTATAACCGTCGAAAGCTACCTTGATAATAGGGTATGGGTGGTATAGCCATTGACCTAGGCGGTCCAACTGTTGCCTACTACCCGAAATCCTAGGCGATGATGGTATAGCCGTCGGCCTGGCAGTACAACCGTCGCTCATCGGCGGTACAACCGCTAGGATTTTCTGAAAAGTGATTCCCTTTACTTTTCCAATCTCGACTTGTACCTCTTATTGATCAAATTTTAAGTTAATCCATCCCCTTAGTGGACTCGGTTGCCTTACATTGAGTTTATTTGGATTATTTCCAAATCAAACTCAATTATGACTAAATCCCTAACTACGACTCACTGATTACAACCATAAGGACCATTAAGCTAAACAATGACCTAACTCCCACTAATTCGATAGTCTTCGGCATTCTTGTGGTGAGTCTTATGGTCTTCCTCCAGCGATCACCCGATGTGTTCCCAACGAGCTTCTTGATTCCTCCGACGAACTCCTAGCGAACTCTTGGTGAGCTCCCACATCATCGTCCGAACATTGGCCTAATGCCCAAACTTGATTCTTGTCCATCATTTGGTTATAACTCAATTCCTCTATCGTAGTTAGACCTGCATTACTTCCTCTAACACACAAGTTAGATTAAACACTCATCAATTGATTTCATCATCAAAATCCAAGATTCGACAATCTCCATCTTTTTGATGATGACAATCAATTGATGACAGAAGTTAAATCTTACTCCCCCTAAATCCATGATAATAAGGAAAAGTTAAATTCAAAAGAACCACACACTCTTGAATTCAAGTATCATGAAGCAATTAATATTTCAAGTAAATAATATTTCAAGGATGCAACGAGACACTCATACATCAACAAAAATTACTTTAAATTATCAAGTCATCAACTTATCAATAATTTTCATGAATTTCAAAAATTATGCATCAGTCATACATTTAAAAATCTCCCCTTAAGTCATAATCATTTCTTCCCTTTGTTTATCAACAAACAAGGAGAAATGCCTATGTAAAAAATTTACATAAGTCATCAATATTCATTTCTCCCCCTTTATCATCAACAAAAAGGTGACTATAGGGCTAAAGATTTCAAGGCACACGAGTCTTTGCTCCCCCTTTGTAAAATAGGATATGGGCCATAAAAAATTTTCTTCCTCTTATAAAAAAAAGGAAAGAAAACAAGGGATAGGAGTTGTGAAACATCATTAAGAAGAGCTCTCAATTTTATAGAAGTGAATTTTGAAAGAATATTTTAAAGATAAGCTAAAAAAATCTAAGAATCCAAGAAGATTCAAAAATTGAAGAGCTACTCATGCATTTAAAATCATCTCATGTAATTTCAAGTAAACAAAGATAATAAATCTGAAAAATAGCAAATCATCATCTTCATGTAATTTTTTTTCCCTTTCTGTAAATAACAAGGTAGAAATAAGGAAGGGGATTTGAAAAGCATCATCACAAAAATAAATCTTAATCCAGTAAATTTTGAAATCCAAAGTTAGGAATTATTTATACATTTCAAACAAATATATAAATCAATCATTCATGCAATTTACTTTAAAATAGTAAATCAAACATTCCTAGCATTCTCATAGTTTAGAATTCCTAGCTCTCTTCTAATGAAGTCAAATTGCTCTTCATTTAACAGCTTTTAGTGAAAATATCTACTAATTGATGCTTAGTGTCAATAAATTTTAAAGAAATGTCTTGATTGTTCATATGATTCTTAATAAAGTGATATCTAAAATCGATATGCTTAGTTCTTGAATGTTGAATGAGATTTTTTGGTTAAGCATATTGCACTTGTATTGTCACATTTTATGTAGATATTTTTTAGATAAATTTTGTAATCTTCTAATGTATTTTTCATTCAAATGACTTAAGCAATAACAAGCACTAGCTGCAACATATTCAACTTCAGTAGTAGATAAAGCAACCAAATTTTGTTTCTTGGAAGACCAAGAAACAAGTGCATGGCCTAAAAATTGACATGTCCTGATAGTACTTTTTCTATCTAATCTACATCCTCAAAAATCAGCATATGAATAAGCAAGCAAGTCAAAGTTCTTGGATTTTGGATACCATAATCCTAGGTTTGAAATTTTTCTTAAATATCTAAATATTCGTTTAACTGCTTTAAGGTGAGAAAGCTTAGGGCTAGATTGAAATCTTCCACACAATCCAACATTAAACATGATATTAGGTCTAGTAGCAGTTAAGTATAACAAACTACCTATTATTCCTCTATAAGTTTTTTGATCAAAATTTTCTCCTTCATTGTCTAAGTCTAACTTTATAGATATGCTCATGGGAATCTTTATGGCCTTAGCATTTTCCTTACCAAAATATTTTAGGAAGTCGAATGTGTATTTCGTTTGACTAATAAAGATATCATTATCTAGTTATTTTATTTATAATCCTAATAAAAATGTTAACTCACCCATTAAACTTATTTCAAATTCTTGGCTCATACACTTGGCAAAATATTCACACAAGGACTTAATTATAGAACCAAAAATGATATCATCAACATAAATTTGAATAACAAGAAAATTATTTTCAAAATACCTAAAAAATAATGTGGTATCAACCTTACCTTTCAAAAATTATTTAAAATAAGGAAAGAACTAAATCTTTCATACCAAAGCCTACGGGCTTGTTATCCATAAAGAGCTTTAGAAAGTTTGAAAACATAATTAGGAAGAAGACTATTTTCAAAACCAAGGGGTTGTTCAACATACATTTCTTAGGAAATGCAACTATTAAGAAAAGTATTTTTAACATTCACTTGAAATAATTTAAAATTTCTAAAAGATGCAAAGGCAAGGAGCATCCTTATGGCTTCCAAGTCTAGCCACAGGAGTGAAGGTTTCTTCATAATCAATTCCTTCTTCTTGGCCGAAACCTTTGGCCACTAATCTAGCATTGTTTCTAACCATGATACCATTTTCATCTTGCTTGTTTCTAAAGTCCCATTTAGTATCAATAACTAAACGGTTATTAGGTCTAGGGATAAGCTCTCATACCTCATTTTCTCAAATTTATTAATCTCTTCATAGATTATATTAACCCAAGAAATATCTCTTAGGGCCTCATCAATGCACTTTGGTTTAATTTGAGAGAGAAATATGATATTTATAAAAAAATTCTTAAAAGAGGATCGAGTTAGAACTCCTTTTGATGTATCTCCTATTATAAGCTCATAAGGATGTTTATTCACATACTTTCATTCCTTGGGTAAGGATTTAGAAGTAGATTCATCTAAGTTACTTTTAAGAGTATTATCATTTAAATTTAAAGTACTAAGATCAAATTCATCATCAAAATTAATTTTTTTAAGATTGAAAAACTTATTAAAAACAACATGAATAGATTCTTCAATCACTAAAGTTCTTTTATTAAAAACATGATAGGCTTTTGAAATCAAGGAATAACTAAGAAAAATACCCTCGTCGGATTTTACATCAAATTTTTTTAAGGCATCTTTTTCATTTAAAATAAAACATTTGTAACAAAAAACTTTAAAATATGAAATGTTGGGTTTTTTTACCATTCCATAATTTACATGGAGTTTTGGAGAGTAATGGTCTTACAAGAACATTATTTGAAACATAACACGTTGTGTTAACGGCTTCGACCCAAAAATATTTGGGTATGCTATGTTCATTTAACATAGTTCTAGCCATTTCTTGTAAACTCCTATTTTTTGTTTCTACTACTCCATTTTGCTGTGAATTTCTTGGAGTAGAGAAATTATGGATGTACCCATTTGATTCATAAAAATTTTGAAAGTCATTATTTTGAAATTCACCACCATGATCACTACGTATTGATGAAATCATAAATCCTTTTTCATTTTGAACAATTTTATAAAATTTTATAAAATTTATAAAATATTTAAATGTATAACTTTTGTGTGTCAAGATATAAGTCGAAGTATATCTACCATAATCATCTACTATAACGAATGCCTATTTGCTTGCACCCAAACTTGTAATGTCAATTGGTCCAAATAAATCCATATGGATCAATTGTAGTGGCCTAGAGGAGCTTATTTGATTTTTTAGCTTGAAGCTACTCTTTATTTTTTTCTTAATTGACAAGTATGACATACTTTATCTTTGATAACTTTTAGGCTAGGTAATCCTCTTACTAAGTTTTTAGTTGAAATTTGGTTTAGAAGTTTCATTCTACCATGACCTAGTCTTCTATGCCAAATCCAAGCATCATCATTAAAGGTTGAAAAACAAGTTTCATCACAATACTTTTCAATATCTATAGTATACACATTGTTGTTTCTTAAGGCAATCAAAGATTTATTTTTGTGTGGCAATTCAATTATGTATGCATTAGGTTAAAATTTAACCATATAACCTTTATCACATAATTGGCTAATGCTAAGCAAATTGTATTTCAAGCTATCAACTAACAACACATCTTCAATCAAAAGGTTTGATGTGTTACCTGTTGTTTCTTTTTCAATGATTTTACCCTTGTTATCTCCAAAGGTGACAACTCCTTCACTTAAGCTAGTGAGCTTAGAAAAATAAGTTGGATCTCCGGTCATATGCCTTTAGCATCCACTATCAAGACACCATTTGGTGCTCTTAGCTTTAGTTTGAAGACAAACCTACAAGAAAGATAGTTTTAATTTCGGTACCCATTTTACATTGGGTCCTTCATGAAGAACTTTATCTTTCTTTTCTAATGGTTTTTGGTTGTTTGTAGTTTCTTTGACAATCCAAACTAATTTGTAAGGATTATAATTTCTAAATAAATATTTATTGACTTTATGTCCTAATCTACCACAAAAGTTATATTTTATTTTTGATGGTAAGTTTAGAGTAGGTCATTTAACAAAGGTAGTTAGCTTTTGTTGAGTATTACCCACAAAGCCTATACCATTTTTTCTATTAATATGACCCTTATTAGCAAGGATCATATTAAGGGATTTATTCCTTATTTTAAATTTTTCTAAGGTTTGCTTTAGCATGATGTTTTCTTCTTTACCATTATCTAGTATTTCATCAAGTCTACTAACTAACAAATCATGTTCATTCTTAAGCAATTTATAAGATTTACTAATTTTTCTAAATTCATCAAACAATTCACGAAACATATTTAATAACTCGGTAAATGAAATGCTTAAAGGATCACTAACCTTATCTTGGATCGCAATTAGAAAACAGTTAGTAACTTCTTCTTTGGAGTGGTCTTCTTCACCTGAAGAGCTTGAGTTATCCCAATTTGTCAAAAGAGATTTCTTCTTGTGGGATGCCTTCTTCTTCAATTGCGGACTTTTATTTTTTAAATGTCCTGGTTTTTTACATTCAAAGTATATGACATTGTCCTTTTTCGATTCATTTTTATTTTTATAGTTTATATTTTTTTTTCATGAACTTTTTGAACTTTCTTGATAATAGTGTAATATCATGGTACTCATCACTTAAGGTTTTACTCGAGGAGTCATTTGCAGTTCTTAGTGCTATATCCTTCTTGTTCTTTGGAAGGGGTTCATCACGCTCATCATGAGCATTACAGTTCAGTTCATATGTCACGAGTGAGCCAATAAGTTATTCAAGAGGTAAGTTATTTAAATCTTAGGCTTCTTGTATAGCAGTTACTTTAGGATCCCAATTTTTTGGTAGAGATATTAAGATTTTACTTATAAGTTCAAAATTTTAAAAATATTTTTCAAGCGCTTTAAGGGCATTGATGACATCAGTGAAACAGTTATACATGTCTCCAATGGACTCATTTAATTTTATTCTAAATAATTTATAACTATAAACTAAAATGTTAATCTTAGATTCTTTAACTCTACTAGTGCTTTCGTGTGTGATTTCTAGTGTATGCTAAATATCATAAGCGAATTCATAAATAAAAATATGAGTAAATTTATTTTTGTCAAGAGCACAAAATAAGGCATTCATAGATTTTGCATTCAAAGAAAAACTCTTTTCCTTTCCAAATTATTCTATTCGTTCATTGGTTTGTAAGATTTTTCAAATCCACTCTCTACAATGTGTCATAAATCAAAATCCACAGAAATGAGAAAAATACACATCCTTGTTTTCTAATACATGTAATCTGTCCTATCGAACAAGAGAGGACGTTAAATGTAATGTTCTTCATTCATGCCAAATAAAGTCATTTACTCAAGTGGGTGTTAATCCAATGAGTAAATGCCTTGCTCTGATACCAATTGTTAGGATCAATTGGCACTAAGAGGGGGGATGAATTAGTACAAAAGTGGAAGTGCTCGATTCGAAACATTGCTTATAAAAAGTAAAGAAATAAAATTGAAAGCGTCTTTTGTATTTTGTTGGAAATGATTAAGAAACTAATTTAAGAGAAAAGTCATGAGAATAATGATCATATATTTCTATGAACTAATTAAGAGCAATAGAAAGTAATAAACAAGACAAGTAAAGAGCACCCACAATTTATAGTGGTTCGGCCCTAATCTTGGCCTACGTCCATTTCCGAGTCCTCTTCGTCGAGATCTACCGGTGTCCACTACCAATCCTCTTCGGATGAAAACCAAATCTTACAAACTTTCAACTTACAAGGGAGACTCTTTACAAGAATACAACACTTAGCTCACTCCCTCCCCCCTTTTCTTTTTCTTACACAATTTTAACACATACTTTTTTCACAGATTTTTACCTAATGACTTGTGTAAATACTTGTGCTAAATGTACGAAAACTTGGGATATTTATAGACCCTAATTGGCTTTAAAAGAATGGAGCCAAAATTCAAATGCACCTGAAAAAAAATTGGGTACGGGCGATACAACCGCTGGTGGCGTCGATACAACCACCTAAAGCTACCCTAAAAATAAGATATGGGTAGTACAACTATCGGTCCAACCGCCACCTGTTGCCCGAAATTCTAGGCGATGACAGTTCAACCGCCAGCTTGGGTGGTACAACCACCGTCTTGTCAGGGACTTGGCTGAATTTGCCTAACCTGTGTGGCATCCTAGTGCCATTCTCGAAGACTTAGCTGAAATTGCCTAAGTCATGAAGCAACCTTGCCCATTGTTCTGAACTTAGCTGAGATTGCCTAAGTCATGAAACGCCCAAAGCATTATTTGTCCACAAAGGATCAGCCCACTTACAACCTCGTGCGGGTCCCATAGGACCTGGAAAGAAGAAGTTGATTAGCTTAGAAACGAGCGATGGATAAGTCCTGACATCTCACAAAGAGGGAAGCTGTACAAGCAATTCATCGAACACCTTGAGTGTAGCAGAAAAAAGAGAGAAAGAGAGCGAAACAAGGCTTTAGAGGGTTGTAAGAACGGTTGCAAGTCCATAAACGATGGTTCTCAAGGTATCAGATGCAAGACAAGTTCAATTATTGATGAAAGCCTACGCCCGACATATACCCGAAGCCCTATCTACCCCGATTCCACCCGGGGGTTTCTAAGGTGCTGAGATGACTAACAGTTCACGCTGTTCAGAGTGATCACCATAGCACGCAAAAAATACCCCAAAACAGAGCTATTTTGAGAAGTTTTGGCTCCACGTAATGAGCGATCATTTTGGAGCATTCTAGACTATTTTTCACTCCCATTTCTTTTGCCAAAACACATAAAATCAAGGTAAAACAAGCTGCTAAACATATGTACAAACATGAAAAAGTAATAAACGGTTCGTTGAGCGAAGATATTACAGTTTAGCGATGATCATTCATGACATTTTCTCCACTTAAATTATCGACGCCCTCGTCGACGCTTGTTGGTGGGCTAAGTGGACTTCTTCATGTCGTAAGGTGTCTTCTGGCTCCCAACTGGCTTCTGTTTAATGAAGCTTTTGCCACTTCACCAAGTACTCGATTTGCTCTGCTTCATTGGGTAGCTTTATCTTGCGATCCACCAAAGTAGTTTCAACTCACTTCTCATAGGAAGCTCTGGTGGGGGGTAGTCAAGTTGAAACATTTCAAGAATCATCTTATAGATCTGGCAGTTGCAACTTGTATGAGACATTGCCTACCATGTTGATGATTGGGAAGGGCCCTTTATACTTGTGTACCAATCCTTTGTATACTTTGTGCCTAAAGAACTGGAGTGATGCTGGTTGGAGCTTCACCAACACCATATCACCAACTTTGAACTCTTATGGTCGCCTTCCCAAGTTGGCCCACTTCTTCATCTTTTTGGCTACCTTCTTCAAGTAAGCCCGCGCAATATCTGCATTGCGATGCCATTCCTTTGCGAAGTGATATGCTGATGGGGTACTCCATGTATAACCAATAACCAAGGTGTGAAGAGTTAATGGTTGTTGTCCCATAATAATCTCGAAGGGGCTTTTGTTGGAAGCAAAGCTCCTCTGTACGTTGTAGGAGAATTGGGCTATGTCTAACAACTTCACCCAATCTCGTTGGTTGGCACTCACGTAGTGCCGGAGATATTACTCTAAGAGCGAATTGATTCTTTCAGTCTAGCCATCCGTTTGAGGGTGGAGGCTTATGGAGAAGTATAATTTAGATCTCAATAGCTTGAACAACTCGGTCCAGAATTATCCTAAGAACTGAGAATCTCGATCACTAATGATGTTCTGTGGGACTACCCAATACTTCACCATATTCTTCATCATCAACTTCGTCGCCTCCTCTGCTAAGCAATGTAGGGGTATAACAACGAATGTTGTATACTTCAAAAATCAATCGACTACCATGAGTATCGATCCAAGTCCCCTTACTACGGACAAGCTTGATATGAAGTCCAAGGAAATGATCTCCCATGGCCTTTCTGGTATGAGCAGCGGTTACAAAAGACCCACCAGCTTACGCTACTCTACCTTATCTGTTGGCAAGTAAGGCATGTTTGAACATATTCCTCCATATATGTCCCCATCTTCAGCCAATAGAAGGCCCTCTCCACCCAAAGAGAATCGTGACACTCTTTTACAAGTTCACACCTCAATTTATTCGCTCGCGGAACATAAACTCTATTCCCTTTTGTATATATGAGTCCCTCCTGGACCTAAAATCATCATGTCTTGCCCTCTTTGATGAGTTGCATCAGGGTTACTGCTTGAGGATCGCAGTACAGTCCATCCTGGATCTTGGAAAGGAAGTTGGAGTGCAATTGACTCGCTTGGCCTCCGCCTTCCAATTGTATAGCATTCACCAGTTCTACTTTCCGGCTCAATGCATCGACCACGACGTTTACCATTTCGAGCTTATACTCCATTACCATGTCGAACTTAGCCAAGAAGTCCTACCACTGTGCTTGCTTTGGGGAGAGTTTCTTTTGAGTTTGAAAGTAATTCAATGTGACATTGTCTGTCCTTAGCATGAATCCTAGAAGATAGTATCACCACACTCGTAAACAATGCACCACCGCTCTCATCTCCTTCTCATGCACAGAATATCGTTGCTCGGTCTTGTTGAGCTTGCGACTCTCGTAGGCCACTGGATGACCCTCTTGCATAAGAACTCCCCTAATAGTAAAGTCAGAAGCATCTGTATGAACTTCAAAAGACTTCCCACAGTTTGGTAATCTAAGTATAGGTTCCTCTAACATAGCAGTCTTTAGGTCTTGAAATACCGCTTCACATTTGTCTAACCATCTCTAAGACCGCTCCTTCTTTAGCAACTCCATTAGCGAAGCTGCGCGCTTTGAATATCCAGCTATGAAGCGTCGATAAAAGTTAATGAACCCAAGGAAGGATCTCAACTTAAGCACCTTCTTTGGTGTTCACCAGTCTATCACAGCTTGCACCTTAGACTTGTCCATTTGGATGGAATCATTACCGATTCGATGCCCCAAGAATAAAATTTTTGTCCAAGCAAAGTAGCACTTCTCCCTCTTCACCTCATCACCTTCTATAATGCGCACATACCAATACCTCGACCAAAGGTCGAGTTTAAAGAAGTACTTTACCTTGCCCAATTGATCGAATAAGTCTATGATGAGCATGATGGGGTACTTGTTCTTCACCATCACCTTGTTGAGGGCTCGATAATTAACGCATAATCGGAGGCTCCCATCTTGTTTCTTCTGGAAGAGGACTAGAGCTCCAAAAGGTACTTTTAAGCTATGGATGAGACCATCGCTTAGCAGTTCGTCTAATTGCTTTCTGAGTTTTGTTAATTCTAGAGGGGCCATGCAATATGGTGGTATTGCTGGAGGCTTAACACCCAGCTCCAGCTCAATCCAATGATCCACGCCTCTGTGTGGTGGTAGAGGTCTCAGCAACTCCGTTAGCATCACATTTGAGAACTCCTTCAGGATGTTTGCCACTATGGCAAGTTCTTGAGTGGCCTCTCTGTCAAGTGTCTCTAGCTTCATAATGGCTACAAAGGTTGTTTCACCTTTATGTACCCCTTTCTTCAATTATAAACCTGAGATTTATTGTGAGTTCTTGGTTCCTCCTTGAGAAACTAGACCACACAGGGATCTTTGCCTCCCATTAGACATAGGAAGTTCAGGAATGACATTGACACCAACTTCGCTGCATGCATGAACTCCATTCAGAGAATCACTTGGAAGTCATCCAATGGCACCACCATCAAGTTTGTGCTCCCGCTCCATATTCCAATCTTGATGGGGACCCCCTTTGCTCGTCCGGAGATCTATTTGGCCTTTGAGTTCACAGCCTTCATACGACTTGGGCTCTTCTTTAAGATTAGACCAAGTCGCTTAGCTTCACGATCGGCAATAAAATTATGGATAGCGCCCGTGTCTACCATTGCACGGGTTGTTCGGCCATTAAGCTTGATGTCCACATACATTAACTCGCTGCTTCCTACCTTTGGTGGTTTTGCCTTTATGTTCTCCCTCACTTGACCCCACAATGCATTCAACAAATGCATTGCTCCCATCCTGGGTCCTTGCGATACCTTACCATCGCTACTAGATTCAGAACTGCTCAAACTAAGGGCAGCAGCTTTGCCCTTGTTCGACTTGTGGGGATGTATTGATATAGTTAAAACGTTGAGTGCCTGCTTTTGCAAGCACTCCCTCACCATGTGCGGTCCTCCATACAAGAAGCATCCACTAGAATTTGAGACTTTACCTTTTGAGCTGGTCCCTTATGGAAATTCTTCTTCTTTTGTTCGCCCATAGACTCCTTCGCTGGAGAGTATTTTGTTGGGCGATTTCCTGAAGATTGTTTCTTCTTTCTCAAATCCTCCGAAGAAACAAAGTTAGTTAACCTTTCTGCGGCTGCAATTGCTCCGACAATGTCGGTGACATTCCTCTGATGTAGTTCTTGTTGTGCCCATGGTTTCAAGCCATTGAGGAAGCTGAATAGCTTGTCCTTCTCGGACATGTCATGTATATCTAGCATCAGTGCTGAAAATTATTTCACATAGTCTCGGATTGATATACTTTGGCGGAGTTGTCTCAGTTTCCTTTTTGTGATAAACTCTATGTTCTCGGGCAAGAACTAAGTTCTTAACTTTGACTTCAAGTCTTCCCATGTTTCCACTCGACATCGACCTTGCTGGATCTCCTCCCGATGGGTTTGCCACCAAAGTTTTGCATCTCCATTCAGATACGTTATTGCTATAGCAACTTTGGTTTCTTCAGAATTGAGCTTTGTAGCATGAAAATACTATTCCATGTCGAATAAGAATTTTTCAAGCTCTTTGGCATCCCTAGCACCCCCATAGCAATGTGGCTCCGGTGCCCTGAAGCTTTGTGGTGAAGCAGCACAGGTGTTGTTCCCTCCCACATCAAGAGTCCTTGTTACACCATCACCTTAGCCATGAGTTCTGCCACAGCTTCGTGTAGATGTCGTACGGAGTCTTTGGTGTCCTCCGTCAGCCAGTTGACTAAGGATTCAACTTTCTCGATCCAAGATTTAGCTTCTTCTTGCGAGCTCTCTACCCTAAGGAGCCTTCATTGACCTTGGTAGAGTTCCTCCAAGCTCATTTCAAGAACATCGAGGTGGGTTTCCGTTGTTGTAAGTCTCTCTTTGTGGCTCTTTTTCTCGATTGGCGCTCCAGA
This sequence comes from Ensete ventricosum, assembly GCA_029747655.1. NCBI lineage: Eukaryota > Viridiplantae > Streptophyta > Magnoliopsida > Zingiberales > Musaceae > Ensete > Ensete ventricosum. The sequence goes on along the minus strand of JAQQAF010000008.1, from coordinate 35,529,456 downwards.
TGGCGCCTCCTCTGCTTATGGAGAATACCCAACTTCACGCTCATCTTGTTTACTGTCGCGCTCCTCATGAGCGACTCTAGGAGTTTGCGAGTGAGTTTGCACTTGCAACCCACCTACGGTTGCTTGGGGTAGGGGTTCGGCCTGCCACTTCTTATTCGATTCACCACGGTGTTTCACCATAGCGAGATTACAAATCTTCTTCACAGTTTGTTTGAATTGCTTGTCAGCTCAGATACCATACTATCACAGATTTAGCTAAATTTGCATAAGTCGTATGACACCCTAGCGGCACTCTCGAAGACATAGCTGAAATTACCTAAATTATGAAGCAACCTTGCCCACTATTCCGGACTTAGCTGAGATTTCCTAAGTCATGAAACGTCCAAACCATTATTTATCCGCAAAGGGTTAGCCCACTTGCAACCTCGTGCAGGTCCCGTAGGACCTGCAAAGAAGTTGATTAGCTTAGAAACGAGCGACGGACAAGTCCTGACGTCTCGTAAAGAGGGAAGCTATACAAGCAATTTATCTAACACCTTGAATGTAGTGGAGAAAAGAGAGAAAGAGAGAGAAATAGGACTTTAGAGGGTTGTAAGAATGGTCGTAAGTCCACAAATGATGGTTCCCAAGGTATCAGACGCAAGATAAGTTCAATTGTTGATGAAAGCCTACGTCCGACATATACTCGAAGCCCTATCTAGCCCGATGCCACCCGGGGGTTCCAAGGTGCTGAGATGGCTGACATTTTGTGCCGCTCAGAGCGATCACCACAACACACGAAAATCACCCCAAAACAGAGCTGGTTTGGGCAGTTTTGGCTCGCATAGTGATCAATCATTCTGTAGCATTCTAGATTATTTTCGCTCCCATTTCTTATGCAAAAATACATAAAATCAAGGCAAAACAAGCTGCTAAACATCTGCATAAATAAGAAAAAACAATAAATGGTTCATTTAGCGAAGATGTTATAGTCGAGCAACGATTGCTCGTGATAACCTGCTGCTCGGATTCCTGGGTCGTATACCGTCGCTCACCGACAGTACCACTACCAGGATTTTCGAAAAAGTGATTCCCTTTCCTTTTTCAATCCCGACTTGTACCTTATGTTGACCAATTTTTAGGTCAACCAATTGAGCCCAACTTGAGCTCAATCTATCCCCTTAGTGGACCTAGTTGCCTTACATTGAGTTTATTTGGATTCCTTCCAAATCAAACTCAATAAGGACTTAATCCCTAACTATGACTCACTGATTACAACCATAAGGACCATCAAGCTAAACAATGACCTAACTCCATCCAATCTGGCAACCTTTGACATTCTTACAGCGAGTCTTACGGTCTTCCTCCGACGATCTCCCAGCGTGTTCCCAACGAGCTTCCCAATTCCTTCGGAGAACTCCTAGCGAACTCCTAGTGAGCTCCCACAACATCGTTAGAACCTTGGTCCGATGCCCAAACTTGATTCTGGCCCATCATCTGATTGTAACTCAATTTATCCATCATAGTTAGACACACAAGTTAGATTAAATAATCATCAATTGATTTCATCATTAAGGAGTGACAAAGCCGTTGTAAAAAATAAGTAAAAGTTTGAGTAGCAAATTAACGGTAGCAAGATCAAAACAGGGCAATAGTATGCAGCTTAATTCTGCAGCGTAACTTTTGTCATAAAGATGATAACTTTGTGACGATAAGTTTATGCAGTGAAAGAGGAACACTTTTTTTTGTTTATTTGGTTTAAGATAACTAAATTATAGCAGCAATAAGGTAGAATACCATAACCAGATGCAATTTGCAATGAGATTGAGGGGGTGATCTATGGCAATGGTGATGACGACGGAGTCGACGATGATCACAGCAATTGTGGGAATTGCTTGGGAGATGGATGAAGATGATGAGTCACTGTAGAAGGGTAGCGAGGCTCTAAGGAACACTACTATGATACCAAGTGTTAGAACCCTTATGAATTCTAAGCTTGGGGTTGATTTCTATAAGGGATCATTCTCCTAGAACTAACTCTATAGGGGTTCCCTCCTCCAAAGTTGATAGAACCCCAGAAGGAGCTCTATAGATTTTAACCCTTGAGAGGCATCAATCCTTGGAATGCTATAAGGGTTCCTCCCTCCTAGACTCGGCACAAGGCTGAATAAAAGTTAATAATTACTTGATTAAAAGAGGTGGAGGCTACATGCTTATATAGGGGCTAGGGGATGCTTACCTAACTCAAATTACTCTTTTGCGCCTTATATAGCCTACGTGCCTTAGAAGGAACAGGTGGCAGCTAGGTTGGCTCTATAGTCGACCCTAGCAGAGGGAAACCTTGGCCAACCAGCCCAGTAAGGGAGGCGACGACCACTAAGCCCTAAGACCCCAATCTGAACCCTAACCACACTTCTTTATATGATAGAAGTGGCTAGGTGGGGGTTATATTACAATCTCATAAGGTTTTATTGACTACTTCTAGGGAGATTAGGACTTAACCTTATTGGAGTCCTATCAAACCCGCCTTCTTAAAATCAGCATTGTCCTCAAGGCTGAGGGTCCATGAACTTTGGGAATCGAGTCTTCAACTCCTCATCAGCTTGGGTGTCAGTTGGAAGAATTTGAGCTGAGTCGTCATCTTTAAATTTTCATTTGAGGTGGGACACCTGGAGGATCAACTGTAATTTTGATCTGGTGCACGGATCTGACCTCCATATTATGGCCCCAATGTGATCCCCAATTTTGCAAGACCCAAAGAAATAGGGAGACCACTTTCTTGAGGCATGAATTTTGTGTTGGTAGAGTTGGAGATGAAAGGGGACGATCTTTCTCAAGAAATTTTCTTCTGCTCTGATGTTTGTCAAGGGAAAGTTTCTTCCTTGCATGGGCTACCACGTGGTTGCTCTGTAATAGTAGTTGTGTCTTCTTTTCGAGTGAGGCCTATCCTCCGATAAAATCTCTGGTGGTGTGAGCCAGATCTGAGTTTGAGGTGGGTAGGAGTGGTGACTTTTTGGGACCCATTTTCACTTCTTCGTGCTGTTGACCATCTTGTATGAGGATGGTGCTAACCCCCACTCTGGATGTGTCTGCTCCAATAATAAACATTTGGCTCTGATTTGGTGTGGATGACATCGTGTTCGTGAGGGCTATAGTTTTACTCGACCAAGGTGGTGCATCTTTCTTTATAATGAGAGGGATGATGTTCATGCTTCGTTGAGTCTTGCAAATGATCCTTCCCCTTTTTTGATTTCGTCACTAGAGGAGCTCAATTTTCTCGGGGTCTTGGGCCATATATCGAAGGTCATCATCAAGGAAGTATTTAAGCATCATGGTCTGATCCTGGGGAAAGTTGTGGAAGTCACCTGAGATCATCAACTATGGTGAGTTCGACGGGATATAACACTTTAGAAGTAGCTTATCTTCGGGGAAAGGGATGTAGAGATGTGTCGTAGCAGGAAATAAGCATGATCGAACAATCCGTGTCTCTATCATCTCTTGGACGACCCTTTTCTCTTCGACCTTCTGAGATTATAGGAAGCAATTTGGCCGAGCAACAATTGGTAGAAGTTTAGGCCTATTCAACATAGGGGGGTCAGACAGCTTCAGAGGAGGTAATCGGCTCGGTTTGGTGGAGATGCCCAAAATTTCAACAAGCTATGGGAGAGGATTCTTATCTTTAATCTCATGAAACCCCTAAATTTGAATTGGGAAGACATTGGAATTTTCTTTTGGTACCCCCTCCAAGTGTTGTGTTGTTGTTGTAGTCGCTAGGCTCCCTCGTAGAATCACCTGCTTTCCTTTTCTGAAAAATTTCATGGTCAACTTCAAAAAATTCTAGAAAACATCTTCAATCATGGACAACCAATCAATGCCAAACACTATATCAAAACCATCAAGAGGGAGGAGGAAAAAATCAACAACTACGTTTTGCTCCTGTAGGATCAGTTTTACCCACGAGCACTTTTGGTTGCACTTCAGAATTTGGTCATTAGCTACCTTGACTTCGAACCCGTTGTAATCTTTTTTTTGGAGCATCAAGTAGGCAGCAACCTTATTGCTCATGAAGTTGTCTGTGCTTTCGGCATCGATGAGGATGATGATGGACTACTGCTCGAGAAACCCTTCGATGTTCAATTTTTGCAGGTTGTTGTAGTCAGCTAAGGTAGGGATCGTGCAGGTGGCTGGTTGTGGTGTATCCTTCTCCTTGGGCTTGAGAGTCGTATCTTCAAGTTTGGGTTCTTTAGTGGGCGCAATCATCAGCGGTGTCTCCTTTTTACATTTGCGTTCTAGGCTCCATAATTTATCACAATACCCACATAGGCCCTTTGTCAATCCGTCATGAAGGTCTTCTCTTGTTAATTTCTATGTCTAAGGGGGTCGGCTGATAGTAGGAGAAGGTGAAAGCTTTGGTGCTGCTGGTCGGGGAGCAACTCTAGTCTTCCGAGCTTCATAGTTCAATCGCTCCTCTTGATGTCGCACAAAGGAGATGGCTGCCATAAGTGTGTATAGTTGTCGCGCTTTAACTTCTTCCTGAATCTCCTGCTTCTTCCTCAATATCTGTTATTCAGACCAATCATAAGTTTGATTAGATAATCTTTCAAACCTGGTTTGGTACTCTTGGATGGTGGAGGTTTGACGGATCATCACTAGTTCTTCGCTAAGGTTCTTTTTACAATTCAAATTTGCACCATATTATGATCTTATTGGGCTCGGTGATTGGCCCAATCTAAACTTGTCAAAGAGAGCATGTAATTTAACAACCATACGCTTCTCAAGAGCCTCCAATTTGGCTTCGAATAAGCCCACCGATGTCATGACGTAAGGATCTCCAACTTATCAAATATAACTAATTAAAGAGTGTAACTACAATCTTCAGGTTGAAGGCAACAATGGCAGCGATGTCGGGCCTGTGGTGGTGAAGTCTCCAAGTGGAGGATGGCAGCCAAGGGTAGCAGCAACGGTGGAGGAAGAAAATGGCAGCAATAATGTCGACTGCGGTCCTTCAGTGATACTGCAATGTTGACATTGCAATGTCATCGAGGCTGCGATTTTTTAGGTGGCTGATATTTATCGAAAGATGGTAGTCAAGAGATTAGAGTCGGAAGGTAGTAGCGATGGTGGAGGAAGAAGAGGGCAGTAGCAACATCGGTTGTGGATGCGGTGCGACTTAGTGGCTACAGGTGGTGTTGGTTGTAGCAAGGGTGGGATTGTAATAGGAGGAAGATGGGGCAGTGATGTACACGGTTATTGCGGAGGAGGGTAGTAGCAGTATGGAGTGAGAGACAGCTACTATTATGTTCAATTTGTTGCTGACCGCGATCAACATAGTTGGCAGTGAATGATTGTTGCGGGCTACGATGTAAACAGATTGCAGCAAAAGATTACTGCTGGTAGCTTTTTGCCGCAAGGATCGCTGCTGGCTACGATCAAGGAGGATGTCAACAAGATATCACTGTTGGTAGTATTGGGCAGCAAAAGATGCGTGCTACGGTTGAAGGGATAAGGGAGATTGGGCGGCTGAAAGGTTGGTGGACCGAAGGCTTCAATTTTTGGGTGCGGTTTGTGGCTGTTTTGGGTGCCGATTTGGGGCTGCAGTTTTATGGAGTTTAGGCTACAAATTGGTGTGGTTTTAGGGCTATGATAGCAGTAGATGAAGGTTAGAGAAATAAATTTTAGATCTGGGATAGATGGCAGCAAAGGTAGGTGTATTGATAAGGAAAGTTGGCTGAAAAGATAAGTGGATCGATAAGGAAGTAGGCTGTGGTTAGGGCTGATTGGAATGGCTGTTTGGCTATAGTTTTGTTAGGGATTTTGGGGAGTAATAGTAGGAATTGAAGATAAGAGGGGGAGTATCATATCTGGAAAAGATGGCAGTGAGATCCGATAAAATTTTAATGAAAGATCGCTGCGGTATACGTTGTACCGCCGAACAGAATTCCCATCGAAGAAGCAGCAGTTTCTCGATGTTAATTCCAAAACAAATCTGAGAAATTTATGGAGAATTTCAATATCAGAATCTCAGCTTAGATGGTGATAGTAGTAGTAATATGGATCAAGAAAATTTTGGCAGCATAATGGTAGAAAAATTGTTGCAAACAAGATCACAGAATTTTCGTCATAAAATTTCAGCACCGCGTGATGAAGGATTGCAGCGCTATAAGTCCGGATCCAGAAGAAGTTTTTTCTAGAGATCAGTCTTAGATGAAATCTAAGACGATCTATGAATTTGTGTAAAAAATTCGGCCAAAATGATGAACAAAAGTGTGGTTTCAAGATGCCAATATGCAGAGGGCAGATTCTTTATCGTAAAAATTCTAGCACTGCGTGATGGTGAAAAGTTGCACAAGAAAACTGGTTCCAGAAGGAGTTTTTCCAAAAATTAATCCCAGATGAAAGTCAAGTTGATCTTTAGAATTGTGTAAAAATTTCAGCTAGAAAGGAGAAGAAATAAACTAGTTTCAACAGGTGAAAATGCGGCTAAAAATTTTTGTAGCATTTCACCGTCACAACAACGATAACGTTTACGACAAACAAAAATTGCAGTAGATAAAATTTGGGAAAAATATTCAACATATAAAGTAAGGAATCTTGTAGTATTAAAGAGGCATGGATGATAAAAATATACCAGATTTTCATATCTCACACGGGGCGGCAGCAGATAGATGGATCTGCGGCTTGGTGGGCGACGATGGATGGAGGCGATGTCAAAAGCAATTGTGAGAATTACTTGGAAGATGGAGGTGTGGATGATGGCTACAGGGTAGTAGGAACGCGGCTCTAATATCAGATGATAGAACCCCAGAAGGAGCTCTATAGATTTTGACCCTTGAGGGGAATCAACCCTTGGAACGCTGTAGGGGTTCCTCCCTCCTAGACTCGACACAAGGCTGAATAAAACTTGATAATTATTTGATTAAAAAAGATGGAGGCTACATGCTTATATAGGGCTGCAAACCCTAGTCCTAAGGGGTGCTTGTATAAATAAAATTACTCTTTTGCCCCTTCTATAGCCTACCTGCCTTAGAGGGAATATGTGGCGGCCAGATTGGCTTTATAGCTGACTCTAGTAGGGGAAGCCCTGGCCGACCAGCCTAGCAAGGGAGGCGATGGCCACTAAGCCCTAAGGCCCCAATCTAAACCCTAACCATACTTTTTATATGATAGAAGTGGCTAGGTGGAGTTTTATTACAATCTTACAGAGTTTTATTGACTACTTTTAGAAAGATTAGGACTCAACCCTACGGGAGTCCTATCAAAAGTTTTATGCACAATGGCTGAAAGGAATTTGATCTATTGATGATGAAAAAAGTGGTGGCAACATGAGTTAATATAGGGACTCGAAACCCTAACTCCTAATAGGACTCCTACTCTTGAAAGACTCCTTCTTCTCTCGAACTCCTAACCCCTAGCCAACTCCGAACCATGATGTGGTCGGTGGCTATAGGGGTCTCCAACTCCTAATTTGCTTCTTCTTCAACCCTCGATAGAGTCCTAGCTAAATGGATCTCTCCTCTCCTAACCCTAGTCGGCCTCTCCTAAGAGGAGGGAGGCGGCTAGAACACCCCCTCTTCATGAGGACTCTTCCCTAAACCCTAGCCAACCACTTCTTCAATAGGGATGGTGGCTACTTTAGGGTTTATTACATGTATGACTTGGCTGACTCTAACCTAAATCTAACTCCGACTCCTAATCTGACTCCAGTTCAATCGGATCCTAACCCTACTAGGATTTGAGCTGATTTATTACAATAGACTCAAATCTCCTCCTAACCGACCTAATATCAGGTCTAGGTTGACTAACAAGGGCCAATCTAAGGACTCGACTTAATCGACTAGGATCTGACTCAACTAGGGTCCTAACACTAGATGAGGAAATGAAGAGGTAGAGAGCGTAACATCCTTTATTTCTAAATTCCTACAAGGACCTATTTTGAATTGTTTATAGGGACCTATTTGAAAATATGAGGACCTATTTATAAATATAGATAATTACATGGACTAAATTATAAAAATAAAAAAAATCATCCAACCCCGTCTTAATTCTCTGCCTTCTTCTGAAAGGAACCAAAGGAGGAGGCTACGTTTAGGGGAAGAGATGAAGAAAGGAGAAGAAAGAAAAAGGGGAAGTGGTTTGGCTTAGGGTTTTTGGCTTAATTTTTCTTAATTGGGATCAAATCTTTCTATGGTAAGGGTTTTAATCCCTTCCTACTATAAATATTAATCTCTCTTTTTGTGTTAATTATGAGAATTTTGAAGGGTTTTGGCCTAGCACATGATATTAATTTTGTTTAGATTATAAAGCTATGAATCTAGAATTTTTGGGATTCTGACCTTTTTACTTTATTTTAGCTCTAACTTCTTGGAACTGAATTCTGATTTGGGCAAAACTTAATTCATCTAAAGTAGACTTGTAGATATCTTGCTTTCTATAATTATTTGTAGGATTTAGAGTATAAATGATAGACTAAACATCTATTTCAATTGACCCTAAGGATTCTATAGAACACAGACCATCATTTTTTATCTTTCTGTATAAAATTGCATGTAACTCTCTGTTCATTCTAATTTGCATGAAACTTAATTCTTTGAAATCTAACTTATAGATCTATCTTTCAATGTCTTATTTAAAATATTTTGAGTTCAAATCCCTACTAAAACATCTATTACAATTGACCCTATGGATTCTGTAAAATAAATATATTATGTTTTGACCTTTTAGTACTAAACTACTTGTAACTCTTTGATATAAACTCTAATGATATATGTGTCAAATAATATCTTTTTTTTTTAGTAAATTAGAGCATGATTGATTATTTGAATAATTCATGCAATGGGTCTCATAGATTCTACCAAAACATAATTGTTACCAATTTTTTCTATTCTTGTTTCTATCTCTTTGAAATTAAATTCATCTAGAATTCTTTCTTCAATTGAGCCTATTATGATTGTTTTAAACTCTTGTAGCTCTTGTCCTTAATTCTTATTATATTCAAATATATTATGCAAAAGTTTATGTTTGCATCATATTGTGTTTTCGTTGTTTCACATGTGCTTCCTATATATGCTAAATTTCTTGCTCATAATGTCTTTTTGTGCTCTGGTATTTGTGGATAATATAAACCTTTACCAAAAATACAAAAGAGAGTTCTTTAGATCCTATGATGCGCTTGCCGACACTCTATGACTTCATCTAGATGTTGGTGGATGGAGCTTCCAAACGTGGGAGACTTATGCCAATGGTCATCCAGAAATGGATGAATCATTTTATATTATGATCTTCCTTCACCTCTATATTTTTGATATATTATCTAAAATATTGCTAATGTTTTTTAATGTGCGTTTTGAATAAGAATGAAATGAATGCAACATCAAATACAACACTTGAGTATATGCTTCTTATTTGTGCTCTTGATATGCTCCTAAATGTTCTTTACACGATAGATTTACTCTTAAATGTTTGTTACATCATTGATATGCTTTTAAATATTTCATATGCCATTGATATATTGAATCTCATATTTTGATGATGAAATCAATTTATAAAGATTATGATCTAATGAGCATTTGAGTGACGTAGGACTAACTTCGATCATGGAAAGACAAATCGATTAAAGTAGGAAGAGTCAGAAGTTGGGCTAGAATGAAACATGTCAAAAGATTGGACGTCGGGTCGAAGGACTAGTCGACATTCTGGAAGGACTTTGTATTGTGAGTTCGGGCATCGGGCCAAAAGGTTCGGACATTACGTCATGAAGATTAGATGTTGCGGAGGTCAACACGCCGATGGATCGGGCAATACGCTAAAGGAGAGAACGATGCACTGAAGGGTTGGACGAAGCGCTAGATGAACCAATGACATGCCAGACAATATAAGATTCATGCTTTGTAATTGGTTGTGTCTTGATCGAAGTAGTTTAGGTTGTAATTGAGTTGGTTTTAGGTGAAACCTTGCCAACTCAATTGGGGGACCATTAGGCCTAACCTACAGCTGAGTTGGGCCCATTGGAAGGCCCATTCAATGACCCAAAGATGGGTTAGGTGGTGGCACTGCCAGGCCAAGCGATGGAACTGCCTATGAGCTGGCAATAGTCTTCTAGGCTGTCAAGTGGTGGTACCACCTAGACTAGGCGGTGGTATCATCCTAACAATCTCCCAGACTATCAAGAAGTGGTACCGCGCAGGCTAGCAATAGTACCGTTAGTAGTAAATCCTGCAAGCGATAGTTCCACCAAGTACAATCGATGGTACTACCCATACCATGAAAAACCAAGGATTTGAATTTTGGCTACAAGATTTGAAGTCATTTGTGGTCTATAAATATCCCACTCATACTTGCTTGAGAGAGAAAAAACTAAGATAAAAAACTTATGATTGTAGTGTGAAAACTCTATTAGAAAATTGAGTTCCCTCCTCTAGAAGCTTAGAGGTTGTTCTAAGGGAGAGTGTGAGTAAATACTTATAAAAGAGGGTTGTAAAGGTTCTCTCTTAATCTTGTAAAAAGGAGAAAGAGTTGTAAATGGGGTAGTTGATCTTCATCCTTAAAAGAAGATAGGTAGTGGAAGTCGGTAGCCTCGAGTGAATAGAAATCGGGAGTGGACGTAGGTCACATAAACCAAACCACTATAAATTCATTGTGCATTTTCTTTCATGCTTTTCATTCTTACTGATTTACTTGCTCACTATTCTTATGAACATTTTTAGGTTAAACATATTTTTGATATGGGTTTGATCTATTTAAATCGATATGATTTTACATAAGCACTAATATACCCTATACCCACCCCAAACGCATCCCCCCCGCCCCCTTTTCTTAGTGTCGATTCGGTTCTAACAATTAGTATCAGAATCATAGCTAAGTTTCTCTCATTTGGTTTAACATCCACGAGAGCTTAAATGATTTCTTTTGGCTATCAAGAGGGTCACTCTATCACTTGTCCTCCTATATTTAATGGGACAGGCTACATGTCTTGGAAAACACGAATAAGAGTTTTCTTGCTTTCTATGAATTTCAATTTTTGGAATGTTGTTGAACTTCGTTTTCAAACACCTTATAAACCTATTAATAAATGGAATGATTTTGAGAAAAAATAAATGTAATCATATTTTGACTTGTGAAACTGCACACGATATTTGACACACACTTGAAGTTACACATGAAGGCACAAATAAAGTTCAAGAATCTAAGATCAATCTTTCGACTCACAGTTTTGAATTGTTTCAAATGAAACCAAACGAAATCATTGGAGACATATACACCCATTTTATGAATGTCATCAATGGTTTGAAATCACTTAGTAAAAGTTTTTCTAATCTTGAAATCATTAATAAAATTCTAAGAACCCTTCCTAAAAATTAGGATCCAAAAGTCATTGTCAGTCAAGAAGCAAAGGACTTAAATTGCTTTTCAATTGAAGAACTTATTGGGTCATTAATGACCTATGAAATGACATATATGACATATAACGAACATGAGAACAACCTTCCAAAGAACAAGAAGGACTTAGAACTTGGAATAAAAGAATATCACTCGAGTGAAAGCTCAAGTGATGATTATGACTTTGAACTCCTCACGAGAAAATCTAAAATGTACATAAAACAAGAATGTAAGAATAAACATGAGCTTAAAGAAAACACAATAACTTGCTATGAATGCAGTGAGTCGAGGCACTTCAAAAGCAAATATCTTCAACTAAATGAGAAGTTATCAAAAAAGAATAAAGCACTCAAGGCGACTTGGGATGAATCGAGTGCATCCGAAGATGAGAAGCAAACCAAAGAAGATAAGGTGGCGTACTATGCTTTGATGGCTCACAACAATGAGGTATGTGACTCAACTAAAACCTCTTTACCTTATAATACATTTTATGATTTGTATGATGAAAAAGGTTAGTAAGAAATATAAATTATTAAAAAATAAATAAATAAAGGATCATACTTCTCTCTCTAGTAAATTTGAAAAATTAAAAAATGAGCATGACAAATGCATGGTTTTGGCATAAAAAACTTGGGCATGCTTGTGTGAAATCAAACATATAAATTTAAACTAAAAAGAGAATGCATTTTTGTTGAAAATTTCGCTATCTCTAAAGCATATCGAGTTTTCATCTTAGAGATCCTTAGTGATAAATCTATTTGTGTAATTTTGAATCTCTTAAATAAGAATGTGATTTTGATGATGTAACAAATTGAATTTGGATGAGATTTTTTCAACCAAATCATGAATTTTCTCTTGATTTCTTGACTTGAAATTTCTATTGTGGAATCAAAATCTTTTTTGATCTTCTATGATTTCTTCTTTTTACCATTTACTAAAGAAGAAGACTTATGCAAATAAACCATAATATTGATGGCTTGAGATTTCTTATACATGAATCAAGATCTTTTACAATTTGATCTTCTAAGATTTCTTTTTCTTATTTACTAAAGAGGAGACTTATCATAATGAATCTTGACCTTTCAGTATTCATGACTTGATCTTTCATGATCGTTGATATTATATTTTTCATGACATGATATTCATTTGACTCCCTTGAATTCATGAATTGTATATCTTATATTGTAATTGGAACATTGATGTAAAAGTACCATCATGTTCCTCCCTTCTTTTTGACAATGACAAAGGAGGAGAAAAACTTGCTAGCTTACGCATCGTAAAGAAAAATAAAAATTACTAGCTTACACATTTCAAGAAGAAGCAAAAACTTGTAAACTTGCACATCTCAAGGGAAGCAAAAATTACTAGCCTGCACATCTCAAAAGAAAAGCAAGAATTGCTATGTTGCTCATCTCAAGAGAAGCAAAAACCTACAAACTTGCACATCTGAAAAGAGGAGACAAAATCTGCTAGCTTGCACATTTCAAAAAGAAGCAAAAATTGCTAACATGCATGTCTCAAAAAATTGTTTGCTTGCATTTGCACTTTTCTCTTTTTTGTTGATAACAAAGGGGGAGAAGTTATGATGATAATTTAATCATGCATGATATGATGTAATTTAAGGGAGAGAAGTTATGATGATAATTTAAATTATGCATGGTAGATATACTTTGATATTTTAAAATTATGATGATTTGGAATTATGTATGCAATACTCATGATTTTATGATGCATGCTATAATGTTTTGACTTGAATTAAAAAGTCATCAATCTGATTGAATTCAAGTTTGCTTTATGTTATATTGACAGGGGGAGTTTAGTTAAACTTCGTCATCAATTGGTTATCATCATAAAAAAAGGGACATTGTTGAATCTTAAATTTTGATGAGAAAATCAATTGATGAAGATTATGATCTAATGAGCATTTGAGTGATGCATGACTAACTTCAATCATGGAAAGAAAAATCAATTAAAGTAGAAAGAATCATACGTTAGGCTAGAACAAAACATGTCAGATGATTAGACGTGAGGTCGGAGGACTAGTCGACATACCGAAAGGATTTTGTGCCGTGAGTTCAAGCATCTAGCCAGAAGATTTGAGCATCGCACCAAGAAGATCGCATGATGTGAAGGTCAATATGTCAATGGATTAGGCAATACACCGAAGGAGAGGACGATATGTCGAAGGAGAGACCATGCACCATATGAACTAATGACATGCCAAACAACATAGGATTTATGCTTTATAATTGGTTGTGTCTTGATCAAAGTAGTTTAGGTTGTAATTGAGTTGGTTTTGGCTAAAACCTTACCAGCTCAATTATGGACCCATTGGCTTAATCTGGGCCTGAGTTAGGCCCATTGGGATACCCATTCAGTGACCCAAAAATGGGTAAGGTGGTGGCATTGCTAGATTAGGCGATGGAACCGCCTTTGAGCTAGCAAGTATTCTAGGCTATTAGGTGGTGGTACCGTCCAAACTGGGTGGTGGCACCACCTAGATATAGTCTCCATACTATGTCAGGTAGTGGTATCACCCAGGCTGGTGATAGTACCTCCAACATTAAATCTTGCAGGTAGTAGTACCATCCAATGTAAGCGGTGGTACCTCCCATACCCCAAAAAATTAGGGATTTGAAACTCCAATATTTGAAGTCATTTGGGGTTTATAAATACCCCACTCATCGTTGCTTGAGAGAGCATGAACTGAGATTGAAAACTTATGATTTGTAATGTGAAAATCCTATTAGAAAGTTGAGTTTCATCCTCTAGAAACTTAGAGGTTGTTCTAAGGGAGAGTATGAGTAAATACTTGTAAAAGAGGGTTGTAAAGGTTCACTCTTGAGCCAATGAAAAGGAGAAAGAGTTGTAAATAGGGTAGTTGATCTTCACCCATTAAAAGAAGATCAATGGTGGAAGCCAGTGGCCTCCTTTTATTCTTTTCATTCTTATTGCTCACTGATTTACTTACTCACTACTCTTACGAATATTTTTAAGTTAAACGTATTTCCAATATGGGTTTGATCGAATGAGTTTTCAAAGTGACATGATTTTATGTAATCACTAATTCAACCCCCTTCTCTCTTAGTGCTGATTTATGCTCCTAAATATTTCATATGTTATTGATATACATCTAAGTATTTCATATGTTATTGATATGCTTCAAAATACTCTTTATTCTACTATTATGTATAAATTATATTTTAAATAAAATAATATTTGTGATTATGTATATAATGAAATGATATCATGTATTATTCTATCCCTGCCTTGCACTTTGATATCAAAGTTGCATGAACTACCATCTCTTGTGATGGATATATTAGTCGTCTATTGAGATTTGTAGCTCACCCTGTTGTTATATAATTTTTTTAGTTAGGATCAATTGGCACTAAGAGGAGGGAGAGGGTAGGGGGTGAATTAGTGTAAGAGTGGAAGTGCCCGATTTGAGAAACTTGCTAACATAAAGAAGAAAAATCGAAAGCACTTCTTTAATCAAACGATTTAATAGAAAGTCACAAAATGATGCTTGTATCTTTCTTTAAACTAGTTAAGAGCAATTAAAAGTAGTAAATAAGATACGAGTAGAGAGTTCCCAAATTTATAGTAGTTCAACCACAACTTGGCCTATGTCCACTCCCTAAGTCCTCTTCTCCAAGGTCCACCGGTGTCCATTATCAATCTTCTTTAGATGAAGACCAAATCCTTACACTTCCCACTCTCCTTTTCACAAGCTCAAGAGAGAAACCTTATAAACTCAAAAGGGAGACTTTATAAGAATTACAACTCTTTTTCTTACTCACTTACCTCTTTTCTTTTTCTTGCATAATTTTAGCACACTATTTTTCATAGAATTTCTAGCCCAAAGTGTTGTGCTAAATGTAAGAAATCTTAGGATATTTATAGACCCTAATTGGCTTCAGAAATGGAGCCAAAAATTTAAATGTATTTGAAAAAATCGAGTACGGACGATACTACCACTGGCACCGATGGTACTATCATCGAAAGCTACTCGAAAAATAGGTGATAGTGGTACAACTACCGACCTGAGTAGTACAACTACCGACATGGCCGGTATGACTAGTGTCCACTAGTGGTACAACTACCAAGAATCCCAGAAAAATGATTCCTCCACTTTTTCAATTCCAACTTGTACCTTCAGTTAACCCCTTACTAGGTCAACCAATTGAGTTCAATCTAAGCTCAATCGAAACCCAAGTGTAGACCCGGTTTACCTCACTTGAGTTAATTTAGATTCCTTCCAAATCTAACTCAAGTAGGACTCAAACTTTACTGATGCTAACTATGAATAATTAATTAAACCATTATGATCATCAAGTCCAACAAGACCCTCCTAACTCCTAGCAAGCTTTTCGACAATCCCCGATGATCTTCCAGCGAGTCTCTTGGTTTTCTTCCGATAAACTCCCGATGCCTTCTTGGAAAGCTCCCGATCACCTCCGGCGAGCTCTCGGTGAACACCTGACAAGCCCCCGATACCTTCGGCAAGCTTTTGGCGAGTCTCTTGGCGAGTTCTCATTGCATCGTCCAAACCCCAGCCCGATGCCCGGACTTGACTCTAGCCCACATCTAATTGTAATTTTCTTTCTCTATCGTAGTTAATCCTACATCAATCATCTCTAACACACATGTTAGATCAACAAACCATCAATTGATATCATCATCAAAATATGAGATTCAACAATCTCTGTCTTTTTGATGATGACAACCAATTGATGATGGGAGTTAACCTTTACTCCCCCTAAATCCATGTCATACTCCAAATAAGGAAAACTTAAATTCAAGAGAACCAACTACATCCATTTTTAAATGATATATCATGAATTTCAAACATCTCAAAAATCATCAAATCATCAATGATACATGATTTAACATAATTTCAACCATCGAATCATGTAACATTAAATTTTCAAGAATATTCTAAGAATTTCAAAAATTCATTCATTAGTCATACAATCAATTGAAAATTTTCTTCTTAACATGAGAAATGCCTCATTTTATCATTTTTTATATATGTGTCATTAAATAATTTATTCCCCCCCTTTGTCATATATATATCATTTGTCATATATGTGTCATCAATATGATATTTCCCCCCTTTGTCATCTATGTATCATTTTTCATATTTGTGTCATCAATATGTTATTTCTCCCCCTTTGTCATCAACAAAAAGAGGTGAAATAATGATCTAATAATTTCAATATATATAAACTCATCAAGTCTAAGTTTCTCAAATTTGTATGAAATAAATATTAATTTAATATTTAGTACTTCATTGCTCCCCTTTAGTAAAATAGGATGTAAACATAGTTTTCTCATGAAAATATTTTTTTCCCCTTTGTGAATAAGATAGAAAAAGAAATGAAAGGGAGGGTGTGTCAAGGATCCAAAATTTTAGTATCCAAAAAATAAGTAGGGAGGGATATATTCGAAAGTATTCATCAATGATATAAAAGGTCCATGAATTATAATAACTTTTTAGAGAGATCTTATATAAGCATAATAAAAGTTCATGTCACATACTTTTTTTATAATTATTCTTTAAGATTCATGAATAGAATAGAATATCCAAAAGGAACTTCAAATCTCATTCTTATGATGTCAATTTCAAGGAGAATCATTTCAGAAGAGAACTCATAAAGGACCAAGAGCTCAAAATATTTATAAAAGATCATAAAATCCTCATCACAAAAAAATTTTGAATCCCCTTCTTATAAATGTCAATTTTCATGAGTATTATTTTGAAAAGGTTAAAGATATGATAAATCTAAGAGCTACTTATGCATTCATCTTATGTAAATTTTAAACACAAATAGCAAATCAAGCTCAAATCATAAATCATGCATTTCACATGCATTTAGAAAATTTAAAATTCTAAATTTTCTTCTAAGCAAATTGTTCCTTATTCAATTTTATAAGATTTACAATATCTAATTTTCTTCTAATCATATTGATAATTTTATCTCCCCCTTTGGTCATTGTCAAAAAAATATGATGGTATATTTTTTCTTTTTATATCCATATCCTAATTACAACCATAAGTACAAATGTATCATATCATTAAGGATGAAAAATCAAATTGTAAGTATCAAAAGACATGATTTCTTTTAAGAATTATCTTCCTTCTCTTTTTTCTTTGTAAATAATAAAAATTAGTCTAGGGGATTAAATAATCTTAAGACACCCAATTGATATAGATAAATCTTTTTAATAAAATAGAAGAATGATCTTGATAAAAATCTCAACTATTATTAAGATCATTAATCTCCTTTTTATAAAAAAAAAGAGAAAATCATAGAGATTAAACATGATTCCCATAAAGGATAAGTCAAGTCAAGAAATCAAGGGAATGTTCATGATAAAACAAATCTCATATAATTTTTAACTTATCATAAATTTAAGAAATATTAATTTTGGTGATAAGTTATACTAAGAAGGAAGTCATAAATAATCATGTCATGAAAAATATTAATATCAAAACATGAATACAAAATGACATGACTTATTTTGATATAATCTCTTCTTAAATAATATAAAGAATTCTTAGGAGATTAATTTTGTAAGCAAAATCTTAGTTCATGAAAATTGTCAAGTTATAAATATCGAGAAATTAAGATCATAATTTTACAAAATGAGGTATGGAAATAAGGATCTCAACTTATGTATATGTGATTTAAAATCATCAAAATCATTGTTTATAAAAAGATTCATGTTATAGTTTTAAAAAGATAAACTTTTGATTCATTTATAAAATTTTCTTTAATAAAGTGAATGAATCCTAGTAAACGATTTTGGTTTATATCAAGATCTCACATTATAATTTTTAAGATTTCAAGGTCTTGGACAATAACCTTTTTAGATTTAAATTATTAAATTATTTTGTAGTTTTAGAGATTCAACAATAATGGTATCATTTTATCTCTTGTTGAAGGGTTAATGGAATAAAAGCATTTTCAAGAAGAATTATCCTTTTTTTTAGTTGTTTCATGTGATTTGTTTCAAGAATGCTTTTCAAATCAATGAATTATTGTTTAAGACCAAAAACCAAATTTCATTCTTGAAGAAATCATCACATCAAAATAATAAAACATCTTCAAAATAAAATTTCTATATATCTAAATTATGATATTTAAATGAATCTAACTCTTTACATATAGTGCAAGGAGTTGACAAACTCTTTTCTAAATTTTATTTATTCTATGTTCAAATTCAAAAATAATCTATCATTCAATTATACAACCTTCTTCAGGTCAAACTATAACCCATTCAACATTTTAATCATTCATGTTAATAATTTTTAATCTATAATCAAAATCCCTTTTTTCATAAATTTCAACTTAGATAATTTTGCATTAAAAATAACTAAACTTTCTTTGTTCTAATTTTAGCATACTCTAGCTATGCATCATCAAGATTAGTTGTATAACCATGAACTATTTTTAATAAAAAGATTTGTTATAATCAAAACAAATATTATTAAGTTTCAATCATTTTGATTCAAATATGTTTTCCTCATTTTTGTCATTTTGGCTATAGAGTTAGATCTCAAGTCAGATAACTTGAGCATCCACTATTAAGATATCATTCCTTTTTGCTCATAGCCTTGTTATGAGACAACTCTATAAGATGAGAGATTTTGTTTTAGGCATCCATTTGAGTTTCGGTCTCTCATGAAAGGTTCTTCCCATTTTCTCTAATGGCTTGAGGTTGTTTATGGTTCCTTTAGGAACCCAAATTAATTTATGTGGACTATATTTTCTAAATGAACATTTGTAAGCTATGTGTCTTAATCTACCACAAAAATTACATTTAATTTTTGGTGGCAAGTTTAGAGTGGGTTCTTTGACGAGGATAGTTGGTTTTTGTTGAGTATTTCCAATAAAGCCTATACTTTCTTTTCTATGAATAGGACCTTTATTTATAAGGATAATGTTTAGGAATTTATTTCTTATTTTAAATTTTTTAATGTTTATTTTAATACATTATAAAATTTTCCCTACTAAGTTCCTCTAAAGTTTTGCATTTGAAGTATGAATTAACTGATGGTGAAACTACTTGTATTTCTTCAAGTTTACTAATTATTGAATCATGCTCTTTCTTAAGTAGTTTATAAGACTTGCTAATATTTCTAAATTTATCATAAAGCTCATGAAAAGTATTTAATAATTCATTGAAAGTAAATGAGACATCAGTTGAGTTACATACCTCATCGTTGATGGTCATAAGCGCGAGATTCATCATTTCTTCTTGCTTGTGCTCTTCATCTTTGGAGCGCCTCAGCTTCTTACGTTCATAGCAAGAGGTATTGTCCAATTTTAAGTTTATTTTTATGGTTTTTGTTTATTAATTTATCTGATTCATTTGTCAAAGGTTCAAAGTTCTCATTACTCGAGAAGTCATATATTCTTCTCAGTTCAAATTTTATCCTATTATTTAGAAGATGTTCTTGAGTTCTCAATGTCAAATCCTTCCTATTCTTTGGAAGGTATTCTTCTTATTCATATTTGTAAGTCATTTCATTCATTGATTCATTTAATTTAATTGTGCTTTCATGTGTGATTTTTACTGTATGCCAAATATCAAAAATAGTTTCATAAATAGAAACCTGATAAAATTCATTCTTATCAAGTACACAAAATAAAGCATTCATTGCTTTTGCATTTAACCAAAAAGCTTTCTTTTCAAAATCATTCCATTTATTCATTGATTTATAAGATTTTTCAAAACCGTTCTCAACAGTGTGCCATAAGTCAAAATCTATGGAAATAAAAAAAATACGTATTCTTGTTTTCTAATATATGTAATCTGTCCCATTGAACATGGGAGGATGTATAATGGAATGTCCCTCGTTCATGCCAAACAAAGTCATTTACTCACTTGGATTTTTAGTCCAATGAGTAGTATGTGGCTTTGATACCAATTGTTAGGATCAATTGTCATAAAGAGGGGGCGTGAATTAGTGCAAGAGTGAAAGTGTCTGATTCAAAAAACTTGCTAACATAAAGAAGAAAAATCGGAAGTGCTTCTTGAGTTTCGTTGGAAATGAATAATCAAACGATTTAAGAGAAAGTCACAAAATGATCCTTGTATCTTTTTTTAAACTAGTTAAAAATAATAAATAAGATAAGAGTAGAGAGCTCACAGATTTTTAGTGGTTCGGCCATAACTTGGCCTACGTCCACTCCCCGAATCCTCTTCTCCAAGGTCCACCTGTGTCCACTATCAATCTTTTTTAGGTGAAGACCAAACCCATATGCTTCCCACTCTCCTTTTCACAAACTCAGGAGAGGAACTTTACAAACTCACAAGAGAGATTTTACAAGAATTACAATTCTTTTTCTCACTCCCTTACCCCTTTTCTTTTTCTTGTATAATTTTAGCATACTATTTTCACAGAATTTCAGGCCCAAAGTATTATGCTAAACGCAAGAAATCTTGAGGTACTTATAGACTCCAATTGGCTTTAGAAATGGAGCACAAAATTCAAACGTATCCAAAAAATCGGGTATGAGCGGTACCACCATCGGTATCGACGGTACTATCACTGAAAGCTGCCCGAAAAATAGGATGATAGTGGTACAACCACCGACCGAGGTGGTACAACCATCGACCTGGGCGATACGACCATCATCTACTGATGGTACAATCGTCAAGAATCCCGAAAAAAGTATTTCTTCACTTCTCCAATCCTGACTTGTACCTTCAGTAGACTCCTTTCTAAGTCAACCAATTAAGTTCAACCTAAGCTCAATCCAAACCCAAGTATGGACTCGGTTTGCCTCACTTGAGTTAATTTAGATTCCTTTCAAATCTAACTCAAGTAGGACTCAAACATTACCGATGCTAACTATGACTAATTAATTACAACCATTATGACAATCAAGTCTAATAAGATCCTCCTAACTCCCGACAAGCTTTTTGACAATCCTCGACGATCTTCCAACGAGTCTCTTGGTCTTCTTCTAGTGAACTCCCAACGTCTTCCTTGCAAGCTTTCGATCACATCCGAGGAGCTCCTGGCGAACTCCCGACAAGCCCCCGATACCTTTGGCAAGCTTTCGGCAAGTTTCCACTTCATCGTTTGAACCCTAGCCCGATACCTGGACTTGACTCTAGCCCACATCTGATTGTAATTTTCTTTCTCTGTCATAGTTAATCCTGTAGCAATCATCTCTAACACACATGTTAGATCAACAAACTATTAATTAATTTTATCATCAAATTTTGATATTCAATAAGGACTGGGTTGAGACAGTGGAAAGCTATTCCGATTGAGACATTGTTGTTGTATAAGTATATTTTGCATGTATTGAAATATTATCGAAAAAATCTGAATTAATATATCTTGTAAAAGTCTAAAAGACCTCTCATGTTTGGGATTTTAGAATGTTAAGTTTAGTTTTAAGATGATATGAACTTGTAGTAAGTGGTTGGTTTTGTGATTATGTAAATTCTTATGCTTGTGGATTTATAAGTGATGGCCAATGAATTTTTTTGAATTGGTCGTGGGTTTTCATAAATGTTTGAGTGATGTGAGGTATGATTATAAACTATATATATTTTATGGATGTAAATAATGTTTGGATATTTTTCAGTGTCCTCAAAAGTATTTTGGATCTTGGGTTTAGATTGTTGATGAATTATAATATTCTTGATTTAAGATAGGTTCATGCCTTTTGAATTTATTAATTTGGGGGGTGTGACAGAGGTGGTATCAGAGCATGGTTTTAGGATCACTGAGATATTTAATATGCTAGATATGTAATATATCTTAAGGTTAGTAATTTTTATAGAGTGATTGATGACTCTAGAAAGACAACAAGATTTAAAAATGGACTAAGGCCAACAATGAGAAGTCAGATATCAGCCTTAAAGCTCTATGCGTTGATATAGTAGATAAAGTTATGATAATTGAAAAAAGACTTGAAGTAGATTCAGAAGATCAAGAGTAGGAATGACAAGGATAAGTTCACCAACAAGAATAAGAGAGGAAATGAATTAGTATCGGTAACAAGAGGGTTAAGATATATAGATTTACGATAAGTGGTTGGTTTTATAATTGTATAAATTCTTACATTTATGGATTTATAAGTGATGATTAATGAAATTTTTTGAGTTGGCCTTAGGTTTTCATAAATGTTTTGAGTGATTTGGAGTATGATTATAAACTGCACAAGCTTTATGGATGTGAATGATATTTGAATATTTCTCAATGTCTTCAAAATGTATTTTGGATGAATTATAATATTCTTGATTGAAGATAGGTTCACACCTCTTGAATGTGTTAATTTGCGAGGTGTGACAGAGGTGGTATTAGATTATGGTTTGAGGATCACTAAGATGTCTAATATGTTAAATGTTTAATATGTCATAAGGTTAGTAATTTTTATAAAGTGATTGATGAAATCTAGAAAGACAAAGATATTCGAAAGGGGCCTAAGGCCAATAATGATAAGTCAGATATAAGCTTTAAAACTCCGTGCATATGTTGATGTGGTAGATAGAGCTATAATAATCGAAAAAAGACTTGGAGGAGATTCAGAAGATCAAGGGTAGGAATGGCAAGGATAAGTTCACCAACAAAAATAAGAGAGGAAATAAATTTGAAATTGGTACTAAGAGGGTTAAGATATTTAGATTTGAGAAAAGAAAAACCACCATAAAAGATTCGATCATGTACTAAATATAGATTAAATCATAAAATAAGTTAATATTTTCGAATGACTGGAGCATGTTTTGCCTGTGAGAAGTTAGATCATAAAGTGACAGATTACCCTTTGAACAAGAAGAAAGAGCTATTAACACTTAAATCATCAGCCCATGCGAGAGCATATGTTATCACTAGATTGGATTCCAGAGCTTCTAAGTCAGTGATCAAACATATCATCTATGTTTCTAAATTTCATAATATATTGCTTGTCACTTGGATATTCAACCTAGACCATTAGATTATATGTTATATACAACTACGGCTATTTGGGATTCTTTGCCAATATACTTGATCCACCTACCCTTTTTGTATAATTTCTATCAGAGAACATGAACTTCTTGCTGATTTGCTTCTCTTAGAGATTTGAGATTTTGATATTATACTTAGCATGAATTAGCTATCTTCTTATAATACCAATATAAATTGTTATACAAAAGTGATCACTTTTTGCATATTAGATCAGCCCATCTTTTATTTTGAGGGTATTAGACATGATTTACCTCCTTACCTTATATCGGCATTTCAAGCTCATCATCTTATGCAAGTGATATCCTTGCTATCTTGTAATATGTAAAGGAGTATTTAGATCAATAAACTAATCTAAATGAAATTCTAGTGGTCAAAGAATTCTCTAATGTATTTTTGGAAGACTTGCACAGATTACCTTCAGATGGAGAAGGAGAATTTGCTATTGATTTAGTACTCGAGACAACCCGAATATTTATGACTCTCTATAGAATGACACCAATATAGTTAGTGGAATTGAATAAGCAATTATAAGAACTGTTAGATAAGGGTTTCATATAGCCTAGTATTTAGCCATGGGGTGCTTCGGTGCTATTAGTTAAGAAGGATGAAACATTAAGACTTTGTATTAGTTATAGACAATTAAATCAGGTGACCATCAAACACAAGTATACTCGACCCGGAATTGATGATTTGTTTAATCAATTGAAGGGTGCACAAGACTTTTACAAGATTGATCCGAGGTTTGGTTACCATCAATTGAAGATTAAGAAAGAGGATATCCCAAAAATAGCTTTTAGAATTCGATATGGTCACTATGAATTCTTAGTAATGCCTTTTGGCTTGACTAATGCCCCATTTGCTTTTATGGACCTAATAAATCGGATATTTCATTGACTCTTAAATTATTGTGTAATTGTACTCATTGATGATATATTAGTGTTTTCGACGAGTAACTAGGAGCATAAAAAACACTTAAGAAATGTATTGTCAATGAGTTTTGATTGAATGAAATTATCTTTTTAGGTCATATAATTTAATGGAAAGGCATCCCTGTTGATCCTAAGAAAGTGGAAGCATTAGTTAAATAGGAAGTGCTACCGAATGTGACAAAAGTTAGAAGTTTCCTATGCATGGCAAGTTACTACAAGACATTTATGGAGGGATTCTCTTAAATCGCTAGTTTTGTCTCTAAACTAACTCAAAAGATTGTGAAATTTTTACGAGGTGATGATTATAAGCAAAGTCTCTAGAACAAAAAATAAGATTGACTAGTGCCCCTATTCTCACTATTCCAAGTGGTAAAGAGGGATTTGTAGTTTATACAAATGCTTTGAGAAAGGGCATTAACTGTATTCTGATGCAAGATGGGAAAGTGATTGTTTATGCTTCTAGACCACTAAAGAGTTATAAATAGAATTATCCAACTCATGAATTATTTTTGCTCTAAAGATTTAGAGAGATTACTTATATGGATGGAGATTTAAAATCTTTACTATCACAAGAGTTTAAAATATATTTTTATCTAGATAGAGTTAAATATAAGGCAACGGAGATTGACAGAACTTCTAAAGGATTATGATTGCACTATCCGTCATCACCCAGGTAAACGAATGCTATAGCTAAAGCACTTAGTAGAAAATATATAAGTTATATTGCTAGTTTTATGGTGAAGCAATGAAAGTTATTATAAGAAAATTATGACTTGACTGTTTTGAGGAAAGTGCAAGACTCAATGATATTAATGGTCTCTATCCTAGTTCAATCTAATCCAATTCAACAAATTAAAGAAAGACAACTACAATATCTATGTTTAGTTTACTTGAGGAATGAAGTAGAAATGGGATTGAAGCCAGATTTTCAAGTTTCAGATGATGTCCTATTAAGATTTGGGGATAGTGTATGCATCCCAAATGATCCAGATATCTAAAAAGAAATCTTGGAGGAAGGTCATAATTTTAAGTTCACTATATATCCTAGTAACACTAAGATGTATAGAAATCTCAAAAGTCATTATTGGAGTGAAGGCATGAAGAAGAAAATTACAAATTCTATTTCAAAATGTTTAACTCTTTAGCAAATCAAAGTGAAACATCAAAGACCTAGAGATTCTTTGCAACTGTTAGATATTCTAGAATGGAAATGGAAATATGTTTCCATGGACTTTGTTTCAAGTCACACGGAACCTTTAGAAAGCATGATGCTATTTGGGACATCATTGATATGTTAACTAAATCTGCACCTTTCTTACCTATCAATATGACTTATTCTCTTGATAGGCTTGTGGATTTGTATATTGATGAAATAGTAAGACTTCATGATGTACCAAAAGAGATCATGTATGATAGAGACTCTAAATTTCTTTCTAGATTATGGAGAAGATTACAAGAATCTATCGGTAGTAAAGTTGAGTTTACCACTACTTATCAACCTCAAACCGAATGCTGTTGTAGGAATCAGTTACATTGCTTATAGGATTGCCCTACCACCATCCTTGTGTCATATTCATGATGTATTTCATGTTTCAATGCTTTGTGAGTTTATATCGGATCCCTCTCATATCAATAAATGTGAGCTAATTGTGATTGATAATGACTTGTAATATATAGAAGAGCTCACTCAAATCATTGATAAGAAAAAAAATCTAAAGAAATAGGATCATTCCTTTAGTTAAAGTGATTTGGAGGTATTATTCTATTGTTAAAACTACTTAGGAGCTAGAGGAAGAAATTTAGTAGTCTTTTCAATGATTGAGGTATGACTATTTAGATGACGAAAATTTTCTTTAAGAGGGGGAGAGTTTAACATACCTCATTCTCAAATTTTTATGAGGATCTATTTGTAATGTAAGGACCTATTTTAAATTCTTTACAGGGACCTACTTATACATATGAGGTATGACTATTTAGATGACGAAAATTTTCTTTAAGAGGGGGAGAGTTTAACATACCTCATTCTCAAATTTTTATGAGGATCTATTTGTAATGTAAGGACCTATTTTAAATTCTTTACAGGGACCTACTTATACATATGAGGATCTATTTATAAATATAGATAATTACAAGGATGAAATTATAAGAATTATTAAAAAAAAAGAAAAGGAGAAGTGGTTTGGCTTAGGGTTTTTATCTTGATTATGAGGAATTTGAAGGGTTTTGGCCAATTATATGATATTAATCTCATTTAGACATTAATATATGAATTTAAAATTGGGTTAGGATCTATTTTAAACCTTACACTTTTAACCATAGATCACTTAAGTCCTTATGGTTTACTTGTATCTAAAATAACCCCTATATTTTTAAAAATATAGTATATAAGCCCCTTCCATCAAGTCTGAGTTAACAGATGTTAGAATTTACTTACGTGGTAAGTTGACTCATAATAAACTATTAAAATAATGATATATATAATTTAATTTTTTTTAAAATATCCATTTTAGTCCTTGTGGTTTTGGTCATGAACTACTTAAGTCCATATGGTTTTATTTATGTCTAAAATAACCCCTATATTTTTAAAAATATAGCATATAAGCTCCTCACGTCAAGTCTAAGTTGACAAATTTTGCTTATGTGGTATACTAACTTATAATAAATTATTAATATAATGACACATATAATTTAAGTTTAAAAGATATATATCTTGTCGATGAAGAGGAAGCGATGGAGGCCATAACAACAGACGAAGGCGAAGAGACAGAGGTAGGAGAGCCCAGAGGAAGAGGTAAAGGAGAACTATACCACATTGTAGATGTGACGAGTGGGGCGTAAGAGAGGATGAAGTGGGAGGCGATAGGGATAAAGACGCCCAAGAGGAGGAACAGGAGACCAAGAGACCATTGTGTAGCTAGCGTCGTACTGGTTGACACACATCCACCTGAGGCAAAACTAAAAGCTTCTGAGTTTATCATCAATGTAGAAGAGATTGCGTGTGTACGATGCCCTACTAGGCAACAACAGCTCAATGCTACTACTGGTGGTCACTTCCACAATGACGCCTCCTCCTACCATTGATAGTAGTTTTGATTTTTAAATTTAAATTATATATTATTATATTAATTAATTATTATAAGTCAGCATGTCACGTAAGCAAACTCTAACATTTGTTAACTCAGACTTGATATGAGGGGCTTATATGGTATATTTTTAAAAATATAAGGGTTATTTTAGATACAAGCAAAATCATAAGAGCTTAATTGATCTGTGACCAAAATCACAAAGGCTAAAATGAATATTTTTTAAAACTTAAATTATATATATCATTATATTATTATTTTATTATAAGTCAGCAAAATCACAAGGGCTAGCATTTATTAACTCAGACTTGACAATAGGGGCTTATATGCAATATTTTTAAAAATATATGGATTATTTTAAACACGAATAAGCCATAAAGGCTTAATTGGTCTATAGTCAAAACTATAATGGCTAAAACAGACCTTAATCCTTTAAATTTTTTAAGATTTTAATCTTTCTGCCTTGTTTTAGCTCTAACTCCATGTACAAAATTCTGATTTGGGAACAACTTGATTCAACTAAAAGTATAGTCAGATCTTTCTTTCCACATCCTACTTAAAGGCTTTCGAGTATAAATGTCTACCCAAACATCTATTTCAATTGACTTTATAGATTCTACAAAATAAGGACCATAATTTCTAACTTTTTTATACTAAATTACTTGCAATACTTTGTTCAAAATTCTAATTTATATAAAACTTAAAGTTTTAGAAACTAGACTTATAGATCTATCGTTCACTATCTTACTTGAAAGATTTGGAGTTCAAATACCTACTAAAACATCTATTCTCTTTATCATTATTTTATAACCTTTCAATGCTAAACTATTTGTAACTCTATGTTACAAACTCTAAATTTTATAAAACTTAATTTATCTGAAAGTATACTGATATATCTTTCAAATGATAAAGAGAATTATTTTTAGACCTTGTGATGCTCTCGCCAGCCCCTAATGACTTCATCTAGACTTTGGTGGATGGAGCTCCCAAATGTGAGAGACTTATGTTAATTGTCATTCAGAATATATGGACAATATTATATTATGATTCCACTTTGCCGTTTATGCTTTTCATATGTTATCCAAAGTATTACTTTTTTATTTTTATGCAAGCTTTTGGATAGGAATGAAATGAATGCAACGTCAAATACAAAACTTATGCTTCTCATTTATTCTCTTGATATGCTCCTAAATATTCTTTACACTATAGATATACTCTTAAATGTTTGTTACTTCATTGATATGCATTTGTATGTTTCATACACCATCGATATGCTCCTAGATGTGACATACACAATTGATATGCACCTAAATGTTTCTTATGTCATTGATGTACTCAAAAATACTCTTTATTCCATTGTTATGAACAAAATATATTTTAAATAAAATGACATTTGTAGTTTTGTATCTAATAAAATGATATCTTTGAATTCTTGTATCTCTGCCTTATACTTCGATATCAAGACGGTATGAGCTACCATCTCTTGTCATGGATATTTTAGTCATTTGTTGAGCTTTGTAGCTCGCCTTGATGTTATAAAATTTTTTTTAAGTTAACTTATTACTCACTAAAATGTTAAGATTCGGCTAAGGCAATAGAAAGATATTCAGATTTTAGCATGTCTTTGTGGGTTGATATGTTATTGTTTTATAAGTACATTTTGTATAGACTGCTATATTGTCAATAAATATGAATTGATGTATCTTATAAAAGTCTAAAAGACCTCTCATATTTGAGATTTTAGAATTTTAAATTTAGTTTTATGATGATATGAACTTGTGATAAGTGGTTGGTTTTAAAATTGTATAAATTCTAAACTTGTGGATTTATAAGTGATGAGTAATGAAATTTTTTAAGTTGGTCTTAGGTTTTCATAAATGTTTGAGTGATTTAGAGTATGATTATAAATTGCATAAGCTTTATAGATGTGAATAATGTTTGAATATTTTTCAATGTCCTCAAATAGCATTTTGGATGAATTAAAATATTCTTAATTGAAGATAGGTTCATGCCTCTTGAATATGTTAATTTAGGGGGTGTGATAGAGGTGGTATCAGAGCATGGTTTGAGAATCACTAAGATATTTTTAATATGGTAGATGTGCAATATATCTTGAGATTTAGTAACTTCCATAAAGTGATTGATAAATCTAGAATGGTAAAGAGATTTGAAAGGGGATTAAGGCCAATAATAAAAAGTTGAATATCAGCCTTAAAGATTCATACATATACTAATATGATAGACAGAGCTATAATAATCAAGAAAATCATAGAGGAGATTCAAGAGATCAAGGGTATGAATGACAAAGACAAGTTCATTAACAATAATTAGAAAAAAAATAAATTAAAAATTGATAATAAGAAGGTTAAGACATCTAGATTTTGGAAAATGAAAGCTATCATAAAAGACTCAAATATGTGAAAAATGTAGGTTAAATCATGAAATAAGTTAATCTTTTCAAAGGACTTGAGCCTGTTTTACCAGTAGAAAGTTAGATCATAAAATAAAATATTATCCTTTCAACAAGAAGAAAGAGTCACTGACTCCTAAATCATCAACTCATGCCATAGTATATGCTATCATTGAACAAGATTCTAGAGCTTCTAAGTTAATTGTCGAAAGTATCATTCATGTTTTATATTAGAAATGAAAATGTTTTTTTTTTCACCTTGGATTCAATCTATCTTTTGTATTATAATATTTTGCTTGTCACTTGAGCATTCAACATAGATCACTAAATTATATACTATATATAACAATGACTACTAGGGATTCTTTACAACAAACTTGTTCTTTCCGTCTTATCTTATTTCTAATAGAGAATATGAACTTCTTACTAATTTGGTTCTCCTAGAGATTTTAAAATTTTATATTATACTTAGAATGGATTGGCTATCTTCCTATCATACTAGAGTATATTATTAAACAATAGTGATCACTTTTTGCATATCAGATTAGCCCTATCAAATCTCATATTTTGATGATGAAATCAATTGATGAGTTTTATGATCTAACTTGTATTAGAGAAAGTGATGCAGGATTAACTACAATGGTGAAAAAGAATTACAATCAGATGTTGGGCCAGAGTCAAGTTCGAGCATCGGGCCAAAATTCAAACGATGTAGTGGGAGCTCACCGGGAGTTCGCTAAAGGTGATTGGGAAGCTCGCTTGGAGCACGCTGAGAGTTCATCGGAAGATGACCAAGAGACTCATTGAAAGTTTGCCGGAGGATGTCGGGAAGATCGTCGGGAGATAGGATGGTCATTTAACATGTTGGTCATAAATTATTGTAATTGTGTAGTGAGTCGTAGTTAGCATCATAAATTGAGTCCTAATTGAGTTAAATTTAGATAAATCTAAATTAACTAAATGTGAGACAACCAAGTCCACTTTGAGTTAAACTTGAGCTCAAGATTGAGCTCATTTTGTTGACTTGGAAAGGGGTCAATAGGAGTTACAAGTCGAGTATGCAAAAAAAACTAAAAGTACCTTTTGTGAGATTCTTGATGGTGGTATTGTTGGTGGATGGTGGTGGTACCGCCCAAACGGTGGTAGTACTATCGCCGCCCCTATTTTCGGGGCACTTTCGGTAGTAGTACCGTCGGCGATGGCGGTAGTACCGACCAGCACCCGATTTTTTGGGATTGGTTTGATTTTGGCTTTATTTTTTGAAGCTAATTGAGGCCTATAAATATGCCAAATATTCTTACATTTGAAAGAAAGAAAGTGCACAAAAAAGAGGTAAAAATTATGTGAAAATATTATAAAATTTGAGAGCTTTCCTTGAGTGTTTCAAGTGTTAAGTGAGTCCAAGGGAAGAGATAAAATCTTGTAATAAGTTCCTTTCATGAACCTGTGAAAAAGAGAGAAGTGTAATGGGTTTGGTCTTCACCCGTGGTAGAAGATCTTTAGTTGACTCTAGTGGGCCTCGACAAAAGAGGACTCCGAAAAGTGGATGTAGGTCAAGTTTTGGCCGAACCACTATAAAATATGAGCATCTCTACTCTTACCTCTTCTATTATATTTAATATTTAATTATTCTTAATTAGTTCAAAGAATCTTTATAAATTGCTCTCCAACTTATTTGCTTTTAACTACTTCTAAGAAATGATTTTGATTTCAGTTTTACTTTAATTTTTAAAACCAATATTTTAGCACTTGTATAATTCAGCCCCTGCCACCCCCCTCCTTTCCACTTCCTCCCCTCCCTTCCCGACCCTTGCACCCCCAACCCCCCCCCCCCCCCCCCCCCCCCCCCCCGCAACTTATTTAGTGCCAACTTGATCCTAGTAGTTGGTATGAGAGCCTGTTACACTCGATTAGATTAACACCCAAGTGAGTTAATGACTTCTTTTGTCATAAATGATGGACACTCTATCACATGTCCTCCTATATTCAATGAGATGGATTACACTTATTGGAAAACTAGAATGCATATCTTTTTTTATTTCTATAGATTTTGATTTTTGGCATATTATGAAAATTGGTTTTGAAAAGTCTTACAAACCAATGAACGAATGGAATGATTTGGAAAAGAAGACTTTCTCTTGGAATGCTAAAGCGATGAATACTTTATTTTGTACTCTTGATAAAAATGAGTTTAATTGAGTTTCTATATGTGAAACTACACACGAAATTTGACACACACTCGAAATCACACACGAAGGCACTAGTCGAGTCAAAGAGTCTAAAATTGATCTTTTTAGTGCATAGCTATGAGTTGTCTTGTATGAAACCAAGTTAGACTATTTGGGACATATACACCCATTTTACGGATATCGTCAATGGTATAAAAGCATTTAGTAAAAGTTTTTCTAACTTTAAACTTGTTAATAAGATATTAAGATCCCTTCTAAAAAGTTGGGATCCTAAAGTAACGATAATTTAAGAAGCAAAAGACCTAAATAATTTTTCACTTGAAGAACTTATTAGATCTCTGATGACTTACGAAATGAGCTGTAAAGCTCATGATGAACTTGAGGAATACCTTCCAAAGAACAGAAAGGATATTACCTTGAGAAGTAAAGATGAAAAACTTAGAAAGAAAAATATCATATTATAATAAACTTTAGAAAAATTTAAAATAGGGAATAAGACATGATCCTTGCAAATATTGGTTATATTTATAGGAAAGAAGGTATTAACTTTATGGGTAACTCTCAACAAAAGCCAACTATCTTCGTTAGAAGACCTACATTAAACTTTTCACCTAAACCTCAATGTAATTTTTATGGTAAATTAAGACATTTGCCTATGAGTGTTCATTTAGAAAGTATAGTCCATATAAATTGATTTGGGTTCTTAAAGGAACCATAAACAACACAATGCCCTTAGTTAAATTAGGTAGAGCTTTTCATGAGGGACCCAAAATCAAATAAGTACCTAAATCAAAATAACCTTTCTTGTATGTTTGTCTCCAAACAATTGTTAAGAGCACAACATAGTACCTTGATAGTGGATGCACATGATTGGAGATCCAACTTATATTTTTAAGCTCACTAGCATAAATGAAGGAGTTGTTACCTTCGGAGACAATAGCAAGGAAAAAAATCATTGGGAAAGGAACCATAAGTAACAATCAAGCCTTTTAATTGAATATATACTATTAGTTGATAGTTTGAAATATAATCTACTAAGAATTAGCCAATTGTGTGATAAAAGATACATTGTTAAATTTGAATCAAATATTTGAATAATTGAAATACCACACAAAAATAAATCTATTATTATCTTAAGAAATAAAAATGTGTATACTATTGACATTAAAAAATTTTATGATGAAATATACTTTTCAGCTTTGAATGATAATGCTTGGGTTTGGCATAGAAGACTAGGTCATGCTACATGAAACTACTAAATCAAATCTCAACTAAAGATTTAGAAAGAGGATTACCGATCATTAAATTTTTCAAAGACAAAGTTTGTGATGTTTGCCAAATAGGAAAGTAATTAAAAAGTAGTTTTAAGTCAAAAAATTAAATAAATACATCTAGGTCACAATTGATCTATATGAATTTATTTGGATCAATTGATACTATAAGCAAATACGCATTGTCATTATAGAGGATTATAATAAATATACTTGGACTTACTTCTTGGCACACAAAAGTAATTT
Organism: Ensete ventricosum; assembly: GCA_029747655.1. Taxonomy (NCBI): domain Eukaryota; kingdom Viridiplantae; phylum Streptophyta; class Magnoliopsida; order Zingiberales; family Musaceae; genus Ensete; species Ensete ventricosum. The sequence continues at coordinate 35,495,993 of JAQQAF010000008.1, read as the reverse complement.
TTTTAAAATTTTACAAACTTGTTCAAAATAAAAAAGGCTTTATAATTTCATCAATATGTAATGATAATGGTGGTGAGTTTTAAAATAATAATTTTTAAACTTTTTGTGAGTCAAATGGATTCAACTATAATTTCTCTACTCCTAGAAATCCATAACAAAATAGAGTAGTGGAAAAAAAAAATAGGAGCTTACAAGAAATGGCTAGAACTATGTTAAACAAAAATAGCTTACCCAAATATTTTTAGGCCAAAGCTCTTAACATGCTATATTATTAATAAGATTCTTGTAAGATCATTACTCTCTAAAACTTCATATGAAGTGTGGAATGGTAAAAAAAACTCAATATTTCATATTTTAAGATTTTTGGTTGTAAATGCTTCATTTTAAATGAAAATGATGCTTTAGAAAAATTTGATGCAAAATCTGATGAAGGTATTTTTCTTGGTTATTCTTTTACTTCAAAAGTTTATTATGTTTTAATAAAAGAATATTAGTCATTAAAGAATCTATTCATGTCGTGTTTAATGAGATTTTCAAATTTAAGAAAATTGATTTTGATGATGATTTGATTTTGGTACTTTAAATTTGAATGAAAATTCTGCTAAAAGCAACTTGGATAAATCTATTTTTAAATCCTTACCTAAGGAATGAAAATATATAAATTCTCATCCTAAGGAGCTTATAATATGAGATACATCAAAAGGTGTTTGAACTCATTCTTTTAAAAAAATTTATACTAATACCGCATTTCTATCTCAAATTGAACCAAAATGCATTGATGAAACCCTTAAAAATGATTCTTGGGTTATTGCAATGAATGAAGAATTGAACCAATTTGAGATAAATAAGGTGTGGGAGCTTGTTCCTAGACCTAGTGACCATTTAGTGATTGGTACTAAATTGGTCTTTAGAAACAAGCAAGATAAAAATGGTATCATGGTTAGAAATAAAGATAGATTAGTAGCTAAGGGTTTCAACTAAGAAGAAAGATCGATTATGAAGAGACCTTTGCTCCTGTGATTATTTTCAAATCATATTTTTAAATTATCTAAAGCTCTTTATGGGTTAAAAAAATAAGCCCCTGGTATGAAAGAATTAACTATTTCCTTATTTCAAACAATTTTTTGAAAGGCAAGGTTGATACCACATTATTTTTAAGTATTTCAAAAATTATTTTCTTATTATTCAAATTTATGTTGATGATATGAGCCAAGAATTTGAAATGAACCTAATGGGTGAAATAATTTTTTTCTTAGGATTATAAATAAAATAATTAAATTATGATATCTTTATTAGTCAAATCAAGTATACCTTAGATTTATTAAAACATCTTGATAATGCTAAGGCCATAAACACACCCATAAGCACTTCTATAAAATTAGACTTGAATAATGAAGGTGAAAATTTTGATCAAAAAATATATAGAGAAATGATAGGTAGTTTATTATATTTAACTACTAGTAGAATGGACATCATATTTAGTATTAGATTGTGTGAAAGGTTTCAATCTAATCCTAAATATTCTTTAGGATATGCTCTTGTTTCTTGATCTTCTAAGAAATAAAATTTGGTTGCATTATCTACAGTCAAGAAGTTGAGTATATAGCAATTAGTGCATGTTGTGCACAAGTCTTTTTCAGTGTCCTTAAATGTTAGTTTGGATCCTAAGTTCGGATTGTTGATAAATTATAATGTATTTCTGATTTATGATTGGTTCACGCCTTTCGAATGCATATATATTTGGGGGGCCTGACATTGTTGATGCTGATTGGGTAGAAAATTTTGATGATAGAATATCCACGTCGGGGTATATTATCTTTCTTAGAGCTAATTCAATCAATTAGAGTTCGAAGAAGCAAAAGACAATCGCATAGTCTACAACTTAAAACTGAATATCATGTCAATGCTACCGCTATTGTAGAATTCAATTGGGTCACAAATTTACTCAAGAAACTTAACTTCAGCTCGATCGTTACTCTTACAATATATTGTGATAATGTCGGAGCTACTTACCTATGTATCAATCCGGTGTTCCATTCACGCATGAAATATATTACTATCGACTTTCACTTTGTGCGAGATCAAGTTGTCTGACATTAACTACGTGTTTCTCAAGTCCATACAACAGATTAACTAGCAGACTCACTCACGAAGCCTCTTATTCGTAAACTATTTTTTTTGCATCGATCCAAGATCGACATCCTTCACAGGAGCATCATCTTATGAGAGCATAATAGTAACTAAGATTTCCCCAACTACATAAGGAAATCTACTGGCCTATTGAGAAAAATTCTCTCTCTTTACTTGTATAAATATGTAACATCATGTCAATAAACTCCAATCAACTTTGTCTTCATATTTTACTAAATCAAGGAGATTAATCACTCATCAAATGGAGATAACTGCAGTAGTCTGTTTTTTTTTCTGTTCAATCTACCGAGAGTATTTAACATAGACATTTTGAATGCCCTTTTTAAGTTTTGGCTTCAATTCTAATGAAATGTAATATTCTAATGAGCTCTCATGGTTAATTCAACACTTGTAGAGTAAAATTTCATGTTTGTCATCAAGAAGGTGTCTCTAACTTAAGGGCTGGAATGGATTCATAGCTTCAAATTAAATATACAGATATTATTAGACATTGTGTTATCCTTTTTTGTCTAATGTAATATATCACATATTGAGGTTGGTCTAATGAGTTATAGTACTGTTGTAAAGCAAAATTTCATGTATCTCATCAAGAAGCTTTCTCTCACTAACTTAAAGGCAGAATGAATTCATAAATTCTAAACAAATATACAGATTTTATTAGACACTATTATATCCCTAGTTATGTCTAATGTATGCATTGTTACAGTTATTAAGATAAAGGCAATGTTGAAAACTAGGCCATTGCTGAAAATTAGAATATTGCCCCAGCATTTATTAAGCCAATATTTTAAAATTTTATTTATATTTTATTTTTTTAAAACTATTTGTTACTTTTATTTTATAATGTAATTGAGATATTAATTACATCAAACTATTTTATATTTTTTTGCTTAATTAAATATTTTAATTTTATAAACTAGCTAAGATTTATATAATTATAAATCAATCTTAAGAGTTCGATTTACTTTGCTTGCAGAAATCCAATACCTTGTGAAATTTCATTTTCAAATCTTTAGACAATCGCATCATGGCGATGGATTGTCAAGCTCTATAAGTCTTTAGTCCAATCATGCCTAAAGCTACGTACTCTCAGTTAATTCTTTTTTATTATATCATGTGAATATTTTATTTAAATATTATCCACATCATCAAGTATATCAGTCTTGAAGAAAAGATTCATTATATTCAACATTCAACACTAATTTAGCACTCGACATTTTCTATTTTTCTATAGATCTCAATCTAAATATTCATTTGTCTTTTTTTTTGGACACTTGGATTTTTTTTCTGAAGGTTTGATTATGTCGCTCTCTTACTCGGACGTACTCTCTTTTATAACTAGTACATAGTTCATTTTTCTCTTGAAAAAAATTTATACAGTCAACAATTAATTCAAGATGAGATGTCTCCATAAAAGATATCTTAGTATTTAAATTAAGAGATCGAGTCTGAATTGATGATATCTGATATGTATTCTAATTATCAAAATCGGATCAGACTAGATAAAGAAAAAAATTAAGAATCAGATCATTAATTGATTTAACTATATATATATATATATATATTCACCATTTTGTGCTCGCCAAAATTATGTATCTCTTAACATTAGAAAAAGATGGAAGGCAAAAGCTCGTCAAAGAAACTTATCTTTAGTTGCAGAGACAACGGCCCGCCCAAGATCAAGTCCTACCATTCATCTTAACTGTCGTCATCGTTGTCGTTAACCCAAATTTAGATGGCTCACCTGTGGCGTCTTTGCCGCCCTACCTAACTTCCCTAAAATTACCTTAACACCTTGTCGGAACCCAATCTCCTCGTAATAGTACCCAGCTATATGTCCTGTGATAATAATACAACGAAGGCCCCCGCCAGATAGTAACGCGTGGATAGACTGGTGTAAGCATGGTTGTTTTCCACTGGTTTAAGATAATCGCCTCACTTTTAGTGTGATATGAGGCCTCCAAAGTCATTTCCTGAGAGCGATCGAAACAGATGTACTACTACTGCATATCATCCGACGAAATCGACGAAACCGTCGTTATAAATGTCGTCTCCCCTCTGCTAATCTCCCGTTCCCAAACCCCCATAATGAAAGAAACCTAACAATAGTGATTTCAGATCGTTGGCTGTTGATCTCGGCCATGGCATACCGGACGTTGGAGATCACCTTGGTCTCGGCCAAGGGTCTCAAGGACGTCAACCTCCTTTTCAAAATGGCCGTCTACGCCGTGGTCTCCATCTACGATAACCGTCGGACACGGCAGCGCACACCGCCTGACCGCGAGGGCGGCCGCAACCCTTCCTGGAACTCTACTCTCCACCTTACCATCCCCGCCGACGGCGACCACGCCTGCCAGTTCCTCCACATCCTCCTCCGCACCAAGCGCGTCCTCGGAGATCGCGACGTGGGCGAGGTCCGCGTCCCGCTTCCAGAGCTCCTCTCTGGGGCCGGCGGCGGCCCAACATCCGTCCAGTTCGTCAGCTACCAGGTTCACAGGGTGACCTCCGGAAAACCCAAGGGCATTCTCAACTTCTCCTACAAGCTTAGCGAGCGCGTCGCCGTTTCCGTCTCGGAGGCCCCCACGTATCAGCCTTCTACCACAGCGTACCCCACGGCTGCCACTACTGTGCCGTACCCTCCACCACCTCTTCCTCCTCCTACATCAAACGCAGACGAGCCCGTTATGGCGTACCCGGCAGGGACAAGCTCAGCCGCCTACCCAGCACATAGCGTGGCCGCGCCGCCGTATGGGTTTGGATACCCGCCCGTGGGTTACGGGTACGGATACCCTTCAGCGGGGCACGGATACGGGTATGGGGCAGCTCTGCCACCGGCGGTACAGCCACAAAAGGATAACAAGATGGGGATGGGTATGATTCTGGGAGCAGGGTTAGTCGGTGGTGCGCTTGGCGGGCTTATGGTTGGAGATATGATGTCCGATGCTGCTGCTGCGTACGACGCCGGCTATGGCGATGGATTCGACCCTGCCGTTAGCTTTTGACATGTAGGAATCTTCCTCACTTATGTCAAAACACATCTGCAGTTCTCACTTCCCATGTCGCAACAAATATTATTGCGACTTTTATTTGTCCTAATAAATTGACACGAGTACAAGTATATGTTTGCTTTGAGTTCCATGTTTATAGAACATGAATGACTTTTATTTTAAAGGCATTTCATGATCTTTCCAACGCTTCCTTAGTCTTGATATTATAGCTTGTAAATGTAAATAAAAAAGCAAAATGATTATTCATAAACACTATCTGTCTACAACAAATTCAACTTTCAATTACTTTCTTTGGTTTTTTTCAAGTAAAATTATATTAGCTAAATTATAAAATTACAAGAATAATTTTATGGATAGAAATTGATCCAACTGAGATGGTCGTCACTTTTCTTTCTAGAAAAATATATGTTTGGTCAATCTAGCATATGTGATTAACCAATTAATAGTCTTATTTCCTTGGTTACAAAGATTACTAAGATGATCAATAACTTCAATTAATTTTTTTAGGATTAAGATTCATTTTTGCCCTTGTGATTTTGGTCATTGACTATTTAAACCCTTATGATTTGCTCGTATATAAAATAATCTTTATATTTTCGTAAACGTAGCATATAAGTTCATCCCGTCAAGTCTGAGTTAATAGATGTTAGAGTCTGTTTATGTCGTATGTTGACTCATAATAAATTAATTAATGTAATGACATATATATTTTAAGTTTAAAAACGAAGTCAGATTCATTTTAGCCTTGTGATTTTGGCCATGGATCTATTAAAACTCTTATGATTTACTCGTATCTAAAGAAACCCATACATTTTCAAACATGTAGCATATAAGCCACTCTTATCAAGTCCGAGCTAACAGATGTTAGAGTCTACTTACATGATATATTAACTCATAATAAATTATTAATATAATGATATATATAATTTAAGTTAAAAAAGAATTAAGATCCATTTTGATGAGGAAGATGATGCAACAGAAGCCGTAGCTACGAAGGAAGGTGGAGAGGTAGAGTTATGAGAGGCCGAAGGTAGAGTTGAGGGAGAGTTGGACCGCCACATCATAGGCGCAATAGGTGGGAGCGCAGGAGAGGACGAAGTGGGAGGTAGTGGGTAGGAAGATGCCTAGGAGGAGGAAGAGGGATTAGGAGACCACTACATGCCTAGGGATTAGTCGATGCTGTTAGGATCGAGTTGACACTAAGAGGGGTGGGGGGTGAATTAGTGCAAGTGCAAGGTGTACTCGGCTTGAAAAATATGCTTGAAGTAAAAATCAAAACTAAAAGTGTTTTTCATCAAGATCAAGTTAGAGAATGATTCAAATTAACAACGAATGAAAAATTTTGATTTAGCTATGGAATGCTAAAATAAAAATCAAGTAAAGAAGGCTCACAGACTTTATAGTGGTTTGGTCAAAAACTTGACCTATGTCTACTTCCGGAGTCCTCCTACATCGAGGCCCGTCGATATCCACTTATGATCTTCTTTCACGAGTAAAGATCAAAACCCCTTACACTTTTCTCATTTTCACAGGTTTAGGAAATAACCTTTACAATTCTCTTAGCCCTCCCTTAAACAAAAACTACACTTAACGAAAAGAAAAGGAGCTCTCAAGGAATTACAACAACGTTTTCATAAGTTTTTCATTCTTGATTCTTGCATCCTCAAGCAAGAATGCGCGGGATATTTATAGGCCCCAATTGGCTTTAAGAATAGAGCCAAAATTCAATGAGACTATGTCTTCTCAGAGATTGTGTATTCAAAGAATGTGTCTTCTTGGAGACTATCTTTCATAATATTGGGTTAACAAAATGAGCTCAACCTAAGCTCAAATCTAACCCAAAGTAGACCCGATTACCTCACATTAAGTTAATTTGAATTTATCCAAATCTAACTTAATTAGGACTCAATTACAATGCTAACTACGACACTTCACAATTACAATCGTTCTTGTCTGGTATGTCAATTGATCTTCTGAACTCATGGTGAACTTCTCGCTCCGACGAACTCAGTGAGTCTCTTAATCATCTTCAGGTGAACTCTTGACGTACTCCCAGTGAATTCCCGATCACCTTCAATAAACTCTTGGCGAACTCCCGGCGAGCTCCTATTGATGCCCGAAATTGACTCCAGCCCAATATTAGATTGTATTGCCTTCTTACCATTGTAGTTAATCCTGCATCACTCATCTCTAATATATAGGTTAGATCATAAAACCCATCAATTGATTTCATCATCAAAATCTGAGATTCAGTAATCTCTCCCATTTTTATGATGACAATCAATTGATAACGGGAGTTAACCTTAACTCTCCCTATGTATATGTCATAGGATAAATAGAGGAAACTTGTTCAAAAAAACCCATCACTTTTGAATTCAAGTATAGTATTTTGTAATATTAAATTTTTTATAATTTAACCATTCATGATACAATACATGATAAAATTTTCAAAGCATTCATCTTCTTAGTATCATATGATAAATAACTTCAACCAATATATTTCACATAATAAATATTCCAAACATTCACTTTATGATATTATACATGATAAAATTTTCATAATAATATTCATCTTCTTGGTATCACATAAAAATTTCAAACATTTCAAAATAAACATTTCTCTTATATCATTTCTCCCCCTTTGTCATCACCAAAAAGAAGAAATGCTCAATTATATTGAATATTTTTTTTAAAAATATTTATCACAACAACATTTAGCACATAAAGAGAGAAAGTTAGTCTATTACTCACCCTTAGTAAAATAAGAAGAAGACTAAAGATATAATTTAATTGAAAGACCAGGGAGGGGGGGATCAAAGATCCAAAAATTAAGTATCCTAAAAAAAATCAAATATCAAGAGGGTGGGACACATTTGAAAATATTTCATCAAAGATTTAAAAGATCCATTAATTAAAATATTGTTTCTTAAGAAAGAGGATTTAAAGGAGAGCTCATGAATCTTATCACAAAAAAAAAATTGAATCATATTTTCTCTTTTGTAAATGTCAAGAGGAAAGAATCATTTCGAATGAGAGCTCAAAAAGCCGATTAATCCAAGAAGAACTATAAGAGCTACTATTGCATTTACAAGATCATCTCATGTAAATATCAAGAGATGATAGCAAACTATGCGTTTGGAAGATTTAACAAGATCACAGAATTCTCGTTGTAAAATTTCAGCACTACATGACGAAGGATTGCAGTGCTATAAGCCCCGATCCAGATGGAGTTTTTTCCGGAGATTAGTCTTAGATGAAAGCTAAGAAGATCTATGAATTTGTGTAAAAATTTTGGCCAAAAAGGATGAACAAAAGTTTAGTTTCAAGATGCCAATAGGTGGAGGGCAGATTCTTCATCATAAAATTCCAGCACTACGTGATGGTGAAATATTGTACAAGAAAACTGGTTTCAGAAGAGGTTTATTACAGAAATCAATCCCAGATGAAAGCCAAGTTGATTCTTAGAATTTTGTAAAATTTTTGGCTAAAAAATAGAAGAAATAAACTGGTTTCAAGAGGCGAAAATGCGGCTAAAAAGTTTTGCAGCATTTCGCCTTCACAACAACGATAACATTTGCGACGAACGAAATTTATAGCATATAAAATTTGAAAAAAATCTTCAACATGTAAAGTAAGGAATCTTGCAGTAATGAAGAGGTGTGGGTGATAAAAATATATCGGATCTCCAGATCAAACGTAGGGGGGAGCAGTAGATTGATTTGATCTACGACTGGTGTGGAAGGTGGAGGCGCGTGTTGCAGTAATTATGGGAATTGCTTGGGAAGGTGGAGGTGGTTGAGATCGCTGCTCTGATACTAGATGATAGAACCCTAGAAGGAGTTCTATAGATTTTGACCCTTGAGGTGATCAACCTTAGGAACACTATAGGGGTTCTCCCTCCTAGACTCGACACAAGACTGAAATAAAATAGATGATTGCTTGATAAAAAGAGGTGGAGGCTATATGCTTATATAGGGCTCCAAACCCTAGCCCTAGGGGGTGCTTACCTAACTAAAACTATCCTTTTGCCCCTTCTATAGCCTACCTGCCTTAGAGGGAAAGGTGGCGGCTATGTTGACTCTATTACCTACCTAAGCAAGGGGAAACCCTGGCCGACCAGCCCAGTAAAAGGGGCGATGGCTACTAAACCCTAAGGCCCTAATCTAAACCCTAATCACACTTTTTTATAGGATAGAAGTGGCTAGGTGGGGTTTTATTACAATCTCACAGGGTTTTATTTGACTACTTCTAGGGTGATTAGGACTCAACCCTGCTGGAGTCCTATCAATTTCTTACTAATCTTTTTAATTAAATAATTTATGAAAAGTATCAATTAATTTATTGTAAGGTAAAAAAGATTTGCTTAACATACTTACCTCGTTGTTGTGAGCCTCATCTTCACTTGTTTGCTCCTCATATTCGGATGTACTTGATTCATTGGATGCCGCCTTGAGCGCATTCTTCTGCTTTTGCAACTTCTTCTTCAATTTGGGATATTCACTTTTGAAGTGCCCCGACTGATTACATTCAAAGCAAGTTATTGTATTCTTTTTTAGTTTATTTTTATTCTTACATTCATGTTTTATTAACTTCTTAAAACTTTTTGTGGAGAGTCCAAGGTCATCCCTGTCACTTGAGCTTTCGCTCGAGAGGTCTTCCTTTGTTCTAAGTGTCAAGTCCTTCCTGTTCTTTAGAAGGTTGTTCGTATGTCCATCATATGCTATACATGTTATTTCATAAGTCATTAATGACTCGATATGTTCTTCATGTGGAAAATAATTTACGTCTTTGCTTCTTATATGGCAGTGACTTTTGAATCCCAATTTTTTAGGAAAGGATCTTATATTAACGAGTTTGAGGTTAGAAAAACTTTTTCCAAGTGCTTTTAAACTATTGACGACATCCGTAAAACAGGTGTATATGTCTCCAATGGTTTCCCTTGGTTTAATTCAAAATAATTCAAAACTATGCATTAAAAGATTAATTTTAGAATCTTTAACTCTATTTGCGCCTTCGTGTGTGATTTCAAGAGTGTGACAAATCTCATATGCAGTTTCATAAGTCAAAATATGATTAAATTTATTTTTATCTAGAGCACAAAATAAAGCGTTCGTTGCTTTAGCATTTAAAGAGAAAGTCTTCTTTTCCAAATCATTCCATTTGTTCATTGGTTTGGAATACTTTTAAAACTACTTTCAATAATATTCTATAAATTAAAATCCATAGAAAGTAAAAATATTGTCATTCAAGTTTTCTAATACGTATAGTCCATCTCATTAAACATATGAGGACAAGTGATAGGAAAAACTCTCTTGATTGCTAGCAAAAGCCATTTAATCTCTTTTGGGTGTTAAACCAAATAAGAAAAACTTAGCTCTGATACCAACTGTTAGGACCAAATCGGTACTAAGAGTGGGGGTGAAAAGGGGGGTGAGGAGGGGGTTGATGAGAGTGAATTAGTACTTTTGAAATACTTTCATTGATTTGAAGATTCATTCGATAAAGCTTCTATCAGAAAAGCATTTAGACTTGAAAACATTCATAGGACTGTAATGAGCAAGTAAAGTAATTTGCAAAGTAATTAAATTGCAAAGAAGAGAAGGCACACCGGATTTATAGTGGTTTGGTCCACGTGACCTACTCCACTCTCGATTCCTCTTCACTCGAGGCCACCGGCTTCCACTACTGATCTTTTCTAACGGACGAAGATCAACCAACCCTTACAACTCTTTATTCTTTTCTCAGGCTCTGGAGAGAACCTTTACAACCCTTTATAAGTATTCACTCACACTCTCCCTTAGAACGACATCTAAGCTTCTAGAGAAGAAACTAAACTTTCTAACAAGGTTTTCTCACTATAAACCTCAAGTTTATAATCTCGGTTCTTGCTATTCCAAGCAAGAATAATTGAGGTATTTATATAAGATAAGTTTGATTCAATGATATATTTTCGAGAGACTTGACCAAGCATACCATGTCCACAGGTCATTGTGACATTTCTATGTCATAAGCAAGATCTCAAATCCAAATATAGGTGAGCTTTGAGGGACTCGACCAACTTAACCTACATCAGAAAATGATCTCCACCTGTAATAATGTTGTTGGGAAACATTAAAAGAGCATCACATGCATAGTGAAAAACATGAACAAAACTAGTTTCCTATGTTTAGCAAATTATCGTGCAATGATTGATGCACAAGAAAATCAAAAAATCTACATGTCGTGTTAGATTTTTTACCTAGGGAGATCGTATATCCCTGAAAAATTAGATCCAAATGAGAGGATGAAGGAGGTTAGATATCCTCATATCTAGCGGTGATCCACACGACAGATCGATGCAGCGATGCTCCTCCCTTTGCAGTGTGAATCCTCGCAGTCTTCGTGCACCACCTTACTACACTGATCAAGAAGGGTCAGCCCCTACTAGCTATCCTCTTGCACCACCAAGAGGGTCGTCGGCTGACGAGGAGGAGGGAGGAGAATAGGAGGGGCAATCATAGAGAGCTCTAGCCTATGAGCCTTGAATTCCTCCTATTCATAAAGGTGCATGTAGCATAACCCTAATAGATCTTGCCCTATTGGATATTGGATCGTTATCCAACCATCCAAGCCTCTTAGATTAGTGGATCTCTATCCAATAATCTCTTATTAGCTCTTATTGGATTTCATTCACAGGATCATATAGGATCTTATTTGATATCTAATAAAGTAGGGCTCCACGGATATCTCATATATGAATATCAACTCATCGCAACACCTACCATATTAATGTAACTCTGTAGGCCTCATATCGAGTTGGCCATGAGTTGCACTTGTCAGAACTTCTTTTAACTAAGTGAATTATTATTACATAATAATTCACTCGACTCATCGACTATGGGCATACTATGCCACTATGCCATATTCCCCAGATGATACAAGCAGATATAATTTATTAGATATGTCTGTCCTCAGTTACCATGTATCTATAGTCCCTCATCCATCTAATATCCTAGAGATCTTATATCGGGTATAGTATTTATCTCTTAAAGAACTCCTATCTCAATCCGAATGACCCTAGCTAAGGATTTGCCTGAGTGAGAACATACGGGATATTCCTCTTGTGATACTAAGAGTGGATGATCCTCTATTGATACTTAATTATCTTTGTAAGGTTAGGTACTAATCCCAATAACTAGTTGTACGAGATTTAAAACTTCCATATCTGTATGTTCGACGTCAAAGAAAAGAGTACTCAAACAAGGTATCCTTGGTGTCCAAGTCTAAAGACTAGACACACAACTAGGACTACAAAATCACTATTTGACGTCAGATATCATTAATCATCCAACATTCCATAAGCGGATCAATCAGTGAACTTATTCTCCAATAAGCATCTGTACTGTACCCTTAGTGTCTCCACAAGAGCAGTTATGAGACCAGTCACCTCCATCATATGGACGGGTATATAGTATATCGATGTGTCTAGTTATCTCGATGTCCCTCTCATGTAAATATGATTGAGATTTTTTTAAAGGTGACTTGATCTCGTCATGATCCAGTTCTCATTGCATGAATTCAAGGACATCATAATATATACAACTAGCAATATAAAGTGAGAAAAATACTAATAATAATAATATGTAAAAAAACTATGTAACGTGTCACACTTGTCATCACTCACGTGATTGGCTTGCAGGGTATCTGTGACCAACAATCTCCCAATTGACCAAAAACCAATCATATACTTATTTGATCCTCATCAGACTCCTATGATGCTCAAAGACAATTTGAGATAATGGCTTCGTCAGTGGATCTGCAATATTATCTTCAGATAAAAGTCTTTCCATTACTACATCTCTACAAGCCACAATCTCTCTAATCAGGTGGAACCACCGCAGAATGTACGTGGACTTCTGATGAGATCTAGAGTCTTTTTGCTTGAGCAATCATCCCATTGTTGTCGCAATATATGGGAATCGGCTCCTTGTTGCTTAGTACAACTCTCAAATCTATGATGAACTTCTTCATCCAGACTCTCTCCTTTGCTGCTTCTGCCATAGTAATATACTCTGCCTCTATGGTCAAGTTAACAGTAGTATCTTACTTAAAACTCTTCCTTGAGTTTGACTTGTTATCATCGACATCAGATTACAAACTCGAGTCTGTGTAGCCCTCTACCTAAAGGCTACCTCCTCTGTTTATCAATAAAAGATCCTTAGTCCTTCTTAAGTACTTAAGGATGCACTTTACTGTCTTCTAGTGTTATAAACCTAGATCTTCCTAATATCTGCTCGTGACACTTAGAGCATGTGTAATATTAGGCTTGGTATATAACATAGTATAAATGATAGACCCTACCGCAGAGGTATAGAGTATCATATTCATGTCTGTCCTTTCTTCAGTATAAGACCTCTCTTGAAATTTTTATGTCAAACCTTTTGATAATGGAGTCTATATATTTACATTGGGACAAGCAAAACATCATCTTAGATCTATCTCTATGGATCTGAATCCCCAAAATATAGAATGCTTCCCCTATGTCCTTCATAGAGAAGTTTCTAGATAACCAAATCTTAATTATGGAGAGCATTCCTATATCATTCATAATGATCAGAATGTCATCATAAACAACACTAAGAAGGTGATAACACTTCCACTTACCTCCCTGTACACAAAAGGCTCATCTACATTCTTAATAAAGTCATAAGATTTAATCACCTCATTAAATCTTATGTTCCAACTTCATGAAGCTTGCTTTAGCCCATAGATTGACCTAAGTAACTTACATACTTTATCTAGACTTTCCTTGGACACGAATCCCTCAAACTGAATCATATACAACTCCTCCTCAAGGTTGCCATTGAGGAATATGGTTTTCACGTCTATCTGCTAGATCTCATAGTCATAGTGTGATACAATGACCAAAAGAATTATAATAGATTTGAGTATAGCTACAGGTGTGAAGGTTTTATCATAGTCAACTCCTTACCTTTGATAATACCTTTGGCCACTAGCCTTATAAGTCTTTATCTGTCCATCTACTATGATCTTCTTTTTGAAGATCCATTATAGCTGATGGGTATGATACCCTCAAGTGAATCAACATGGTCACAAACCTTATTGGAGTACATGAAATCTATCTTAAAATTCATAGCTTCTTGTCACTTTCTAGAATCTATACTCGTAATAGCCTTCTCGTAGGTCTAAGGATCAACATCCTAAGTGTCATCCCTATTGATGTGTCCCATATATCTCTCAGGCAGATAGAACACTCTGCCCAGCCTATATAAAGTTAGAACTTATGTGCTAGGTACCCGAACATACTCGACCTATAAAATGGTGGTTGAGCTAGGTTCTCTAACCTCGCTCAACTCTATTATGCTCCCACTATTTCTGTCAAGAATGTGCTCATTATCAAGAAACATTATCTTCTTAGAAACAAAAATATTTTTGTCCTCGGGATGATAAAAATAATACCCACAAGTTTCCTTGGGGTATCCCATGAACTTGCACCACTCCATCCTTGATTCCAATTTATTGGGGTTGTGTCTCTTAACATGGACAAGGTAGCCCCAAATCTTAATAACCTTAAGATCATGTCTCTTTCCTTTTTATATCTCATATGGTGTAGACACTACCGACCCAAATGGAACTTTGTTCAAAAGGTAAGCTATAATCTCCAGGGCATATCCCTAGAATGAGACGAGTATGTTGATGAAACTCATCATGGATCGTATCATGTCTAACAACATGTGATTTCTCCTTTCTGATACACCATTGAGCTAAGGTGTATAAGGAGGTGTCAATTGGGATAGAATCTTATGGTCCTTGAGGAAATGGGTAAACTTTGTACTCAAGTATTCTCCTCTTCAATCTATTTGAAGAGTCTTAATACTCTTTCCAGTCTGGTTCTCTACTTCAGTCCTATATTTCCTGAATTTCTCGAATGCTTCAGACTTGTACTCTGTCAAGTACATATGTTCATACCTAGAGAAATCGTTAATAAAAGTAATGAAGTAGGAGTAACCACCTATAGCCTTAGTTAACATGGGACCACACACATTGCTATGTATGAGTTCCAATAACTCAGTTGTTGTTTCTCTAGTTCCACTAAATGGAGAGTTGGTCAACTTTCCACAAAGGCAAGATTTGCAAGTTGCATATAACTCATAGTCGAATGGACCTAGGTATTCATCATTCAATAACTTTTGAATCCTTCACTCGTGGATGTGACAGCCAACATTGTCATAAGTATATATCATTTACCTCATCTCATTTCCTTTTAGACACACTTATATTCATTATGTATAGAGCTATTTCCAACATAAATAAACCATTATGCAATGAGAAGTCGATTCCCGTACAAACCATCACATATTTGGGAGTGTGCCAAGCAAAGAGGAGTCAATTCCCTTATATTGTGACAATAACGAGTGATTGCTCAAGCGAAGGAACCCATGTCTCATCAGAAGTCGAAGCATGTTTTAAGAAGGTTCCACTTAATCAGAGAGATCGTAGCCTAAGGCGATATAGCATCGAAAAGAGTTTCATCCAAATATAACATTGCAAATCAACTACCCTCCGCCTATTGGCATCTTGAAGCCGGTGATTCAGGAAGAAATTAAAGCGCGACAGCCGTACACACTTAAGGCAGCCAAGAGATCTGAGTCGGAAGGCAACAGTGATGGCAGAGGAAGAAGAGGGCAGCAGCAACGTCGGTTGCAGCTGCGGTGCGACTTCGTGGCTGCAGGTGGCATTGGTTGCAGCAAGGGTGTGGCTACGATAGGAGGAAGATGGGCAACGGTGTGCACGGCTATTGCGGAGGAGGGAAACAGCGGTATAGAGTGAGAGATGGCTATTATTGGATTCAATTTGTTGCTGGCCACGATCAAAATAGTTGGCAGTGGATGATTGTTGCGGGCTGCGATATAAATATTGAATCTCAGATTATGATGATGAAATCAATTGATGAATTATTGATCTAATAGGATTGTTAGAATTGATTGATGCAGGATTAATTACGATAGAAGGATTATTATAATCAGGTTGGCCAAGGTTAAGTCCATGCATTGAGTCGATGCGTTTGGGAACTCGCCAGGAGTATGTCGGAAGCTCGCCGAGGGTATCGAGAGTTTGCTAGGATGGCGCAAGGGAGTTCGCTAAAAGAAGATAGAGACTCACTGAAAGATTGTCGAGGGTAGTTTAAAAGCTTGCCGGGAGTCGGGATGATCTTGTAATGGATATTTTGGCAATTATGATTGCATTTAATTAAATCATAATTAGCATCGTGCAGGTCTAACTATGACAGGATCAATGAAGCTACAACCAGATGATGGGCCAAGATACAACCTAGGCATCGGGTCGAGTTCGGACAATGCGGTGGGATCTCACCGGAAGTTCGCTAGGAGATTCGCCGAAGGAATCGGGAAGCTCGCTAGGAACGTAAAGGGAGATCACCGGAAAGAAGACCGGAGGACTTGCTGCAAGATTACCGGAGGTTGCCGGAGTATAGGGGAGTTAGGTCTTAATTAGGCTTAATTGGTCATTAAGTGTTGTAATCATTCAGTCATAGTTAGGGTTAGAGTCCTAATTGAGTTAGATTTGGAAGGAATCTAAATCAACTCAATGAGGCAATCAGATTCACTACTGGGTTTGGTTGAGCTCAGGTTGAGCTCAATCAGTTGACCAAAGAGCTGGTCAACATAAAAGTCAAGCCAGAATTCGAAAAGTGGAGGGAACCACTTTTGTGAAAATTTCAGCGGGTAAACCACCGATGAGTGATGGTTGGACTGCCTGTACCACAAAATCCAGGTGGCGGGCAGTAGCTTTCGATGGGTAAACCGCCTAAATGACGGGTGAACCACCCATACCATAGAATCTGGGCAGTGGCTAGCTGCTAACAGTGGGTAAACCACCTAGGTCGGCGGGTAAACCGCTCGTACCCAGATTTTTTGGATACAGTTGGATTTCGGCTCCGATTTTGAATCTAATTTGGGGCCTATAAATACCCCAAGTTTTCTTACATTCAGAACAACTCTTTTGGGTAATTAAATTATGTAAAAAAGAAAATATGTGTGATTTGTAAGAAAAAGAAAAGGGAAGGGAGAGAGCTTAGAGATAGTAACTTCTTAAGTCTCCCTTGTAAGCAAGTGTAAGGGTTTGATCTTCACCCAAAGAAGACTGGTAGTGGATGCTGGTGTGCCTCAAGGAGGACTCGGAAGTGGACGTAGGCCGTTGGTGCTGAACCACTATAAAATTGTAAGTGTTTCATACTTGCATTACTTGAATGTTGTTGAATTGATACTTTCAACTTAACTAAACTCCTTGAAAGCAAGGCGATAAGTTATTTTCCTCAAATGTGATTATCTTTTCGGCTTCTTACTTTTAATCACTCACTTATTTTATTAAAAAAAAAAACTTCGGATTTTCTATTTTATCTTATTCGAAAAGCTTTTGCTTTAGAAATAAATATCTTAGCTTGCATTATTCAACCCCCCCCCCCCCCCCTCCTCTTATTGCCAATTGATCCTAACAATTGGTATCAGAGCAAGGTTATTACTCTCTGGATTAACACCCACTTAAGTAAATAGCTTGTTTTGGTATGAATGAGGGACATTCCATTTCACGTCCACCCATATTCAGTTGGACGGATTACACATATTGGAAAATATGGATGCGTATTTTCCTCATCTCTTTGGACTTTGATTTATGGAATACAATTGAAAACGGATTTGAAAAGTCTTCTCTTCCAATGAATAATTGGAATGATTTGGAGAAGAAGACTTTCTCTTTAAATGCAAAGGCTATGAATGTCTTGCTTTGTGCTCTCGATATGAATGAGTTTAATTATGTTTTCGCTTGTGATTCGACTTTCGATATTTGGCATAGTTTGAAAATCATACATGAAAGCACAACTAATATAAATGAATCAATTAATGAAATGCATTACAAAAATAAATTTGAAGAACACCTTCCAAAGAATAGGAAGGATTGTGAACTAAGAATGACATATGACTCCTCGAGTGATGAGAATCTTGGACATGAACTTTTGAAAAATGAACTGAAAAAATTAATGAACTTGAACCTTATAAAAATTATGGACATAACCTCTTGCTATGAACGCAAGAAGACGAGGATCTCTAAAAATCAAATGCTCAACCAAGAAGTGGAGAACCTTGCTTTAATGGCGATCGAAGATGAGATTAGTGAGTCTTTAGATTTTTTATTTTTAGAATTATCAAGCATGTTTAATAATTTATTTAATGAGTTTAGAAAACTTAGCAAGTCTTTTAAACTGCTTAAAGTTGATCACGATTTGATAGTTAAAAGACTTGATGAAATGCATGACTCCTTAGCTTCACCTAAACCATGTTTAAAATGCGATATGCTAGATATGTTAAAATAGAGAATTGTATGCTTAAAACTACATTAGAGAAATTTGAGATAGGGAATAAACCCCTAAATATGATCATTGACAATAAGGGTCATATCAATAATAGACATGGCATAGGCTTTGTTGGATATATTCAACAAAAGCCAACCATATTCGTAAGAGGACCTACATTAAATGTGCCACCAAGAGTTAAATATAATTCTTATGAAAAATTGGGACATAATACCTACAAATATTAATTTAGAAATTATAGTCCACATAAATTAATTTGTGTTCCTAAAGGAACCATAAACAACCTTAAGCCATTAGAAAAAATGGGAAGAACATGTCATGAAGGACCTAATGTTAAATGGGTACCTAAATCAAAATCTCTCATAATATAAAATTATTTCCTAATAAGGCTAGGAGCACTAAGTAATATTTTGAAAGTAGATGCTTAAAACTTGAGATCTAATACTCTTTCAAAGCTCAATATCCTATGTAACAATAACAAAAATAATTATTTGAATTAAGATGTTTGAAGCTTAATGATCCTTGTTTCTATCATAACAAATCCTTTTATTGAAAATAGTTAAGCATTATATAATTAATCTTGATAATGCAAAGCTAGAGCATGCTAAGACTAGAACTAAAAGAACCCAAGTTATTATTAATAAAAAATTACTCATGGTGAAATTTACATAAATGAGATTTTGATGATGATTGAAAAATTGGTTTAAATGTAAAAATTATTGTTAAATGATTCAAATATTGACAAAGTCTATGAAATGATTGATTTAAATGTTAGATTGATTGAAATGCTATGATTGATTTGAATGATAGAATTTTAGCATAGAACAATATAGAAAAGGGAGAGAAAGAAATCACATGAAACAACCAAAAGGAGAATAATTAATCTTAAATGTCACTGTATTCTTGAGATAAATTTCAAAAGAAGGATAATTTTTCTTGAAAGAATATTTCTATCATATGAATCCTTCAACATGAGATAAAATGATACTATTGTTGAATCTCTTTAACTACAAAAATGAATTAGAAAATTTTTAGCTATTTTCTTTTGGAAAACAATCTATGATGACTTTATTGAAATTTTTTGAAAAGTAATTTTTGATGAAGATTTTGGATATGTTTTCAAATGATTTTGTTTTAAAAAATGGATATGTTTAAATCTATCCAACTTCATTGGTATGTTGCTTTTGATTATTTGATAACTTAAATCATGATCTTGAAATCTTAAAATTTATAATTTGAGATCTTTTTATTTACTAAGATTCCTTTCATCCTAAACATGATCTTGACTTCTCAATATTTATAACTTTATATTTCTATAAGAATCAAGATCCTTCTTACTTTGTCTCCTAAGATTTCAAAAGCTTTAAAATTTCATATAGGAAGAAATGTGTCAAAGTAAATCATGTTCTTGGCATTTATGATTTGATAATAATATTCTTTATGACATGATTACTTATGACTTTCTTCTTAGTATACCTTATCACCAAAATTAGTATTTCTTAACATTGTGATAAGTTAAAAATTTAAAGAGATTTGTATTATTATGAATATTTTCTTAACTTCTTGACTTGACTTATATTTTATGGGAATCACATTATTGATCTCTATGATTTTCTTTAAAAGGAGATTTATGATCTTAACAATAATAATTAAATTTTTTATTAAGATCATTCTTCTTTTCTATTAAAAAGATTTTATCTTGGATAAAATAAGATTATCCCTTAAGACTCACTTGTAATATTTACAAAAGAGGGAAAAGAAAATTTATTAAACGAAATCATGTCTTTTGAATTTGAATTTTTAATGACATGATATCTCTTATACTTTTTGGCATAAATTAAACATGGATGAAAAGGATTTATACAATCATATTTCTCTTGACAATAACAAAAAGTGGGAGATAAAATTTTTAATATGATTAGAAGTAAACATTGAATGATGAACAAGTGCTTAGAAGAAAATTAGAACTTTCTAAATGCATACAAAATACTTGATTTAAAATTTGAGCTTAATCTACCATCATGCTTTCTTATGAAATTATTGATATCTTTTATCTAAATTATATGAGATGATTTTAAATGCATGAGTATCACTTAAACTTTTGAATCTCCTTGAATATCTTGAAGTTTTGAGGTTAATTTCGAAATTCACATCTGTAAAATTTACATATTTAAAATTGAATATTTTTTTTGATATGATATTTTTGTTTCTCTATCTTGATTCTACCTTCTTAATCACACAAAGTAGAGAAAGGAAATCATTAGCATTTTAAGAGACTAATAAGTCTATTAACTACATTTTGAATCTCTTGAAAGTGAGTTTGATGATTTTGAAATTAAATGATATCATGATTTTGATTTCTTGGAATTATAACTTGAAATCTTTTATGAATCAAAATCTTTTGTTATGTGTTTTTGTATTATTTAAAAGGAGATTTTTATACTAATCATGAACTTGACAACTTAAGATTTCTTATGGATAAATCAAGAGATTTTATTTTAATTATTTCTCCTACAAATTTGTCTCTTGATATTCATAATTTACCTTCATGAATTGTATATCTTATCACTATGTTAATCTTTCATGATATATTTCATGTGATGATATTGAAAAATGATGTAATAGGAAAAGTTTTACAATGACAAAGGGGGAGCAAAATTAGTTAGCTTGTAAAGTTGCAAGTTTTAACAATGTAAAGGAAGCCAAAATTTGCTAGCTTACACTTCCCAAAAGAGAAGAAAGAACTTACTAGATTTATTTATTATATTTTTTAAAATTTACATGAGAAAAATGTGTTGAGTTCATATTTGAAATTTTATATATCTACAAGATTGAGGTTGAGACCTAGAAATACTAAATCATGAAAATATATAAATTGATAATCTAGATTTCATGAGATTAAGCTTTTTATGATAACATTTTTGGAAACTTTCTCTATGATTTGATATCTTATTGTTTTCAAAAAATGCATGAAGATGTGCCACATTTGAAATTTACAAGAGATGATTTTATATATCAAGAGATGACTTTTGCTACATTTGAAATACATAAGTAGTCTTTAAATCTCTTGGACTTTTGAGCTCATCTTAATATTACTTTTAAAATTTATTAAGAGCTCTTCTCATGATGAAATGATTCAACAACACCTCCCTTATTTCTCTCCTTATTAATTACAAAGGGGAAGAAAATTTTACAATGCATATACTAAGGGGGAGTAATGTCATCATGTGTTTTTGAAATTATTAGCTCTATATTTCACCTTTTTGTTGATGATAAAGGGAGAGAAATATATATTGATGACACATGACATTGAAAAATATCCATTGATAACAGTTGATGATATAACTTGGATATTTTACAATTCATGATTTGATGACTTGATGCAAATTTGTATTGAAATTTGCATAGAATGTTGATAACTTGAATTTAAGAGTGTGTGCTTCTCTTAAATTTAAATGGTATAGTTTTAGGGGGAATTAGGATTAACTTCTGTCATCTATTGATTGTCATCATCAAAAAGGGGGAGATTGTTGAATCTCATATTTTGATGATGAAATCAATTGATGGATTATTGATCTAATAGGATTGTTAGAATTGATTGATGCAGGATTAATTACGATATAAGGATTATTACAATCAGGGTTGGCCAAGGTTAAGTCCATGCATCGAGTCAATGTGTTTGGGAACTCGCTAGGAGTGTGTCGGAAGCTCGTTGAGGGTATCGAGAGTTTGCTAGGATGGCGCAAGAGAGTTCGCCAAAAGAAGATTGAGACTCACCGGACGGGGGTAGCCGAAAAGCTTGCCGGGAGTCGGGATGGTCTTATAATGGATATTTTGGCAATTATGATTGTATTTAATTAAGTCGTAATTAGCATCGTGCAGGTCTAACTATGACAGGATCAATGAAGCTACAACCAGATGATGGGCCAAGATACAACCTAAGCATCGAGCCAAGTTCGGACAATGCGATGAGATCTCGCTGTAAGTTCACCAGGAGATTCACTAGAGGAATCGGGAAGCTAGCTGTGAACGCGAAGGGAGATCACCGGAAAGAAGACCAGAGGACTTGCCGCAAGATTACCAGAGTATACGGGAGTTAGGTCTTAATTAGGCTTAATTGGTCATTAAGTGTTGTAATCAATGAGTCATAGTTAGGGTTAGAGTCCTAATTGAGTTGGATTTGAAAGGAATTCAAATCAACTCAATGAGATAACCAGATCCATTACTAGGTTTGGTTAAGCTTAGATTGAGCTCAATCAGTTGACCAAAGAGCTGATCAATGTAAAAGTCAAGACAAAATTTGAAAAGTGGAGGGAACCACTTTTGTAGAAATTCCGACAGGTAAACTGTTGGTGAGCGGCGGTTGGACCTTCCGTACCATAGAATCTGGGCAGCGAGCAGCAGCTTTCAGCGGGTAAACCGCCCAAGTGGTGGGTGAACCACCCGTACCACAGAATCTGGGTGGTAGCCAACTGTTGATGGCGGGTAAACTACCCAAGTCGGTGGGTAAATCGCCCATACCCAGATTTTTCGGATACAGTTGGATTTTGGCTCTGGTTTTGAAGCCAATTTGGGGCTTATAAATACCTCAAGTTTTCTTACAGTGTGTATGATTTGTAAGAAAAAAAAAAGGGAAGGGAGAGAGCTTATAGATAGTAACTTCTTAAGTCTCCTTTATAAGCAAGTATAAGGGTTTGATCTTCACCCAAAGAAGATTGGTAGTGGATGCCGGTGTGCCTCAAGAAGGACTCGGAAGTGGACGTAGGCCGTTGGTGCCTAACCACTATAAAATTGTAAGTGTTTTCATACTTGCAATGCTTGAATGTTGTTGAATTGATGCTTCCAACTTAACTAAACTCCTTGAAAGCAAGACGATAAGTTATTTTCCTCAAACGTGATTATCTTTTCGGCTTCTTACTTTTAATCACTCACTTGTTTTATTAAAAAAGAAAATCTTCGGATTTCCTATTCTATCTTATTCGAAAAGCTTTTACTTTAGAAAGAAAAATCTTAGATTGCTACCGGTAGTATTTTACCGCAAGGATCGCTGCTGGTTGTGATCAAGGAGGATGACAGCAAGAGGTCACTATTGGCAGCATTGGGCAGCGAAAGATGCATGTTGCAGTTGAAGGGATAAGGGAGATTGGGTGGCTAAAAGGTTGGTGGACCGAAGGCTGCAATTTTTGGGTGCAGTTTGTGGTTATTTTGGGTGCGATTTGGGGCTATAATTTTATGAAATTTTGGCTGTGAATCGGTATGGTTTTAGGGCTATGATAGTAGTTGATGAAGGGTAGGAAAAAGGGTTTCAAATCTGGGATAGATGGCAGCAAAGGTAGGTGTATCGGTAAGGAAAGTTGGCTGAAAAGGTAAGTGGATCAATAAGAAAGTAAGTTATGGTTAGGGCTGATTAGGATGGCTGTTTGGTTACGGCTTTGTTAGGGTTTTCTGGGGAGTAATAGTAGGAATTGAAGATGAGAGGGGGAGTCTCAAATCTGGAAAAGATGGCAGCGAGATCTGATAAAATTTCAATGAAAGATCGCTGCAGTATACGCTGTACTGCCGAATAGAATTCTTATCAAAGAAGCAGCAGTTTCTTGATATTAATTCCAATAAAAATATGAGAAATTTATAGAGAATTTTAATATCAAAATCTCAATTCAGATGGTGACAGTAGTAGTAATGTGGATCAAGAAAATTTTGGTAGGGTAATGGTAGAAAAATTATTGCAAACAAGATCACAGAATTCTCGTCATAAAATTTTAGCACTATGTGATGAAGGATTGCAGCATTATAAATCTGGATCTAGAAGGAGTTCTTTTAGAGATTAGTCTTAGATGAAAGCTAAGATGATCTATGAATTTATGTAAAAATTTTGGCCAAAAAGGATGAACAAAAGTTCAGTTTCAAGATGCCAATAGGCGGAGGGCAGTTCTTCATCATAAAAATTTCAACACTACTTGATGGTGAAAGATTGCACAAGAAAACCCGTTTCAGAAGAAGTTTTTTCCAAAAATCAATCTCAGATGAAAGCCAAGTTGATCTTTAGAATTGTGTAAAAATTTTGGCCAGAAATGAGAAGAAATAAACCAGTTTCAAGAGATAGAAACATGGCTGAAAACTTTTGTAGTGTTCCGCCTTTATAACAATGATAACATTTGCGACAAATGAAATTTACAATGGATAAAATTTGGAAAAAATCTTCAACGTGTCAAGTAAAGAATCTTGTAGTATTGATGAGGCTTGGATGATAAAAAATACCAGATTTCCAAATCTCGCAGGGGGTGGTAGCAGATAGATGGATCTGCAGCTTGGGTGGGCGATTGTGGATGGAGGTGACATCAAAAAGTAATTGTGAGAATTACTTGGAAGATGGAGGCATGAATGATGGCTACAGAGCAGCAAGAACGCGGCTCTGATACCAGATGATAGAACCCCAGAAGGAGCTCTATAGATTTTGACCCTTGAGGGGGATCAACCCTTAGAACGCTATAGGGGTTCCTCCCTCCTAGACTCGGCACAAGGCTGAAATAAAGTTGATAATTGCTTAATAAAAAGAGATAAAGGCTACATAGTTATATAGGGCTCCAAACCCTAGCCCTAGGGGGTGCTTGTCTAACTAAATTACCCTTTTGCCCCTTATATAGCCTACTTGCCTTAGAGGGAATATGTGGCGACTAGGTGGCCTATATATATGATCTAAGCAAGGGGAAACCCTGGCTGACTAGCCTAGTAAAGGGGGCGACGGCTACTAAACCCTAAGGCCCCAATCTAAACCCTAACCACACTTCTTTATAGGATAGAAATGTCTAGGTGGGATTTTATTACAATCTCATAGTGTTTTATTGACTACTTCTAGGAATATTAGGACTCAACCCTGCTGGAGTCCTATCACAAGCTTTCTATCCATAAAATTATTACTGCTACCAGTATTGATTAAAATAGTAGGACTGATGTTTAAATATTACTTCAATTTTCATGGTTTGCGGGCTAGAGTATTTGAATACACTGTATATGTGATAGGTCTAATATCTTCATCAAAATGCATGCCTTCATGATCGAAGTCCACATTATCAGTTTCTAATTCCTCCTTTATTGGTTCAATCAATAGAAGCTGACCTTGTTTGTATCGGTATTCCTTAATCCATTTTTCATCACAATGCTAACACAACCCTTTTGCTAATCTTTTCTTGATCTCTTCTCTAGTAATTCTTCGAGGGTTAGGGTTTTGAGTGGAGATAGGTGGGGCCGATAGGTTGGGCCAATAGGTTGTTGATTACCTATCTGTTAATGCTTCTATTTTTGCGATTGTCCATATTGAGTTTTTCCTCATGCACGTGGGCAAAATATATGACAGCCATCATAGTATAGGCTTGGAGAGCTTTAACTTCATACTGAATTTCAAGATTGAGCCCCTCAATGAATGTTCCCACTAGTTGTCTGTTGGACCAATCTTTGGCTTGGTTCGACAAGTCATTCAAATCTGCTATGGTATTCCTGTATTATAGAGGTCTGACGGATTTTTGTGAGCTATCCATCAACATTCTCATACTCCATGATCTGACATGAACTAGTTCATTCTTAAACTGCTCCCATGAAGGAACCCCATGATAGTTTTCATACCAATCATACTAGTGGATCGCATCTCTCTCGAGTTGAATCGAAGCTATCTCGACCTTGGATTCCTTCGAAGTCCCGTGGAAATGAAAAAACTTTTCAATCTGTGAGATCCTGCTAATTGGGTCTCCATCTTCCTATCTGGGGAACTCCACCCTCATGCGCGAGTATCCTATGTCCTGTCCTTGATCATGTTTTTCAGATCGACTCCCTTTGAGGTTGGAACTTTCACCATGTTAAGGTTTGTTGGAGCTATCTGATAGACTTCTTCTGAATTTACTGAAGAGTTATTGCAATCTTTCTTCCATGCTGACCTTGAAAGTTTCAAGCTCTGCGTCTATTGCATCATCCGTAGCCATCGCGTAGGATTGTAGATCAATGATGTTCAGTTCTTTTTTCTGTTGTCGAGTCAGGGGTGTGAGTTTGTGATGTAGATGTAGTAGGACTTGGCTGCAACAAGGTTATCGATGTAGGGATCACCAATTAGCCGAATAGGTTGATTGGAGATGGTCGCTACAATCTTGAGGTTGAGGTCAATAGTATTGGCAACAAGGGGGGTGAGAGGGGACAGTTGCAATCTAAGGTTAGCAGGTAGTAGAGGAAGATGGTAGGAGGGGGCGCTGGTAATGGAGGAGGGAGCAGCACTGATGGTGGAGGCGGCTGGCGACTGCATGGATGTAGGTGACAGATGAGGGTGATCAAGGGTCACAACTAGAAGCAATAGAGGTAGATGATAGCGTCGGGCAGATGAGGGTGATCATGGTCACGGTTGGAAGTAGCGGAGGTAGATGACAATGTCGACGATCTCTGATGGGGCAGGCGTCCATAAGGCTAGGGAGGCCGTGTGGCAGTAATAGAGGCAGTGAGGCTACGGTAGGTAGAGGAGGGTAGTGCGTTGTAGCCGGAAGGAGGAAGATGCAGTTGCAGTGGGAGACAATAGCATCGATGGGGCTGTGTTGCAGTGATAGAGGAGTAGGACTTCACAAATCGAGGGTGACGGAAGTAGCGGTAAGAGGCGACAACAGAGGAAGGCTAAAGAAGAGGCAAAGGAAGCAGCGGTGAGGGCATGGGGAGCGACTTAAGTTGCTAGGACTGAAGGGGGATGACATCAGTGTTGAGAGCGAACGACAGCAGTGGGGGCTGCGATAGTGGTGGCGAGGCACTAGAGATGAAGAGGCACAGGGTGCGGTTGGAGGGGAAAAGCGATGATGGTAAGGGCAGGGACGAAGGGACGTAGATGAGGGCAGGGTTGCGGTCCGCGAGACTCTGCAGTGGATGTCAAGCAGGAGTAGGGGAGAAGTGGAAGAGCGAGGAAGAAATGCCTTCCTCGTAGATTGAGGGTGACACAATGGCAAAGGGCAGCAACGTCATCTCCGACGGTTGTGTAGGATATGGCAGCGCAGGGAGAGGAGGGCGCTAGCGACTACGGAAGTTGCAACAGAGATTGATAGTGGAATCACAGCGAGAACGCCAAGGATCATCGCTCTAATACCAATTGATAGGAATCCCTATGGTTCTACAATGGAAAAGAGGGGATAAACGATCACTTCAAGGGGATCAGACCTCCTTGATCCAGAGTCGATCTCCGCTGCAACTTCTCCTCAAAGATCTTGCAGCCTTGCAGTCCACATCTGCCCATTTACCGTCGGCCCCATCCATCTCCTTCATCATTGCAGTAGCCACTAAGATTGTCATCTCCCTCTTCTACCATCACCACTTCTACCGCTTCCACCATCTCCCTTTTTCCCGTTAGCTACGATGAGCATCGCTGCCTGCATGACACTGCCAACCTCTACCATAACGATCTCTCGCTGTCATCTCTATCCCAACGTCACCACCTCCCCTACCACTGCTGCCACCCATCTCCCCCTGCAGTCCATGCAACCATCGTTGTCGTTGCTACTGCCTTCTTCTCCACCTACATCAGCAACATCACTGCTCCCATATTGCTTCCATCTCTACTTCCCCCATTCCTTACCGAGCAATCACTCCTCAATGACTGCAACATCTGCCTTCAACCACCATCACCGCCTCCCAACTATCAGTAGCAACGATCTTCCCCCTCTAGCACTGCTATCTCCCAAATCAACCGCAACCACCACTCGTCGGATCTCCTGCTTGCCTCTTTATCTCTTCTTCCCCTACCTTGACCTATGGCTGCCAGCATCTCCTTCCAATGCCCACTGCCATAGTCGCTTTGTCACCTCCTACCGCTGCTGCTACTACCCTCGATCTATGAAGTCATGCTCCTCTACCGCTGCCACAGTCCCATCGACACCGCTACCTCCAATTGTAGCTGCATCTTCCTTCCTCCCACTGCAGCGCATAGCCCTCCTTTGCCCACCACAGCCTTATTGCCGCTCTCATATGTTGTCTTCAGCCCTATTAAAGATCAACGATGCCGCCACCCCCCCTGCCCCCTTGCCCCTATTGTTCCCACTCTCATATGGTGCCTTCAACACCATCAGAGATTAGCGACATTGCCAGTCATGACAATAATGTCGCTACCCCTCCCTTGTCGTCGCCACCTCCCCTGTCGCTGCCCCCGTTCTACTGCCAGTGCACCAACACATTCCCTCTTCCTTTGCCCGACTCCACCATTGATGTTGCTGCCTTCCCCTTTCCTCTGTCTACCGTAGCCTCACCCTCCTCATTTCCTCTTCTCCACTGGCAGCTACAATAGCCGCAGTCACCACGCACCAAAACCCCCCTTCTTCCTTTGCTAGTCGACAACCATCGTCGTTGATTGCCTACGTCATCGCGTGCAGCCACATAGTTGCCGGTCGCTGCTATTTCTCGCTACTATCCTCTTCTAGTTATTTTCTCTCCCTCCTTGGCCACCACATCTCTTCTTCCCCTACCTCCTCCTCTATTATCATCGGAGAACCCCCTTGTTGCCTCATCTACCATAGTGCTGCCTTTAGCAACAATAGGAGTAGTCGCACCCTCCTCTGTCGCAATCGTCGCCTCTGCCACAACCGCCTCTACTGCCTTCCAGCCTCGGACTCTCCTAAACCCGCAGCACTCTCACCCCATGCAACAACAAAAACAAGGCAGCAACCTTCCTTTCTCGTAGTGACTGAAATAGGGCAACTTCTAGTCTTCAGTCGTTGCCATCTTCCTCCTTTGTCGACTGCACCAGTGTCACCCTTTTTCCTTGTCTACCACAGCCTCGGTAAGCAACAATCTCTCACTACCATAAGCACCCGCTTCCTCTACAACTGCACCACGGGGGACAAAATTGATGCCCTTAACTCGACATCAAAAATAGGAGTTTAACACTATTGATCTGTAATCTTATGCGATGGCCTTCAAGACCAGCATGGAAGAAAAGTGGCAAGACTTCCTCAACAAATTCAGAAGAAGTCTAGCGAAGAGCCCTAACAAATCTCAACATGGTGAAAGTTCTAGTCTCAAGGGGAACCAATCTGAAAAATATGATCAAGGGCAAGACGCAGGATACCCATGCATTAGGGTAGAGTTCCCTAAATGGGAAGTTGGAGATCCGACCAGTTGGATCTCACGGGTTGAAAAATTCTTTCACTTCCACAGAACTTCAGAAGAATCTAAGGTGGAAGAAGCTTCAAATCAACTTGATGGTGATGCAATCCAATGGTATGACTGGTACAGAACCTATTACAGGGTTCTCTCGTGGGAGCAATTCAAGAGAGGACTTTTATGCTCTCTTTGGACCATCTAAGTATGAGAATATTGATGAACAACTTATCACAATCCGCCAGACTTCCACAGTGTAAGAATATCAGAGCATATTTGAATGACTATCAAATCAAGTCAGAGATTGGCCTGCATGATAATTGGTGGGAATATTTATCGAATAACTTAATCCAGACATTCGGTGTGAAGTCAAAGCTCGCTAACCTCGTACCATGATGGCTGCCATATCATTTGCCTCCATACATGAAGAAAGGTTCAATATAGAAAACTGAAGAGCTAAGAACATGAACAAACTAGCAGCAAGCAAGCCGACAGCCCCACTTATTGCTAGCCAAAACCCAGACATCCGAAAGCTGACCCAAGAAGAACCCAAGGAAAAATCAACAAAGGATTTATGCTTGCATTGTGATGAAAATCGATGCAAATAAGGGCAGCTTCTGACAATTGAGCTAATTAAGGAGGAATAAAAAATTGATAATGCAAAGTCTGATCATGAAGGTTATGACACACTCAAAGTTGCTGATGGACAAATCCTAACTTATGATAAGTGTTCAAAGGTAAAGCTGATTACATACGATAAATAACTACTTTGGATTTCTTTTTAATGCCCTAGGAAGACTTTGAAGTGGTGATCTTCAAAAGAAGACGTGGCACTGCTACTAATTATCGGATGAAAAGGGTTCTTTAGAAAACTACAATGACTACTGCACCAAAAGCCTGACCCATTGCTTACACCAAGTGGAGCCTTACTTAATTGATCAAAGACTTGTGATGCATGACAAATATTGAAGTGCTCTTGGAATTTTATTTTGCTCAGCCTTGAGGACAAGGCTGATTTGAAGAGGGTGGGCATGATAGGATCATGATAGGGTCAGGTTTATATCTATTTCATGATTGAGTCTTGTTAATTGGTACAATCGATTTAGTGATGTGTTTGGTTGAGTTTGCTAGGAGTTTATTTAATTTTTATTATTTAATTATGAGTCCAAGTTTTATAAAACTCTTGGTGGAATAGTCTAAGTTCAAAGGAACTCTCAGTAGAACTCTATAAAAAGAGCTATAATTATTTCTTTTTAATCAATCAATAAAGAAAGTATGTTTTAGCCAATAGGCCAAAACCCTAGGAGGGCTGATCCTCTATAGTGATCAAGGAGGGTCGATCCTCTATAGTGATCAAGGATGCTCGATCCCCTCAAAGTGATCGTTTATCCCCTCATTTATGCTAGTTACAAGTGCCCTGCAAGTCAATCACGTGAGTGATGGCACGTGTGGCACACTATGTGATCTTTTTACTTATGATTAATATTGGTATATTCTCATATTATATTATATGTAGCATATATATTGTGATGTCATTTATTCTGTACAATAGGAATCAGATTATGATGAGATCATGATAATGAGATCGATTCACCTTTAAACACAGATCCTAAATAATCTCGATCATAGGTTACTCAAGAGGGACATCGAGATAACCGGACAAAGAGGTGTATTATATACCCGTCCATATGATGGAGGCGGTTGGTCTCATAGCCACTTGTATGGAGACACTAAGGATAGAGTACAGGTGCTTATTGGAGAATGAGTTCACTGATTGATCCTATTATGAATGATGTATGGTTAATGATACCTAATGTAGGACAACAATTCCATAGTCCTAGTTGTGTATCTAGTCCTTTGACTTAAGATACCAAAGATATCTTATATGAGCACTCTTTTCTTTAACGCCAGACTTGCAAGTTTGGAAAGTTCCAGATCTGGTACAGTTGGTTATCGGGATTGGTAGCTAACCTTACGAAGGCAATTGAGTGTCAATAGAGGATCATCCATTCTTGGTATCACGAGAGGAATATCTCATATGTACTTGCTCAGACAAATCCCTGGCCTGGGTCATTCAGATTGAGAGAGGAGTTCTCCGCGAGAATATGATTAGAGCGAGACTATGCAGATTCCGTTTGCGACCTAATAGTACCATATCCAATATACGGTCTCTGGGATATTAGTTGGATGAAGGATTATAGATACACGATAACTGTGGACAGACAGTTTCGATGGATTTGATCCTCCTGTACCATTTGGGGGCTATGGCGTAGTGGCCTAGTACGTTCATAGTCGATAAGTCGAATGAATTCTTATGAGGATAATAATTCACTATATCATCAGGAGTTCTAATGGGAGTGACTCACGACCAGCTCAGTATCGGGCCTAGAGGGTCATACACATACGATGGATGCTTTAACGAATAGAGAATTGGATGGAGATCCAATTAGCCCATTTTCTCATTAGATGAGACCCTTTGTTAATGGGCTCCTTGGTTGAAGTCAAGTTAGAGGCCTAAGGAGATTATTGGATAGAGATCCAATAATGCAAGTTTAGTGGGTAATTGGATGGAGATCCAATACCAACTGAGGCAGGAGCCCTTGGGTTTTTTCGTGGCTCTCAATCAATATGAGGGGAGACTCATGGTTGATGGGCTATAACTTTGGCCTCCCCCTCCTATTCTCCTCCCTCTCTCTGTGCAAGAGTTGCGAGATCAGATTGGAGGAGTTTTGCTATAGAGATCTATCGTATGGATACTGCTAGAAAGGAGGGCGCTTGACCTCCTTCATCCTCTCCATCCGGATCTAGAAATATAGGGATTTACGATCTCCCTAGGCAATCAATCTATCACATGACACAGTTTTATCAGTTTTTATGGCTTTCTTGCGACCCCAATCTTTTGCACGATGATTTCATCTGTATGGGAAATTGGTTTTTTATTTTGATAGTGCGGTACTCATGCATGTCCGTCCGCAAAGGTCAGCCTTCCCCGAGATCTCCTAGGGTCCCTTAGACTTACAAAAGAGAAAACGGCCCCGAAGAAGCAGTTCCAACGGGATCCACAAGCAACTGCTTAAGCAAACACTTTATAAAGCCAGATATAAATTACACCCATGAACATTATAAACTCCGAAAGGTTGCACACAAAGGATAATAGTTCATTACAGACCAAAGTCCCTGCAAGTGCTTACAAGACACACTCATATTTACAAGCCAAAATCAGCCACAAAGCAAACCAAACTAGGGCTACTAAGCCTACTGCAAGCCCGCTACTTGCTGTACAAGGTATATACATAAACCGAAGGACATGGACAAACATGAGCATTTCATCGAATACCTTGTTTACATTTTTGTTCATGACAGCACGACTTAGGTAAAATCAGCTAAGCCCATGACATTGTGGTATCAAAGCGGGACAAGCATATGCAGAAACACTCGCCACACAAACATGGAGGACCTAGCTAGGCTATATGGTAGATAGCCAGCATGCGTAACCGTTTAGGGGAAACGGATATTGAGATGTAGAGAAAGGAATCACTTAGAGGAGCGAACATCTAGGCTGGACATTCAGAGAAATATCTAACCCTTTGCGCGAGAGGCACCACGAGGACAAGCAAGCGAGGTAGAATATATAGCGCATAAAGATTGGGATGGCTGAGTTCGACCTATGGCTCAGCGTTGGCAACCAAACATGATGGTGCTCAAGGCAAAGCGTGGCACTTGGTGAAAGATGAGACCGTGTAAAGTGGGATGTGTTGCACAATGACCGTAAGAGTTATGCAAAGCTCACAGTGGTGAGAGGAATTGCTAACTCAAAGATTCGGTACTCATGCAGGGCTTATATACG
Source organism: Ensete ventricosum (assembly GCA_029747655.1). NCBI lineage: Eukaryota > Viridiplantae > Streptophyta > Magnoliopsida > Zingiberales > Musaceae > Ensete > Ensete ventricosum. The sequence goes on along the minus strand of JAQQAF010000008.1, from coordinate 35,462,491 downwards.
GACGACGGAGTGTTTATGTCCATCCCAAGGCGCGATCGAAACTCGACGCCATGGAGCATCAAAACTTTCTCTTCGACATAGAAAGGATACATCCGTAGGCGGCTGAAATGTGCAATGAGTACGACACATCGCTAGACCTTGAAGGGTGCGGTGGGGACTGTATTGGCAAAGAGTCACAATCTAGTAAGTGCATTTGCGGGGCAGAACAAGGCACAAGTTGTTCAGCAAGACAGAGTAGTCCAAAGGGGATGGTGGTCTCCGCAACTTCTAATGGGAGGAATACAAGAGGAAAGTTGCTCCAACATGACAGATATCCAGGAGGGATAAGTCCTAGTTCTCTAAAGGGAGAATAATGTGCAACATACCACACATATTGAGGAAGAGTTCCTCAATGCTATATCTTCACAAAGCTTAATGGACCAAGCGAGTGACGAGGAGTCATCGCATCATCTCGAATGAGGTAATGCATTGGTGGATGCATTTCGAGATCAAGTGGGGGAGCAATCCAAGGTAACATCATATGAAGGCACACTTAGAGTCGATGTGGAATTCGAACTCAATGGATGGCTAACCCGTGGGTGGACGCGAGGGCCACTATAAATTTAATGCAAATCGAGGAGCGGAGCGACTTAGGTAGAGCTCGGTGAAGTATCCAAGCCGTATGAAGGGAGTCGACATAGAAGATGGAACATGGAGCGAAGGCACGGAGCTTTCCTTGGACAGAGGTCAAGGGCATGAACTCTTGTAGAGGCAAGAGTGAAATCATGTCATTCCATGGGTTCCTCATTATGATGGGGCGGACTTATCTTGCATGGTGCTAAAGACAAAGGGAGCTTCGAGGCATATGCAAGTTACCTTAGAGATACATTTGACGGAGTAACTAAGGTGATTCAACTTACAACGACGAAGTTGGGATCATGAGACCTTAGCACGGGGAAAGAGAACACAAAGGCGGGTACTCTTGAAGATATGCCACAGTGTTACCATTCGAGTTGTCAGGAACAAGTGGTGCATAGTGGAGATTATGCTGGTAGGGGATAGAGGCCCAAGATCCAGACAATGGTGCACCAATTCTAGCGAAGTCAAGGGACATTAGGAGCTACTAGGCGACAGACTGTCCTAGAGCTATGCTTCGTCCGGGTGTGACCCAAGAGTGGGTGGACGAAGGTGAATTGCCAAGGGAGCGAACCAAAAATCGTAGATGGCGGAGGCCCTACGATGTGTTAGCAAAGGCCACACATAGAGAAGCCGTAGTCCAAGTTCATCACACGAGAATCTGTATGCAATAGAGATATCACCAGGAGGTGACATGATGCAGCGAATCATGATGGAGTAGTTCGTGGTAATGCAACATAGGCGATCATGTCCCGTGAGGGACATGATCATGCAGAGGTATAATCAGGAGTTACTGGGAGCTCCACTTTAGTGTATGACATAATAAGAAGGACTGTGGATTCAATGAGTGAATGCTATGGTACCACAGAGACGGGTCTTCGTGTGTGCATCGGAGCTTACATTGGATAAAAGCCTTAGTCATCAGCATATGGGGGTTGTATACACCGAGGAAGAAGTCCAAGTGCAAGTACTGGGGAGTTCCATGGAGGGGGATGTGATCATGTGAATAATCAGGAGCTGTTGGTAGCTCCACTTCAGTCAACAATGCAATGGCAAGAAGGGCTATGGATTCAAGGGGTGAATGTCATGGTACCGCAGAGGCGGGTCTTCCGTGTGTGCGCAACGAAGCTTGCATCAAATGAAAGCCTTAGTCATCAGCATATGGGGGTTGTGTACCACCAAGAGAGAAGTCAGATTGTAAGTACCAGTGAGTCCCATGGAGGGGATTTGATTATACAAAGGTATAATCAGAGCGACTAGAGAGTTGGACTGCTTTAGTGCTCATATTCGCTTAAGGGAGCCCGGCAAGTCAGAGGACAAGGCCGAGTAAGCGAACGTTGCTACCAAGGAAGCTTAGGAGAATAGAATCAGCGTAAGCCCTGCAACAATATGGCAGAGGCCGTGCATGAGAGTTACAGTTTGTCTTTCCAACGACCAAGGAGAACTGCTAGAAGGACACAGTAGTGTTGAAGCAGGTGGTCAAAAGGGCGAGGAAGCGACGACGAGTCCAGTGGAGCTCAGCTACCTAAAAGCAAAGCGTCGGCTAGAAAGGAGATGGACTCGGAGGAGCACCACAGTGCCGCAGAGGTAGATCTACTGATCGCGAAGGAAGGGATGAAGATGCATGCAAGGTAATGGATACTAGGGCTATGGGCTTGGCAGCACCATAGTACCACAGAGGCGGGACTTCCGTGGAGTCATCGATCCCTTGCTCTCATAGAGGGAGAGCATTGGTCGTAAAAGGGGCCGAGGAGGTGGAGAATGTAAAGGCAAACTCCAAGTACCAAGACAGGGCGGAACGACAGAGGCCCAAGAACTTCATAAGATCAATGTCGATAGACTTCTCATCAAGATAGCCGAAAGCGAGGGACTTCAGGTTGATGCAGGAGTGCTCGACCAAGGAACAAAGTAGGCAGTATGCGGTACTATACCTTTTCTACTCAAAGGAGTAGGCGACAAAGGTGATGGAGAAGACGGTACAACCCCAGACGTGACCAGAACTAACAAACATTCTATCTAGTTCTTATGCTGCAAACAACTCTACATGTTAGGTATTCCTATCTAATTATTTTTGCACCATAAATGTGTACCTTGTTTAGGTGTACACATAGCAGCATGGCTTTTAGAAAATTAGCAAAAATCTTATCCATATCTCTCGCGTCTCCTAGACGATCTTTTTAGCTTCAGTCATTTGAAAATGTACACAGCAATATGACCAAATATGTGCTGGTGGTTCCCCTTGTAAGACCAACATACGGGGGTTGTGCAATCTGGTAGGAAGGAGTCGGCTCGGTTCAGCGGACGTGCCTAAGATTTCAGCAAGCTTCTCCAAGCACTGTGTCGAGATTATCTTTTCCTCGTTCTCTCCTTTCCCACATAAGGTCACCTATTTTCTTTTGTTATTCATAAGGTCGTTGGAGCTCCTGGTGTTGGAGAGGATGGTGACGGGCTGATGCTTACTGATGCCATCGATGTCCAATATCTATGGTGGAGCATAAAAGGTTCAGGTGACTGATTGTGGTTTTTCCTTCATATCCTTCTCCTAAGACTCAAGAGCTATATCTTTGAGTTTGGGTTCTTCAATGGGCTGAACCAATAGAGGTCTCTCTTCTTTACAATGGTGGTTTCGGCTCCATAGTTTATTACAATGCCAACATAGACCCTTTGCCGATCTATCATGAAACTCTTCTCTTGTTAACTTTTTCGACTGAGGTGACTAGCTAGTGGTAGATGGGGCCGAGAGTCTTTGGTCCTCCAAGTATCTTGGTCCTGTCTTCGTGTAGTCGTGCGAAGGAGATGGCTGCCTTAAGTGTGTATGGTTGTCGTGCTTTAACTTCTTCTTGAATCTCTGACTTCAAGCCCTCAATTAAAGTCCTCAATATCTATTTTTCAGACCAATCACAAGTTTGATTAGTTAACCTTTCAAACCTGATTTGGTACTCTTGGATGGTAGAGGTTTGACGGATCTTCGTTAGTTCTTTGTCAAGGTTCTTGTAATTGATTGGTGCTGAAGGTTTATATTCTTTTGGTTGGGATGTGGCTATCATACTCTGAGCATCTTGATTGAGGTGCCCTTCTTGAAGTTGTACAATGGAGATCGACGTCGTCGTGGTGTAGGGTTGTCATATCTTATCCTCACTTCTTATCCCTGATGGGTTCTTTTTTTAATCAGAATTTGCTCCATGTTGTGATCTTCTTGGGCTTGGTGATTAGCTCAATCTAAACTCCTTGAAGAGAGTAGTAATTTAGCATTCATACGTGTCTCGAAAGCCTCCAATTTGGCTTCGAATAAGCCCAGCGATGTCATTACGTAAGGATCTCCAACCTGTCAAACAAACTGACTAAAAAGTGTAGCTGTAATTTTCAGGTTGAAGGCAGTGAAAGGTAGCAATGTTGGGACTATGGAGGTGAAGTCTCCAAGTGGAGGATGGTAGCCAAGGGTAGCAGTGACGATGGAGGAAGAAGAGGGCAGCAGCAACGTCGGTTACGACTACGCTGCAACTTCGTGGCTGTAAGTGGCGTCGGTTGCAGCAAGAGTGCGGCTGCAATAGGAGGAAGACGGGGCAACGATGTACACGGCTATTGTAGAGGATGGTAGCAGTGGTATGGAGCGAGAGATGGCTATGATTGTATTCAATTTGTTGCTTGTCACAATCAAGATAGTTGGTAGTGAATGATTGTTACGGGCTGTGATGTAAACAAATTGCAGCGAAAGATCGCTGCTGGTAGCTTTTTGCCACAAGGATCACTGTTGGTTGCGATCAAGGAGAACAGTAGCAAGAGGTCATTGTTGGCAGCATTGGACGATGAAAGATGCATGTTACGGTTGAAGGGATAAGGGAGATTGGGCAGCTGAAAGATTGGTGGACCGAAGGCTTCAGTTTTTGGGTGCAGTTTGTGGCTATTTTGGGTGCGATTTGGGACTGCGGTTTTGTGGAGTTTAGGCTGCAAACTTGTGTGGTTTTAGTGTTGTGATAGTAGTAGATGAAGGTTAAAGAAATATATTTTAGATCTAGGATAGATGGTAGCAAAGGTAGGTGTATCAGTAAGGAAAGTTGGTTAAAAAGGTAAGTGGATCGATAAGGAAGTAGGCTGCGATTATGGCTGATTTGGGTGGCTATTTGGTTTCAGTTTAGGATAGGATTTTGAAGGGTTTTTAGTAAGGATGGTAGGGTTTACTGATGAGGAAAAGGGAGTCTAAAATCTCACAAAAAATAGCACTCAAATCCGATAGAATTTGATGAAAAAAAGTACAGTGATATGTAGTCGTGCTGAACAGATTTTACGTCGGAGAAACGATGACTTCTCTACACAATTTCCAGAGCAAAGTTCAAGAAAATTATGCAGAATACTAGTAAAAAGTTTGGTAAAATTTTGGCAGCGTAACATTAGGGAAATAGGATAAAATATGAAAGGTAGATCCTTCATCGTAAAAATTTTAGAACTACGTGTTGGTGAAAGATTGCACAAGAAAACTAGTTCCAAAAGGAATTTTTTCGAGAAATCAATCCCAGATGAAAGCCAAGTTGATCTTTGGAATTGTCTAAAATTTTGGCCAAAAAGGATGAACAAACGTTTAGTTTCAAGAGGCCAATAGATGGAAGGCAGATTCTCCATCGTAAAATTTCAACACTACGCGATAAAGAATCATAGTGCTATATGTCTTGATCCAGATGGAGTTTTTTATGAGATCAGTCTTATATGAAAGATAAGATGATCTACAAAATTGTATAAAAGTTTCAGCCAAAAAGGATGATTAAAAGTTCAGTTCCAAGAAGCAACAATCAGTTGAAATTTTGTATAGTGTTTCGCCTTCACAACGATGATAATGTTTGCGACGATAAAATTTTGTAGCAAAGAAATTTTGGAAAAACTTCTCCCATATATAAGATAGAGGAATAGTAGTAGCAAGAGGCGTGGGCTTTGGAGTTTTTACCAGATCTTTGATGTTGATGCAAAGGAAGGCAGCAGATTGATGGATCTACGGCTTGGTGAGCGACGATGGAGGCGGCGTCAAAAGCAATTGGGGGAATTGCTTGGGAAGGTGGAGGTGTGGATGACAGCTATAGGGGCAACAAGATCACTGCTCTGATACCAGATGATAGAACCCCAGAAGGAGCTATATAGATTTTGACCCTTGAGGGGGATCAACCCTTGGAACACTATAGGGTTCCTCCCTCCTAGATTCTGCACAAGACTGAATAAAATTGATAATTGCTTGATCAAGAGGGGGGGCGGCTACATCTTTAAATATGGATCAAAACCCTAGGCTAAGGGGGTGCTTGCCTAAGTAAAATTATCCATTTTCCCCTCCTATAGCCGACTTGCCTTAATAGGAATAGGGGGGTGGCTAGGTTGGCTCTATAGCCGACCTAAGCAGGGAGGAACCCTGGCCGACCAACCCAGTAAGGGAGGTGGCTGCCACTAAGCCCTAAGGGCTAATCTAAACCCTAGTCATACTCTTTTATAAGATAGGAGTGGCTTTATTACAATATAACAAGGTTTTATTGACTACTTCTTAGTGAGATTAGGACTCAACCCTGCTAGAGTCCTATCAGTGTACTTGATGAAGTACAAATCTGAAGCCTTTGAGAAATTCAAGAAATATAAGGAGGTGGAAAACTAAATTTGAAAGAGTATTAAGACTCTTCGATCAGATCGAGGATGAGAGTACTTGAGTATGGAGTTCACCCATTTCCTCAGGAAAAATGGAATCCTATCCCAGTGGATACCTCCTTATATACCTCAGCTCAATGGTGTATCAAAAAGGAGAAATTACACGCTGTTAGGCATGGTGCAGTCCATGATAAGTTTCAGTGACCTACCCATCTCATTATAGGGTTACGCCCTAAAGACTGCAGCTTACCTTCTGAACAGAGTTCTATCAAAGTCGATAGTGTCTACACCATATGAGATATGGAAAGGAAGGAAGCTCGATCTTAAGGTGGTTAAGATTTGGGGTTGTCCTGTCGACGTTATAAGACACAATCCTGACAAGTTGGAATCAAGGCTGGAACGGTGCACGTTCGTGGGATACCCTAAGGAGACTTTGGGGTATTACTTCTATTATCCCAAGGATCGAAAGGTCTTTGTTGCCAAGAGAGCTGTGTTCCTTAAGAATGAACACATTCTTGGTGGAAACAGTGGGAGTGAGATAGAGTTGAACAAGGTTGGAGAACTTAGCTCAAGCATCATTCTAGAGTCCAAGTCTGTTCAGGTACCTAACACACAAGTTTCAACTTTGGGTAGGTTTAGCAGAGTGTCTCACCCTCTTGAAAGATATATGAGACATATCAGTGAAGAGGACTCTCAGGATATTGATCCTCAGACCTACAAGGAGGCTATTATAAGTATAGACTCCGGGAAGTGGCAAGAAGCCATGAATTCTGAGATGGATTCTATGTACTCTAATAAGGTTTGGAACCTTGTGGATACACCTTAGGGTATCATACTCATCGGCTACAAATGAATCTTTAAGAAGAAGATCGGAGTAAATGGAAAGGTAGAGACCTATAAGACAAGACTGGTAGCTAAAGGATATCGTCAAATACAAGGAGTTGACTATGACGAAACCTTTTCACCTGTAGCCATGCTTAAATCCATTAGAATTCTTTTGGCCATTGCAGCATACTATGACTATGAGATCTAACAGATGGATGTCAAAACGGCATTCCTCAATGGCAGTGTACAGGCTGCTCATATCCATTTATGGATTAAAGCAAGCTTCCCGAAGTTGAAACATAAGATTTGATGAGGCAATCAGATCTTATGACTTCGTTAAGAACAAAGATGAGTCTTGTGTGTACAGGAAGGTAAGTTGGAGCGTTATCATCTTCTTGGTGCTATATGTGGATGACATCCTAATCATTGGGAATGATGTAGTAATGCTCTCTATAGTAAAGATACGACTATCCGAAAACTACTCCATGAAAGACTTAGGGGAAGCATCCTATACTTTGGGGATTCAGATCTACAGAGATAGATCTAAGAAGATGTTTGGTTTGTCCCAGTCCAGGTACATTGACTCCATTGTCAAAAGATTTGGCATGGAGAATTTCAAGAGAGGTCTTATACCGATGAGACATGGAATATCACTTTCTATGAGTATGTCTCCAAAGACTCCCGAAGAAAGGACAGTCATTGATAGAATACCCTATGCCTCAACAATAGGGTCTATCATGTATGTTATGCTATGTATCAGACCTGATATAGCGCATTATCTGAGTATCACAAGCAGGTATTAGGCGGATCCAAGTTTGGGACACTAGAAGGCAGTAAAGTGTATCCTTAAGTACTTGAGAAGGACTAAGAATCTTTTATTGGTATATGGAGAATGTAGCCTCCAGGATGAGGGCTACACGGACTCGAGTTTTTAGTTTGGCATTGATGATAGCAAGTCAAACTTAGGGTATATTTTTACCCTGAATGGAGGAGCAGTAAGCTAGAAGAGTTTCAAGCAAGATACTATTGCTGACTCAACCATAGAGGCGAATACATTACTGCAGCAGAAGCAGCAAAAGAAGGAGTGTGAATGAAGAAGTTTATCAGGGATTTGGGAGTCGTACTAAGCAGTGTGGGGCTGACTCCCATATAGTATGATAGCAATAGGGCGATAGCACAAGCAAGGGAACCCAGGTCTTATTAGAATTGTTCTAAGGAGGTTCTAGTTGATTAGAGCGATCACGACCCATAAAGATATAACAATGAAAATAGTTTCATCCAAAGATAACATTATAGATCCACTAACGAAGCCGCTGGCTCAGATTGTATTTAGGTGTCACAGGGGTCTGATGGGGATCAGACAAATAGGTGATTGACTTTAGGTCAAGTGGGAGATTGCTGGTTACAGGTGTCCTGCAAGCCAATCATGTGAGTGATGGCACGTGTGACACGTTGTGCGATCTTTTTTCTTATGATTAATATTGGCATGTTCTCACATTATATTATCTGTAACATATATATTGTGATGTCCTTGGTTCTATGCAATGAGAATCGGATCGTGATAAGATCACGATAATGAGATTAATTCACCTTTAAACACAGATCCTAAATAATCTCAGTCATAGATTACTTGAGAGGGACATTGAGATAACCGGACAAACCGATGTATTATATACTCGTCCATATGATGGAGGTGGTTGGTTTCACAGCTACTTATGTGAAGATACTAAGGATATAGTACAGGTGCTCATTCGATTATAGAATATTGTATGGTTAATGATACCTAATGTCAGACAGCATTTCTATAGTTCCAGTTGTGTATCTGGTCCTTTGACTTGAGACACCAAGGATGCCTTGTATAAGTATTTTTTTCTTTGACGCTAGACTTATAGGTTTGGAAAGTTCCAGATCTGGTACAGCTGGTTATCGGGATTGGTAGTCAATCTTACGAAGGCAATTGAGTGTCAATAGAAGATTATCCACTCTCGGTATCACGAGAGGAATATCTCATATGTGCTTGCTCAAACAAATTCTTGGCTAAGGTCATTCAGACTGAGAGAGAAGGAGTTCTCCATGAGAATCTGATTAAAGCGAGACTATGATAGATTCTATATATGACCTAACAGTACCATGTCCAATATACGGTCTCTAGGATATTAGTTGGATAAGAGATTATAGATACACGATAATTATAGATAGACAGGTCTCATGGATTTGATCTCGTATACCGTCTGGGAACTATGGTGTAGTGGCCTAGTACGTCCATGGTCGATGAGTCGAGTGAATTATTATGGGGATAATAATTCACTATATTAGAAGGAGTTCTAATGGGAGTGACTCACGACCAGCTCGGTATCAGGCCTAGAGGGTCACACACATATGGTGGATGCTTCAGCGAATAGAGGATTGGATGAAGATTCAATTAGCCCCTATTCTTGTTAGATGACCCTATACTGATGGGCTCCCTAGTTGAGGCCCAATTAGAGGCTTAAGGAGATTATTGGATAGAGATCCAATAATACAATGTTAGTAGGTAATTGGATTGAGATCCAACACCCACTAAGGCAGGAGCCCTAGGGTTTTTGGCGGCTCTCTATAAATAGGAGGGGAGACTCATGGTTGATGGGCTACAACTTTGGCCTCCCCCTCCTATTCTCCTCCCTCCCTCTACGCAAGAGTTGCGAGATCATATTAGAGGAGTTTTGCTATAGAGATCCATCGTATGGATATCGCTAGAGAGGAGGATGCTTGACCTCCTTCATCCTCTCCATTCGAATCTGGAAATACAGGGATATACGATCACCCTAGGTAATTAATCTATCACATGATATGGTTTTATCGATTTTTATGGCTTTTTCATGACCCCAATCTTTTGCATGATGATTTGATCTATATGGGAAATTAGTTTTTGTTTTGATTTTCGTTGTACATGTGATACTCCTGCTGAGGTTTCCCAACAATTGCATCTCCATCTACGATAGAAACCTAAGGGTTCCTATCACACACATAGTTTAAAAGTCAATCGTTTACACGAGCAACCTGGCTCTGATACCACTGTTGAGAAACCCAGTGGGAGCATCACATACACAATGGAAGAAGAAAAAAAATAGATTTATCACGTATATCAAATCGTCATGTAAAGATTGGTGGGTGAAAAACTCGTAAAAATAAAAACTACGATACATGAGAGATTTATTACCTAGGGAGATTGTATATCCCTGAAAATCCAGATCTAGATGGAGAGGATGAAAAAGGTCAAACATCTTTCTCTCTAGTGGCATCCACACTATGGATCGTTGTAGCGATGCTCCTCTAATTGCAACCCAAAAACTCGCAACTCTTGCACAGACGGAGAGAGGAGAATAGGAGGGGACGACCAAAGGTGCAGCCTATCACTGTTGTGCAGCCCCTACCTCTTATTTATAAGGAGCCACCAAAAACCCTAGTAGATTCTGCCTTAGTGGGTATTAGATCTCTATCCAATTACCCACTAATCGTGGATTATTTGGTCTATATCCAAGAATCTCAATTAATCTCTATCTGGGCCTCATGCAAGGAGCCCATCAATGTTGGGTCTTATCCAATGAGAACAGGGGCTAATTTGATAACTCATATCCAATCCTCTACTACTGAAACATCCACCATATATGTGTGACCCTCTAGGCCTAATACCAAGCTAGCCATAAGTCCTACATATCATAACTCCTTCTCACTCAATAATTATTATCTCACAATAATTCACTCGACTTATCGACTATAGATGTACAAGGCCACTATGTCATAGTCCCTATATGGTACAGGGGATCTTATCCATTGGACCTATCTGTCCTTAGTTATCATATATTTATAGTTCCTTATCCATCTGAAAGATCGTGCATTGTGTCACACGTGCTATCACTGATGTGATTGGCTTACAATGCACCTATAACTAGTAATTGGGCCCGTTAAAGGGCCAAATCAATAGCCTAATATAAGCTTGGGCAGTGATACCGCCAAGCCACCGCCTGAGTTAGCCGATAAGCACAAATGATGCTTGTCAGTGCTGTTGACGATGGTAACACCTAGGACGATAATAGCACTACCCAAAATTCAAAAATTATCGAGGCAGTATCACTTGAAAGTCCAAAATTATGATGTCAAAAGTTACAGTGATAGTACCACCATGTATTAGTGGTAGTAACACGCGTAACTCAAAATTTTAGAGATTTAAATTTTTTTGGCTCCATTTTCTAACCCTTGTAGAGCTTAGAAATACCCCATTAAAGATTAGTTGATGAAGTATTAAATTTTGAGCTGGTGAAGAAGGGTTGTAACTCTCTCTTTGAGCATTATTTGAGTCTCTTCCTCTTTCTTGAGTTTAGTGGTAATTCCAAGTTGTAAGAGATGAGAGATATTGTAAAAAGTGAGTATGGAGGTTCTCTCCTAAGCCTCTTAAAAGGAGAAAAGCTATAACTATTGGTTATAGGCACCCTGCAAGCCAATCACATGAGTGATAGCACATGTGACACGCTGCATAGTCTTTTTGTATTATTTTTATTATCGATATTTTCTCACATTATATTATCTGTTATACATATATTATGATGTCATTGGTTCTATGCAATGAGAATTGGATCATGATGAGATCATGATAATGAGACTGATTTACTTTTAAACACAGATCCTAAATAATCTCAATCATAGGTTACTCGAGAAGGACATGAGACAGCCGGATAGACTGATGTACTGTATACCTATCCATATGATGGAGGTGGCTGATCTCACAACGACTCGTGTGGGACCATTGTGGGTATAGTACAGGTGCTCATTAGAGAATGAGTTTACTTATTGATCCGTTTACGGATTATGGTATAGTTAATGATACCTAACGTTAGACAACGATTCCATAGTCTCAGTTGTGTGTCTAGTCTTTAGACTTGAGACACCAAGGATGTCTTATTTGAGCATTCCTTTCTTTAACACTGAACTTACAAGTCTATAAAGTTTTAAATTTGGTACAACTGATTATCTAAATTGGTAACCAATCTTATGAATGTAATTAAGTGTCAATAGAGGATCATCCACTCTAAGTATTGTGAGGGGAATACCTCGTGTGTTAGCACTCAAGCAAATCCTTGGCCAGAATCGTTCGAATTGAAAGAGAATGAGTTCTCTGGGAGAATCTGATTAGTGTGAGACTCAGACAGATTTCGTATATAGCCTAATAGTACCATGCCCAATATACAATCTCTAGGATATTAGATGGATGGGGGGCTATAGATACATGGCAACTGAAGATAGATAGGTCTAATAGATTTGATCCCCTATACCATCCGGGAACTATGACATAGTAACCTAGTACATTCATAATCGATTAGTTGAGTGAATTATTATAAGATAACAATTCACTAATTTAGAAGGAGTTCTGATAGGAAGAACTCATGGTCAGCTCGGTATTAAGCCTAGAGGGTCACATACATGTAGTGGATATTTCAACGAGTAGAGGATTGGATATGGGTTATTCAATTAGCCCATGTTCTCATTGGATGAGACCTAATATTGATGGACTTATTACATGAGGCCCAATTAGAGGCCAATTGAGATTATTGGATAAAGATCCAATAATCTAAGATGAGTGGATAATTGGATGGAAATATAATATACACTAAGGCGGGATCCATTAGGATTTTTGGTAGCTCTTAATAAATAGGAGGCAAGGGTGACATCATAGTGATAGGTTATACCTTTGGCCGCCCTCTCTTATTTTCCTCCCTTCCTCATCTTCTCAACTGACCAGCCCCTCCCTCCTACGAGAGGGCAATGATGAAGATAGCAGATCTTCTTTTATGAGTGTTGTGAGAATGTACGCATAAAAGTTGAGATTTTTTGGGCTACGATTGGAGGAGTATCGTTGCGATGTTCCATCTTGTGGATATCACCAAAGAGGAGGATATTTGACCTCCTTCATCCTCTCTATCTAGATATGAAATTTCAAGGATATACAATCTCCTTAGGTAATCAATCTCTCACTTATCATAGTTTTTGATTTTGCATTTTCTTCAAGCACCAATCTTTGCATGACGACATGATAACTATAGAAAACCAGTTTTGTTTTGTTCTTCCGCTACACATGTGATGTTCTTTTATGGTTTTCCTACAATTAACAAGGGTAGTTGATCTTCATCTATTAGAAAGAAGATGGGTAGTGAATGTCGATGGCCACAAAGGAAGAGGAATTAGGAGTGGATGTAGGTTGGAAAGGTCAAACAACTATCAATCAATTTGAATTGTTTCTCTTACTTTTGATTTGTTGTTGCTTTCTCATTCACTTTACTCACAATTCTTACTCTCATTTTTGTTTAATCGTGTCTATGACACGGATTTATCGATCGAACTTTCAAATTGATAAAAATTTGTATAGCACTAACTCTCCAGACCCTGAAACCCCATGAGGTGCTAAGAGGGACATCTATAATGCTTTCATATTTAAGAAGGGTTGTTTTCCTTTTGAGTATCTAAGGATGCTTACTATCCTAAAAGAAGTAGTAAATCCCACCTTTTTGGTTTAGTGCAACCTGTTGTTTGATAAGATTGGGAAAGAACTTGGCAAAGGACTTATTTATCGTATGTGAGTCATGTCATTCTGAGTAACTCTATGTTAAATTTTATTCCTCTTCACTCCTTAAGTATCTCTTGGATGCTGAATGTTATCCTTGATGGGATTATGAGATTCACTCCTAAAGTGCCTCTTTGATGCCGAATGTTATCCTTAAGTGTCTCTTGGATGCTGAATGTTATTCTGGGTAAAAACTCCTATGGTTTACATCTCCTACCTTGGGAGAGTATCACTCTTTCTAAGATTGAGAGGGACTTAGGGTATTAAGGACCTACACCTTATGAAATTTACATTGCAAAGGAGCAGGATTTTGGAATATTTGAACAACTCTTAGAGCTTGTGGGTTGATGTTGTTAGGGCTACATATGGTTGTGTTGAGTCATGAAATTTGTAATTTTCTTCCAAAAATAGTCGGTGTTAGAGATTATTTTTAACTTCTTTGAAATTTACTTGATGGTTTTTCCATGTTTTTGGGCAACTATTTATAATTAGTGCCTTTTTGGATCTTTAGATTTTACATTCATTGATTTCTTTTAAGGTAATATTATGTAATATTCTTAAATTGGAGCATCCATGTATGGTTTTGGATTTGCACAGATTGGATTTTCTATTTAGGAGTGTCTTTAATACAGGAGTGCCTAATTTGCTACAGTCAATTCATGTATATCTTACTGATTCTATTATATTATCTAAAGCCCACAATGTCCTTTAATCCAAACCTCTCAAATATGACAGTTTATGAGAATTTGCCCTAGAGAAAGTTAAAACTGCTTCATTAATAAGTGGTCTAGTAGGCAGAAAGTTAAAATTGTTTCAATGTGCTTATCTTCATGACTAACGAATGCATTAATGGGATTAGTTACTAGCTGCAAAGTACTAAATTTTGTAGTTCTCTATACATGGAGAGTTGTTTCACTTTTAGAGTTATAAAGGAGTTTAGAATATGATTGTATTGGCAGAAGATCTTTTGAGTTGTTAGAACCCTTGTGGATTCTAAACTTGGGGTGATCTCTATAGGGGATTGGCCTCCTTGGAACTTTATAGGGGTTCCTCCCTCCTTGATTTTCTACACAAAGGCTGAAAAATAATTGATCTATTGATGATGAAAAATGGTTGATTCAAGACTATTTATAGGGCTTCTAAACCCTAACTCCTAATATGATTTCTATTCAAGACTCCTACTCCTAACAACTATAACTCCAACTCTAAGGAGCAACTCCTACTTCTAACAACTCCAACTCCAACTCTAAGAAGCAACTCCTACTACCAACAACTTCAACTCCAACTCTAAGAAGCAACTCCTACTTCTAATAGACTTCTCTTCCCCTCAACTCCTAAGCCATAGCCAACTAGGTGGCTGGCGGCTATAGGAGACTCCTACTCAATCTAAGAGAGAGTCCTAGCTAGATGAAACTCTCCCCTCTTACCCTAGTCGGCCTCTCTTAGAAGGAGGAGGCGGCTAGGACACTCTCATCCTATAAGGACTCCTCCTTAACCCTAGCCAACCACTTCTTTACTAGGGGGTGGCAGCTAGATTAGGGTTTATTACATTCATGACTCAATTGACTCTAACTCGTATCTAACTCCGACTCCTAATCCGACTTCAGTTCAGTCAAATCCTAATCCTACAAGGATTTGGGCTAATTTATTATAATAGACTCAAATCTTCTCCTAGTCGATCTAATGTCAAGTGTAGGTTGGCCAACAAGGCCTAATTTAAGGACTCGACTCAATCAACTAGGACCCGACGCAGCTAGGGTCATAACAGACCCATCTTCTTCAAATCAGTCTTATCCTCAAGGCTAAGCTTCATGTCACCAGGTCTTGATCTACAAATCCTCATGAGGATCCCTCTTGGCCCCTATAGCAGATGCATCCTGCTCTTACGGTAAAGCATCAGTAGTAGTGATTGGACAGTGATGTATCATGATCCTGTGATCCCATGCAATCATCAACTGAACATAGTCCTCCATTAACTTGGGTGTTGGGTGGATAGATCTGGGCTGAGTCATCCTCTCTAAACTTTCATTTACGGTGAGATTCCTAGAGGATCAATTACAATTTTGAATTAGTAGGTCGATCTGATCCATAAGTTACAGCTCCAATATGATCTCCAATTTTGTAGGGTCCAAAGAAATTGGGAGACCACTTTCATGAAGCTCGGTTCTTCATAAATTCCTACTGGTAGGGATGAAGATGAAGGAAGACTTTATCTTTAATAGCAAACTTCCTTCTACTCTGGCGTTTGTCGGGCAGCTATTTCTTTCTAGTGTGAGCTAGCATGTGGTTATTCTTTAATGGTAGTCAGGCTTTCCTTTGTGATGGTGGTTGCCCTCTAGTAGAGTCCATGGTAAAGTGAGCCTGATCTAAGTTTGGAGGGAGTAAAAGCTGTAATTTTTTACGACTTAATTTTATATCCTCTTCGTGTTGTTGTCATGTATCATCAAAGCCACAATTCAGCATTAGTCAGTATTTCCTCATCGTAGATTGATAGCTTCAGGTGATATGGGGAGAGGGCTTTCTTGATGTAGGCTAGGGGTTAGTCACCTTGCATGTAGATAACACAAATTCTAGCTCCCGATGCATCAATAATAAATACTTTGTCGGAGTCGAGTAAAGCTAGCACTGGCGAAGAGTAGGGGCTGCAACTTGGCTGAATGACTCCTGTTTCAAGCATCTCTTCTTCAATCCTCTCTATTTTAGCTTTTGAGAGGTGAAGACAATGATATGACCAAGTGTTTGATGCTAGTTTACCCGGAAGAATCAGAATTCGATGGTCATGTTGGTGGGTAGAAAGTAGGTTGCGCGGTTCAACGAAAATGTCTAAAAATTTAGCAAGCAATTAGAGAAGCTTTGGGTCTTCAATTTTTATTAGCTCCCCTATAGAGTGCTGTTGAAGTTGCATCAGGAAGCCATTGTTCACGTTGTTCAAAACATTCTCCATTTGATGCGTGCAAATCGTCGTTACGTCACTCCCGCGTTTCCCACCTAGGATGTCCTATTTCTCATGGCTGAAAAATTTCATGATAAATTTGAAAAAATTTCAAGGAATGTCACCTAGCATAGTCAGCCATTTGATGTCGAGCACGGACTTATAATCATCAAGAGGAAGGAGGAAGAAATCAATAAGTATCTCTTGGTCCTGTCATAATAATTTCACCCACGGACATCTTTAGTCGCACTTCAAAATTTGGTCGTCGGCGACCTCAATGTCAAACCTGCTGCAATCTTCATTTTGGAGCATCAATTCGGCATTAACCTTGTTGTTTATAATGTTGTTAGTGCTCTTAGACTTGATGAGGATGGTGACAGGCTGTGGCTTAAGAAATTCTTCAACTTTTGTTGCTTGTAGGTTCGTATGGCTGACTAAAGCGTGAGTTGTGCAATCAGTTGGCTGTGGTTCTTCCTTTGTGTTCTCCTCCTTAGATTCCTGGACCACTTCTTTGGATTCTTCGATAGGTTTTATTATGGAAGGCTTCCCTTTTTCGCAGCGATGGTTGCAGCTCCAAAGTTCGTCATAATACCAACAAAGTCCCTTTGTCGATCTGTCGTGTAGCTCTTCTAACATCAATTGTTTTGGCAGCAAAGGATGGTTGGGGGCAGAGGGAGGTTTATATATTTCTAGTATAGGAGTGGTTCTCATCCTCCAAGCATCTTGGTTGAGCCATTTTTCTTGGATTCGGGTGAAGGAGATTGCAGCCTTCACAGTGAGGGTTGATGCGCTTTAACCACTCCTTTAATTTTCGGCTTGAGTCCTTCGATGAGCATCCTTAATAATTGTATGTCTGACCAATCACAAGCAAGGTTAGATAATTTCTCAAACCTGGTCTACTATTCTTGGATCGTGGAGGTTTGTCGGATCTTGGCAAGTTGTCCGTTGATATTCTTGTACTTGGTTGACCCAAAGCGGTTCAACAGCACGTTCTTGAATTGTATCCACTTTGGAACCCCATGGGTGTATTCAAGACAATTGTACCACCGTATAGCATCTTTTTTGAGGTGGTTGATAGTGGTGTCCACCATGGACTCCTCTGGTGTTCAATAATAGCGGAAGTAATGTTCGACGTGCAAAATCCATCATGTGGGTCTCCTTCCCATTGAGGGAAGTTCACCCTCATGCGTGGCTGCATCATATCAATGGCTCATACTTCCTTTTTGGGAGACCTCTCTAAACTTGCATTTTGCTAGAATTTTGTTGGGCTTAGAGATCGGCCCAATCTAAATTCGACGAATAAGGCACGTAATTTATCCTCTATGCATAATTCAAACACTTCCAACTTGACATCAATTGAACCTTGAGATGTCATTGTGTCTGCCTCTAGATCTGAGATGTCAATATCCTTCTCCTATTGTTGCGTCAGTGGTATGAAATAGTTGGTTGGATTGGTGGCCGAAAGGGATTGTGGATCAGGGGCAGGTGGCTACGGTTTGGGGATGACATGTTGTTATTTTTTTCTTTGTTATTGTTGGGGCTATGATTTAGGGCTAATGTAGGGGTTGTATATGGAGTATAATGGCCTAGTTTTAAGGTTAAGGTTTATGGTTGCTGTTGATGATAGCAACGGATTTGGTCAGTATCGATTGTGGATGCAACAAGTAGTACCAAAAGTAGTGCAGCAAAATTTTTCGACAAGAAGGGTGTTGTTGATGCTACTATTTGGAGCTATTATAGAGGCTATAAGGGGAGTTTGGTGACAAAGGTTTAGGGTTAGAGGGGTGGCTTAGGGTTGCTATTGATGGCAACAACTAGTTTGGTAGGGATTGGTGGCCAAAAGGGTGATAGATCAAGGTCGCAGTTTAGGGTTGATAGCTTACGGTTTAGGTTGTTGTTGGTGCTGCGGTTTGAGGGTGTTGTATAGGCTAGAAAAGATTTTGGTGGTAGTGGTTTGAGGCTAGGAAGGATGGTTTAAGGTTACTGTTAGGGGTAGCAACTAGTTTGGAAAGGTTTGGGTGGTAATGGAAGATAAGATCGATGGAGGAAGGTTGTGGCTCCGAGGATTCACTATTTTAGGCTACAGTTTTTGGTGCTGTTAGGGTATGAAAATAGGTTACGATAGATGCATCTTAAGGCTAGAAAGGTGCCCTAGAGACACCGTAATTGGAGGCAGCAAAGCGGAGGTATGATCAGTTGCTATTGGGAGCTCCACTTCGGTGAACAACACAATGGCAAGAAGGGCTATAGATTCAAGGAGTGAATGCCAAGGTACCGCAGAGGTGGATCTTCCGTGTGTGTGCATCGAATCTTGCATTGGATAGAAGCCTTGGTCATCAGCATATGGGGGCTATGTACTACCGAGGGAGAACTCCGAGTGCAAGTATCAACGAGTCCCATGGAGGGGATTTGATCATATAGAGGTGTGATCGGAGCGGCTGGAGAGTTGGACTGCTTCAGTGGTCACATTTGCTTAAGAGAGCTCGACAAGTCAGAGGACAAGGCCGATAAGCTAATGTAGCTACCAAGGAAGCTAAGGAGAACAAAATCGACGTGAGCCCTGTAACAAGGTGGCAGAGGCCATGCATGGGAGTTGCAGTCTATTTTTTTATTGACTAAGGGAAACTGCTCAGAGAATACAGGGGTGTTGAAGCAGGTGGTCTAAAGGGGCGAGGAAGTGATGACAAGTCCAGAGGGGCTCAACTACCTAAGAGCAAAACGTCAGTTAGAAAGAAGGTGGACTCGGAGGAGTTCCACAGTGTCACGGAGGTGGATCTACATATAGTAGGGTCATGGGCTTGGCAGCACCATGCTGTTAGGATCAATTGGCACTAAGAGGGGGGTGAATTATTGCAAGTGTAAATTTTTGTTTTAACAAAAAACTTTTGACTTGAAGCAAGATAAGAAGATCTGAAGTTTTTCATTCAGGTAAAGCAAGTCAGTGATTAAAAGAAGATTGCTAAATTAGTTGCTTAAAAATTACTTAAGAAAAAACAAGCAAACTCGAAAGATAAGCAACATCAAAGGGAAGTGTTTGACTTGAAACTTCGCTTTCAAACAATATGTAAAAATCGGAAGCGTCTAATGATATTTAGTTCAAAATGATTGAAAACTTGACAATTGCAAGTAGTAAATGCAACAAGAAAAGAAACACTCATAATTATAGTGGTTCTGCACAAATCAACCTACGTCCACTCACGAGTCCTCCTCCTTAAGGCACACTGACGTCCACTATTGATCTCTCCCTTCCCCTTTTCCTTTTCTTATAATTCACACATAATTTTTTTCACAGAATGTAATCCCCAAAATTATTATATAGAATGCAAGAAAACATAGGGTATTTATAGGCCCCAAATGACTTCAAAATTTGGAGTCAAAAATCAAACGTATCCAAAATATCTAGGTACGGGCGGTTCACCCGCTGGCACCATCAGTTCAGCCGCTGACAACTGCTCAAAATAATAGTACGGGCGGTTTACCCATCGGTCCTGGGTGGTTCAGCTGCCCGAAAACCTGGTACGGGCGATTTACCCGCCCATCCTGGGCGGTTCAGTCGCTGACAGCCGCCCTATTTCCAAGGTACGTGCGATCTAACTGATGCCCAAGCTTGATCTTGGCCCATCATCTGGCTATAACTCAATTGCTCTGTCGTAGTTAGACATGCACGATGCTAACTGTAACTTGATTAAATACAATCAACATGGCCACAAATCCACTTCTAGACCTTCCCAACTCCTGGGAAGTCTTTCGGCTACCCCCGACAATCTTCCGACGAGTCTCAGTCTTCCTTCGACGAACTCCCTTATGCCATCCTGACAAGCTCCCGATACCCTCGTCGAGCTCCCGACGCACTCTAGGCAAGTTCCTTACCGCATCGTCCGAACCCCGGCCCGATGCTTGGACTTGATTCTGGCCAATCCTTTGATTGTAGTATTATCTCTGTCATAGTTAATCCTACATCAATCAACTCTAACAACCTTGTTAGTTAAACACTTATCAATTGATTTCATCATCAAAATCCGAGATTCAACACATGGTACCGTACAGGCAGGATTTCCATGGAGTCATTGATCCCTTGCTCTCATGAATGGAGAGTGTTGGTCATGAAAGGGGCTAAGGAGGTGGAGAACGAAGAGGCAAACGCCAAGTACCAAGACAAGGTAGAAGGGCAGAGGCCAAGGAACTTCATAATACTAGTGTCAACAGGCTTCTCATCAAGATAGCCGAAAGTGGGGAACTTCGGGTTGATGCAGGAGTGCTCGACAAAGGAACGAAGTAGACATTTTATGGTATTTTACCTTTTCTACTCAGATGAGTAGGCGGTAAGGATGATAGAGAAGATGGTACAATCCCAAAGGCGACTAAAACTATCGAAGACTTGCTCCAAGTTGAAGTAAAATTTTACTCTTTTTAAGCAAAACTTCTTTGCATTCCAAAAGTTTGATGGCAGAGAGAAGACAAATCACAGTAGCTAACTTAATGCAAGGAGCGCAAACACTTCAGGTGCTTCGGAAGTGTGAGCAAAGAGTGAGCGAAGACTAGTAACTAGCTTGATGCATGAAGTACAACCTCGAGGAGGCGAGTGAAGTCAAGTAACTTTGCCTTCTCAACTCCTAAGAGAATGAGCGAAACCGAGTATCAAAGTTCTCTTATTTATCCAATAGAGGAGCTTTGCATAAGTTCAAAGACCCTTCAAAGAAATCTAATGGAAGATGAGTTTTCAAGTCCTCACCATTGGTGATCAGTACTACTGAGAGTAGATTGTCCACTTCATTTCCCAACAGAATGTCAATCAAAAGTGGAATTGATGTGAACCTACTTGGAAGTGACAACTAAGTTGAAGAAGAATTGATGGGCAAATTTTGTGAATGTAGGACCTCAAAAACTTCAAAGTCTACGAGGTGATGCTCATTAAAGCTCCAACAAGCATCCACCCAGTTTAAGCGGCATGAGACATTTGAGATACTAGTGTAAAACAAGGAAGGTCTTTTCTTTATGAAAAGGATCTGTAATAATCAATAAGGATCAGCACAACTCAACCAACCCCACACCTGAGTCAGTCATTGGTGAGTTGAAGCAGTATGGTAGATCAGAGTTTGACTACACAACAATAGCAGCAGAGAGCAATTAGGAGCCAAAAGGCATATTACAGCTAGAGTAGAAGATCGAAGATTCAGAAAAAGGCGAGGAGATGCAGTGTTTGTAGCGGCTTCGATGAGAACATCAAAGGAATAAGTGGGGGAGAATGTTAGAGATAAAAATATAAACAAGGTGTTCGACGTAATGTTCATGCTTGTCCGTGTCTTTTAGTTTTTGGACATGCTTTGTACAGCAAGTAGTGTGGTTATAGTAGGCTCGGCAGCCCTAGTTTGGTTAGCTTTCGTGGTCGATTTCGGTTTATAAATGAGAGTTATGTCATGTGGACACTTGTGGGGACTTTGATATGTAATAGACCTTTATCCTTTATGTGCAATCGTTCAGAGTTTATAAAGTCCATAGTTGTAATTTGTAATGGCTATATAAAGTATTTGCTATAGTGGTTGTTTGTGGATCCCATCGAAAATGCTTTCTCTAACCCATTTTCTTTTTTGTAGATCATAAGGGACCCTAAGAGGTTTGGGGAAGCTGACCTTTGTAGACTGACATGTAAGGGTGCCGCACAACTTAGGCAAAACAAGCTAAGTTTGTAACGGATGGTATCAGAGTGGGACAAGCACATGTAGAAACACTTGTCATACAAACGTGGGGACCTAGCTGGGCTGCATTGAGGGCAACTAGCATACACGATTGTTTGGGAGAAATAAACATGGAAGTGTAGGGAAAAAAGTCACTTAGAGGAGTGGGCATCCATGATTGACCTTTAAATGAATGACCAATCCTTTGCTCGAGAGGCACTATGAGGACAAGCAAGCTAGAAAGAATGTGTAGCCCATAAAGACTATGATGGTTGAGTTCAAGCTATGGCTCGATATTGGTAATCAAACTTGACGGTGCTCAAGACAAGCGGGGCACTTAGTAAAATATGAGACAGTGTAAAGTGGGGTGTGTTGCACAACGACCGAAGGAGTTGTGCAAAGCTCACACAGGTAAGGGGAATTACTAACTTAAAAATTTTGGTATTCATGCAAGGGCTTGTATACGGACGATAGAGTGTTCATAGCCATCCCAAAGCTATCAGAACTCAGCGCTATAGAGCATTGAAACTTCCTCTTCGGCATGAAAAGGATATGTTCGAAGGAGATTGAAGTGAGCAACAAGTTCAACACGTTGCTAGGCCTTAAAGGGTGCAACGGGAGCTGTATTGGCGAAGAGTTAATCTAGCAAGCGCATTTACGGGATAGCAGAACAATGCATAGATTATTCAATAAGACAGAGTAGTCTAAGGGGATGTTGGTCTCTGAAACTTTCAAAGAGAAGAATGCAAAGAGGAAAGTTGCTCCAACATGACATACATCCAGGAGGGATAGGTCCTGATTCTCTAGAGAGAGAATCATGTGCAACGAAATACACATGTCAAGAAAGAGTACCCCAAGATAATATCTCTACAAAGCTCAACGGACCGAGCGAGCAGCGAGGAGTCATCGCATGATCTCAAATGAGGTAATGTATTGGTGGATGCATTACGAGATCAAATGGGGTACTGCCCATGGAAATATCATATAAAGGAACACTTTGAATCGATGTGAAAATCAGACTCAACGGAGGGTTGACCCATGGAATGGTGGGCGTGAGGAACACCATCAACTAAATGTAAATCGAGAGACAAAGCAACTTGGATGAAACTTGGTGAAGTATCGAAGCCGCATGAAGGGAGTCGCTGTAGAAGATGGAACATGGAGCGGAGGCACGGAGCTTTCCTTGGACAGAGGTCAAGGACATGAACTCTTGTAGAGGCAAGAATGGGATCATGTTGTTCCATGGATTCTTCATTCTGATGGGGCAAACTCATCTTACATGGTACTAAAGATGAATGGGGCTTCGGGGCACATGCACCTTGTCTCAGAGATGCATTTGACGAAGGAACTAAGGTGATTCAACTTGATGAGGTAAAAGTGATTATCAAAAGGCCTTAGCACGGGTCAAGAGGACGTAGAGGCGGGTACTCTCGGAGAATATACCACAATGCTATCATTCGGGTTGTCATGAAGAAAGCGGTGCACAGCAGAGATTGTATCGGTGGGGGATAGAGGTCCAAGATCCAGACAATGATGCACCAATTTCAGCAAAGTCGATAGACTTTGAGAGCTACTAAGCGACGGACTATCCTAGAGTGATGCTTCGTCTGAGTGTGACCTGAGAATGGGTGGGCAAAGGTGAATTGCCAAAGGAGCAAACACAATCAGAGGTGGCGGAGGCCCTACGATATGCTGGCAGAGGCCATACATTAAGAGATTATAGTTCGAGTCCATCACACAAGAATCTGAATGCAATGGAGATGTCACTAGGAGGCGACATGGGGTAGCGGATCATGGTGGAATAGTTTGAGGCAATACAATAGATGCAGGAGAAGTCCCGTAAGGGACGAGATTATGCAGAGGTATGATCATGAGCTACTGGGAACTCCACTTCGGTGAACAACACAATGGCAAGAAAGGTTATGGATTCAGGGAGTGAATACCATGGTACCGTAGTGGCAGGTCTTCCGTGTGTGTGCATCGAATCTTGCATCGGATGGAAGCCTTGGTCATCAGCATATGAGGGTTGTGTACTACCGAGGGAGAACTCTGAGTGCAAGTACCAGCGAGTCCCATGGGAGGGACTTGATCATACAGAGGTATGATCGAAGCGATTGGAGAGTTCGACTGCTTCAGTCCTCAAATTCACTTAAGGGGGCCTAGTACGTCAAAGGAAAGGCCGAGTAAGCGAACATTGCTACCAAGGAAGCTAAGGAGAACAAAATCAGTGCGAGCCCTGTATCAAGGTGGCGGAGGCCATGCATGGGAGTTACAATCTATTTTTCCATTAACTAGGGGAAACTTCTCAGAGAACACAGGGGTGTTGAAGCAAGCGGTCGAAAGGGGTGAGGAAGTGATAATGAGTCCAGAGGGGCTCAGCTACCTAAGAGCAAAATATCAGTCAAAAAGGAGGAAAACTCAAAGGAATGCCACGGTGCCATAGAGGCGGATCTACCAATCATAAAGAAAGGGACACAGATATAAGATAACGAATAATAGGGCCATGAGCTTGGCAGCGCCATGGTACCACAAAGGCTGGACTTCCATGGAGTCATCAATCGCTTGCTCTCATGGAGGGAGAGCATTAGTCGTGAAACGGGCCAAGGAGGTGGAGAATGCAGAGGCAAACTCCAAGTACCAGGACAAGGCATAAGGGTAGAGGCCAATGAACTTCATAAGATTAGTGTCAATGAGCTTCTCACAAAATAGCCGAAAGTGGGGAACTTCAGGTTGATGAAGGAGTGCTCAACCAAGGAACGAAGTAAATAGTACGTGATGCTGTACCTTTTCTACGAAGAGGAGTAGGTGGTAAGGATGATGGAGAAGACGGTACAATCCTAAAGGTGACCAAAACTATCGGAGACTTGCTTTATGTTGGGGTGAAATTTTGCTCTTTTTGAGCAAAACTTCTTACATTACAGAAGTTCGATGGCAGAGAGAAGGTGAATTACAGTAGCTAACTCAATGCAATGAGTGCAAACACTTCAAGTGCTTTGGAAGTATGAGCAAAGAGCAAGCGAAGACTAGTAACCAGCTCAATGCATAAAGTATAATCTCGAGGAGGCGAGTGAAGTCAAGTAACTTTACCTTCTCAACTCCTAAGAGAATGGGTAAAACTGAGTACACCAATTCTCTTATTTATCTAGTAAAGGAGCTCTACATAAGTTCAAAGATCCTTTAAAGAAATCTAATGGAAGATGAGTTGTCAAGTCCTCGCTATTGGTGATCAATGCTACTGAGAGTAGATTGTTCGTTTTATTTCCTAACATAATATCAATCGAAAGTAGAAGTGATGCGAACCTATTTGGAAATGACAACTAAGTTGAAGAAGAATTGATGGGCAAATTTTATAAAGGAATGACCCCAAAAACTTTAAAGTTTGCAAGGCGATGCTCGTTAAAGCTCCAACAAGCGTCCACCCAATTTAAGTGACATGAGACGTTTAAGATACTGGCGTAAAATAAGGAAGGTCTTTTCCTTTATCAAAAGGATCCGCAAGAATTAATAAGGATCAACACAACTTAGCCGATCCCATACTTGGGTCAGTCATTGGCGAGTTGAAGTAGCATGACAGATTAGAGTTTGACTACTCAACAATAGTGGTAGAGAGCAGTTGGGAGCCAAGAGGCATGTTGCAGCAAAAGTAGAAGATCAAAGATTCAACAAAAGGTGAGAAGATGCAACATCTGCAGTGGCTTCGACAATAACGGTGAAGGAATAAGTGGGGAGAATGTCACAGACAAAAATATAAATAACGTGTTCAACGTAATGCTCATGCTTGTTCGTGTCTTTCGGTGTTTGTACATGCTTTGTACAATAAGTGGCGGGCTTGCAGTAGTCTTGTTAGTTTGGTTAGCTTTCATGGCTGGTTTCGATTTGTAAATGAGAGTTATATAATGTGGACACTTATGGGGACTTTAGTTTGTAATGGACCTTGATCCTTTGTGTGCAATCGTTTAGAGCTTGTAAAGTCTATGGTTGTAATTTGTATTGGCTATATAAAGTGTTTGCTATAGTAGCTGATTGTGGATCCCGGGGAAATGCTTTCTCTAACATGTTTTCTCTTTTATAAGTCCCAAGGGACCCTAGGAGATTTTGGGGAGGCTGATCTTTATGGACAGACATGCAAGGGTGTTACACGACCTAGGCAAAACTAGCTAAGTTCGTGATAAATTGGAGGAGCATCACTGCAACAATCCATTGTGTGAATATTGCTAGAGAGGGGGACATCTGACCTCCTTCATCCTCTCCAATTGGATCTGAAATTTTAGGGTTATATCATTCCCCTAGGTAATCAATCTTACACTAGTCACAATTTTTTATTTTTATGATTTTTCGTGTACCAATCTTTGCACGACGATATGATAAACTTGGGAAACTAGTTTTATTTTATTTTTCTGCTACACATGTGATGTTCTTTCATAGTTTCCTAACAGATATAGTATATAATAGGATAGGAACCATTAGGGTTAAGTTGACATGACTCTTTATAAACAAGAGAGAGACCAAAGGGTCATGGGCTAGACTCTTCTTATTCTCCTACCTGTCACGAAAGGTCATCACTCAACTGCAACATCTTTACTCAGCAAACTATTCATTATTTTTTCTTATTTATATAGATATTCGACAGTTTATTTTACCTTGATTTTATGTGTTTTGGCATAAGAAATGGGAGCAAAAATAGTATAGAATGCTATAGAACGATCCTCACTACGCGGAGCCAAAACTGCCCAAAATAGCTCCATTTTGGGGGCATTTTTCATGTGCTATGGTGATTGCTCTGAGCGACATAAAATGTCAACCATCTTGGCACCTTGGAACTCCCCGGGTGGCACTGAACAGGATGGGGCTTCGGGTATATGTCGGGCATAGGCTTTCATCAATAATTGAACTTGTCTTGCATCTGATGCCTTGGGAACTATCGTTTGTAGACTTACGATCTTTCTTACAACCCTCTAAAGTTATGTTTCGCTCTCTTTCTCTCTTTTCTTTGCTGCACTCAAGGTGTTCGACAAATTGCTTGTACAGCTTCCCTCTTTACAAGACGTTAGGACTTGTTTGTCACTCGTTTCTAAGCTAATCAACTTCTTCTTTGCAGGTCCTACGGGACCCGCATGAGGTTGCAAGTGGGCTGATCCTTTGCAGATAAATAATAGTTTGGGCGTTTCATGACTTAGGCAATCCCAATTAAGTCCAAAATAGTAGGCAATGTTGCTTCACAACTTAGGCAATTTCAGCTAAATCTTCGAGAGTGTCGCTAGGGTGACGCATGGCTTAGGCAAATTCAGCTAAGTCCGTGATAATATGGTATAAAAGCAGGCAAGCAATTTTAATAAACAGCGAAGAAGATTCACAATCTAGCCATGGTGAAACACCATGGTGAATCGAGCAAGATGGGGCAAGTCGGATCCCTGCTCCAAGCAACTACAGGTGGTTGCAAGTGCAAACTTGCTCGTAAACTATTGGAGTCACTCATGAGGAGCGTGATAGTGAACAAGACGAGCGTGAAGTTGGGTATTCTCCGTGAGCGGAGGAGGCGCCATCTAGAGCACCAACCGTAAAAGGAGCCACAAGGAGAGACTTACAACGGTGGAAACCTGCCTCGATGTTCTTGAAGCGAGCTTCGAGGAACTCTACCAAGGCCAACGAAGGCTCCTTGGGGTAGAGAGCTCGCAAGAAGAAGCTATTGGGAAACCTCAGTGGGAGCATCACATGTGCAGCGGAAACCAAAACAAAAAATGGTTTCCCATATAGATCGAATCATCGTGAAAAAGATTGGGGTCGTGAGAAAAATATAAAAATCAAAAAATCATGATATGTGAGAGATTGATTTTACCTAGGGAGATCACATATCCTTCTATTTTCAGATCCGGATAGAGAGGATGAAGGAGATCAAGCATCCTCCTCTCTAGCAGTATCCACATGATGGATCTCTGCAGCGAAACTCCTTCAATCTGATATTGCAACTCTTGCCCAGAGGGAGGGAGGAGAATAGGAAGTGGTGGATAAAGTTACAGCCAATCAATCATGAGTCTCCCCTCCTATTTATAGAGAGCCACCAAACCTAAGGCTCCTGCCTTAGTGGATATTAGATCTTTATCCAATTACCCACTAACCTTGCATTATTGGATCTCTATCTAATAATCTCCTTATGCCTCTAATTAGGCCTCAATCAATGAGCTCATCACCATAGAGTCTCATCTAATGAAAAAAGGGGCTAATTGGATCTTCATCCAATCTTCTATTCATTGAAGCATCCACTATATGTGTGTGACCCTCTAGACCTGATATCGAGCTGATCGTGAATCGCTCCCATCATAACTCCTTTTGATATAGTGAATTATTATCTCCATAATAATTCACTCGACTCATCGACTATAGACATACTAGGCCACTACGCCATAGTCCCCAGACGGTACAGGAGGATTGAATCCATCGGACCTATCTATCCACAATTACCATGTATCTATAATCCCTCATCCAACTAAGATCCCAAAGACCATATATTGGACATGGTACTGTTAGGTCACATACGAAATCAGTTTGTCTAACTCTAATCAGATTATATTGGAGAACTCTTTCTTTCTCAATCCGAATGACCCTGGCCAGGGATTTATCTGAGCAAGCATATATGGGATATTCCTCTCATGATATCGAGAGTGGATGATCCTCTATTAACACTTAATTGACTTCGTAAGGTTGGCTACCAATCCCGATAACCAACTATACCAGATCTAGAACTTCCATACCTATAAGTCTGGCGTCAAAGAAAGGAGTACTCATACAAGACATCCTTGGTGTCTTAAGTCTAAGGACCAGATACATAACTGGGACTATAAAATCGTTGTTTGACATTAGGTATCATTAATCATATAACATTCCATAAGCGGATCAATTAGTGAACTCATTCTTCAATGAGCACCTGTACTATATCCTTAGTGTCTCCACACAAGTGGCTATGAGACCAGCCGCCTCCATCATATGGATGGGTATATAGTACACCGATCTATCCGGTTATCTCAATATCTCTCTTGAGTAACCTATTATCAGGATTATTTAGGATCTGTATTTAAAGGTGAATCGATTTCATTATCGTGATCTCATCCTGATCCGATTCCCATTGCATAGAACCAATGACATCACAATTTACATGTAACAAATAATATAATATGAGAATATACCAATATTAATCATAATAAAAAAGATCATATAGCATGTCACACATACCATCATTCACATGATTGGCTTGTAGGGCACCTGTAACCAGTAGTAACACATGTGACATGCTGCACAGTCTATTTGCATTATTATTATTATCAAAATTTTCTCACATTATATTATCTGTTGCATATATATTATAATGTTCTTAGTTTTATGTAATGAGAATCGAATCATATAATATTATGATAATGGGACTGATTCACCTTTAAACTTAGATCCTCAATAATCTCAGTCACAGGTTACTTGAAAGGGACATCAAGGTAACTGGACAGACCAGTATATTGTATACTCATTCATATGATAGAGGCGACTAGTCTCATAGTTACTTGTGTGGGGACACTAAGGATATAATACAGGTGCTCATTGGAGAATGAGTTCACTAATTGATCTACTTACGAAATTTTGGATGGTTAGTGATACTTAACGTTAGACAACGATTTCGTAGTCCTAATTGTGTATCTAGTTCTTAGACTTGAAACACTAAGGATGCCTTGTTTGAGTACTCATTTCTTTGATGTCAGACTTATAGGTATGAAAAGTTTCAAATCTAGTACAATTGGTTATCGAAATTGGTAGCCAACCTTACGAAGATAATTGAATGTCAATAGAGGATCATCCACTCTTGGTAATATGAGAGGAATATCCCATGTACTCTCTCTTAGACAATCCTAAGGTAGGGTCGTTCATATTGAGAGAGGAGTTCTCTGGGAGAATCCGATTAGAGCGAGACTCGGACGATTTTTTTATGTGGTCTGATAGTACCATGCCCAATATACAATCTCTAGAATATTAGATAGAAGAGGGACTATAGATACATAGTAATTGAGGATAGACAGGTCCAGTGGATTTTATCTCTTGTACCTTCTGGGGACTATAGCGTAGTGGCCTAGTATTTCCATAATCGATAAGTTGAGTGAATTGTTATGAGAAACAATTCACTGACTCAGAAGGAATTATGACAAGTAAGACTTACGACTAGCTCGATATTGGGTCTAAAGTGTCACACACATATGATGGATGTTTCGGTGATTAGAGGATTGGATATGAGTTATCTAATTAGCCATTGTTCTCATTAGATTGGACCCAACATTGATGGGCTCCTTGCATGAGGTCCAATTAGAGGCCAATTGAGATTATTGGATAGAGATATAGTAATATAAGTAGAGAGGGTAATTTGATAGAGATCCAATACTCATTAAGCTATGATTTTTAGGGTTTTGGTGGCTCTCTATAAATAGGAGGCAGTGGCAACACAATAGTGATAGGTTGCACCTTTGGCCACCCCCTCCTAATCTCCTCCCACCCTCATCTTCTCAGTCGACCAGCCTCTCCCTACTGCGAGGAGGCAACAGAGAAGATTGGAGATCTTCCACGTTTGCTTCAAGAAGCGTAAGAGGTATGAGGTTTTAGCTGTGATTAGAGGAGCATCACTACAAAGATCCACCTAGGTAATCAATAAAGAGGAGAACATTTGACCTTCTTCATCCTTTCTAAAGAATCTAAAAGTTTCAAGGATATATGATCTCTCTAGATAACCAATCTCACACTTGCATGATGACATGATAAACGTACCAATCTAAAAGTTTTGCGTACCAATCTAACGAATCTAAAAGTTTCAAGGATTTTATGATTTTCTACATACCAATCTTTGTATGATGACATGATAAACGTGAAAAACCAGTTTTGTTTCGTTCTTCTACTACGCATGTGATGCTCTCTTTTGGTTTTCCAACATAAACGAGCACCAGTAGCTCATCCTCCATAACCCAATTACTTCCTTGGACCTCCTCTAGCTATTTAGTAAGGTTAGCAAGCCCTCGCTTGGCTTCCTCCAGCTTTCAAGCTAGCTCAGCCCCCCGAGCACTTGTACTATATCCTTAGGACCAGATAAACAACTAGGACTATGGAATCACTATCTGATATTAAGTATCATTAACCATACAGCATTCCATAAGTAGATCAATCAGTGAACTATTTTCCAATGAGCACTTGTACTATATCCTTAGTGTCTCCACATAAGTGGCTATGAGACCAGCTGCCTCCATCATATGGACTGGTATATAGTACACCGGTCTGTCCGGTTATCTCGATATCCCTCTCGAGTTACCTCTAATCGGGATTATTTAGGATCTATGTTTAAAGGTGAATCGATCTTATTATCATGATCTCATCACGATCTGATTCTCATTGCATAGAACCAAGGACATCACAATATATATGCAACAGATAATATAATATGAGAATATGCCAATAATAATCATAAGCAAAAAGATCGCATAGTGTGTCACACATGCCATCACTCACGTGATTGGCTTGCAGGGCACCTGTAATCAGCAATCTCCCACTTGACCTAAAGCCAATCAATCACCTATGTGTCTGATCCCCATCAGACCCCTGTGGTGCTCAAATACAATCTGAGTCAACGGCTATATCAATGGATCTGTAATGTTATCTTCAGATGGAACTCTTTCAATTACTATATCTTTATGGGTCACGATTACTCTAATCAGATAGAACCTCCTCAGAATAATTCTGATAAGACCTGGGTTCCCTTGCTAGAGCTATCGCCCTGTCGCTGTCGCAATATATGGGAATCAGCTCCACGCTGCTTGGTACGACTCTCATATCATGATGAACTTCTTCATCCATACCCCTTCTTTTGCTGCTTCTGCTACAACAATGTATTTTACCTCTATGATCGAGCCATCAGTAGTATCTTTCTTGGAACTCTTCCATTCAGGGTGAAAATATACCCTGAGTCTAACTTGCTATCATCAATAACGAACTGGAAACTCGAGTCTATGTAGCCCTCAGCCTGGAGGCTACTTCTCCATATACCAACAAAAGATCCTTAGTCATTCTCAAGTACCTAAGGATACACTTTACAGCCTTCCGGTACACTAAACCTAGATCCACCTTATACCTATTCGTGACACTCAGAGCATGTGCTATATCAGACTTGGTACATAGCATAGCATACATGATAAACCCTATCTGCCCTTTCTTCAAGAGTCTTTGGGGACATACTCCTAGAAAGTGTTATTCCATGTCTCATCGGTATTAACCTCTTTTGGAATTCTCCATGCCAAACCTTTTGACAATGGAGTCTATGTACTTGGATTGGGATAAGTCTAGCATCCTCTTGGATCTATCTCTATAGATCCGGATCCCTAATATATATGATGCTTCCCCTAAATCCTTAATGGAGAAGTTTCTGGATAGCCAAGCCTTTACTATGGAAAGCATTCCTACATCATTCCCGATGATCAGGATATCATCTATATACAATACCAAGAAGGTGATAGCACTCCCACATACCTTACTGTACACACAAGGCTCATCTTCGTTCTTAACAAAGTCATAAGATCTTATCAACTCCTCAAATCTTATGTTCAACCTTTGAGAAGCTTGCTTTAGTCCATAAATGGACTTGAGTAACCTGCACATGTTATCTAGACTCTCTCTGGATACGAATCTCTCTGGTTGTATCATATACACCTCCTCCTCGAGGTTACCATTGAGGAATACTGTTTTGACATCCATCTGCCAGATCTCATAGTCATAGTATGCTGCAATGGCCAAAAGAATTCTAATGGACTTAAGCATGGCTGTAGGTGAAAAGGTTTCGTCATAGTCAACTCCTTGTCTTTAATAATATCCTTTAGTTACTAGCCTTGTCTTATAGGTCTTCACCTTTTCATTTACTCCAATCTTCTTTTTGAAGATCCACTTGCAGTCGATGGGTACGATATCTTCAGGTGCATCTACAAGGTTTCAAATCTTGTTAGAGTACATAGAATCTATCTCAGAATTCATGGCTTTTTGTCACTTTCTGAAGTCTATACTCATAATAGCCTCCTCGAATGTCTGAGGATTAACATCCTGAGAGTCCTCTCCACTGATATGTCTGGCATATCTTTCAGGAAAGTGAGATACTCTGCTAGACCTACGTAAAGTTAGAACTTGTGTGTTAGGTACTTGAATAGACTCGGGCTCTGGAATGGTGCTTGAGCTAGGTTCTCCAACCTCGCTCAACTCTATCTCATTCCTACTGTTGCCACCAAGAATGTGTTCGTTCTCAAGGAACACATCTCTCTTAGAAAAAAAAGACCTTTCGGTCCTCAGGATGATAGAAGTAATACTCCAAAGTCTCCTTAGAGTATCCCACAAATGTGCACCGTTCCGTCCTTGATTCTAACTTGTCGGGGTTGTGTCTTCTAACGTGGACAGGGCAGCCCCAAATCTTAACCACCTTAAGATCGAGCATATTTTCTTTCCACATCTTATATGGTGTAGGCAGGATAGCCCCAAATTGTAACACTACCAACTTTGATGGAACTCTGTTCAGAAGGTAAGTTGTAGTCTCTAGGGCGTACCCCCAGAATGAGATGGGTAGGTCAGCGAAACTCATTATGGACCGCACCATGTCTAACAGCATGTGATTCCTCCTTTCTAATATACTATTGAGCTGAGGTGTATAAGAAGGTGTCCACTGGGATAGAATCTCATTGTCCTTGAGGAAATGGGTGAACTTCATACTCAAGTACTCTCCTCCTCGATCTGATCGAAGAGTCTTAATACTCTTTCCAATTTGGTTCTCCACCTCATTCTTATATTCTTTGAATTTCTTAAAGGCCTCATATTTGTACTTCATTAAGTACACGTATATATACATAGAGAAATCATCAGTGAATGTAATGAAGTATGAGTAACCACCTATAGCTTGAGTCGACATGGGACCATATACATCATTATGTATGAGTTCTAATAACTCAGTGGCTCTCTCCAGTTCCACTAAAAGGAGAGTTGGTCATTTTCCTATGAAAGCAAGGTTCGCAAGTAGCATATGACTCATAGTCAAATGGATCTGAGTATTCATCTTTCAGTAACTTTTAAATCCTTCCCTCATGTATATGACTAGCTTACAATGTCATAGGTATGCATTATTCATCTCATCTCTTTTCCTCTTAGACATATTTATATTCATGATGTGTGAAGAAGTATCTAACACATATAAGCCATTTATAAGGGTCCCTCTAGTGATGATCATCCATAATTATTGAATAACTATTATTCTCAAAAACTAATTTATATCTACTAATTGTCAAACAAGAGATGAAATAATATTATTGATAATGGAAAAGATAAAATAGCATGCATCTAATGTAATAATAGCTCCACCAGGTAGATGTAGGATGACCTCCCCAACAGTAATTGCAGCAACTCTTGCTCCGTTGCCCATCTTGAGATTTATCTCACCTCTAGCCTATCTCTTAGGTCTTGCTAGAACCTACAACGAATTACAGATATGATAAGTACTCCCGGTATCCAATACCCATGTGTTATCATGAAAATCTGACAAGTGAAGACTGATCATGAATATACCTGAAGCTTCTTCAAGCTTCTGTTTCACCTTCTCTATAAGATAGTTCTCACAATTCCACTTCCAATGCCCATCTTGGCTACAGTGGAAGCACTATCTTTTGTCATTTGCCAGATCTTTCTTAGCAACTTTTACCTTATGCGGTCTTCCTTTGCCCTTGCCCTTCTTAAGGATCTTGGTGGCCATCCTTTTCTTTTTGGTCTCACCAATATAGAGAACGAGCTTATTCGTGTAGTTTGGACTAGTGAGGCGTGGGAACAATCGTGTTAAGGACATTTACGATTTTCTCCATAGTGAGAATAATTCTCAAATTATGGAGCCAACCGTGTAGTTTGGACCAGTGAGGCGATTGGCATCAAGTATGCCACGCAGGGGGTTTACGAGCAACATGTTTCTAACAAACAAGATATATCATAAATAAATAACATGCAGATTTTACAGAAAATACTAATTAAGATATGGACTTCTATCTTAATGTACTCCCATTATTTTTCTAGCGAATCATGCGTCACCCTTGACACATGAGTCGAAAGTCTCCGACAAACTCCTAGTGGGGATCGAGATCCAATTTGCATCTTAGTGCAACCTCGAGGGACTCGACTAATTACATTAAGCCCAAAAGGTAGGCAACTCTTGTCAATCACAACTCCTTATGATTCCCTTCATGTTCGACCTCTGAATCATCATGGTCTCTACTGCTCGACCAACCATGAAGTTCAATTAAGTCCTCACCATCGTTACAAGATGAGTATGATTCGATGAATATGCTCTCGACTGCTTGACCAAGTCATACCATAACCTTAGGTCACTGGTCATATTTATATGTCATAGGCAAAAACTCGATCACATAGATAGGTGAGCCTCGAGTGACTCGACCAACTTAACCTATGTTGTGATTCAATTTCTTCCTATAATGATGGAAGGCCACGTGGGTCAATCTTATACCTCACGCTTACCGACTTAATATTAATGTATGAGGGGTTTTTTTTATTATATCAGTCACCTAATATATCATGTCACACACATACATATTTAATACATATCTACATCGCATGCAAATATATATACATATATCTAGTATGTGTATAACACATCACATATGCAAGCCACACCGGATGATCATGAGCCGTCACCTAATATGATTAAGCCTGAGCCAATGAGCCTAATCACTCACAATAGGATCTATGTGTGCATCGGAGCATCTTCATGCCCTGTGATTGTTGATCTCATCATCATCGATTTCATCGGATCCTCGTCACATCACCATGTATTGTGATCTCCCGCCACGGCATTGTGGGTCCCGCTATCACCTCCACGCTCCCGTCGCGCCTCTCCCTATAATTACAAATAATCATAGGCACGTAGGCCCGACAATAAACGAGAAAAATGGAGGCTCATAGGCCTTAATAATAATAATAATAATAATAATAATAATAATAATAATAATTACACATATCATAACACATGGCTCATGATCATCCAATCCATATCATACATCCACATATACATCACATCATATGTAGGATTACTAGATATATATATATATATATATATATATATATATATATATATATATATATATATATATATATATATATATATATATATATATATATATATATATATAATAATTAATTAAACTATTTAATTAATTATTTTTTAAAAAATTAGGACATGCTCAGAATTTTTAGAATTATCAAGGATATTTTTAAAATTATGGATGAGAGGATAGTCCTCAAAATTTTTAAAATTATTAAGGGCATTTAAGGAATTCTATAAAATGAGATAGAGTTAGAATTTATCAAATCCTAAGGGGCATAATCATCCTTTTCTCAAAAAGATGCCCTAGCCCTCCCCTTCTGCCCTCATCCAGTGGCCGCCGTCGTCGCCGCACAAGCGGCAATGCTACGTACCGTTGGCAGACCCCTTTACGGTAGGTGCTGCTACCCCTGTAGGCACTAGCCATGCCCGCAAGTGGTCGCGCCTGCTGGCGGTTGCCCCTTACGGGCTGGTCGCGGGAGGCCACCCTTGTAGGCGGCCTTGGCCATAGTCGATCGCCCCTATAAGGGCCTAGCCGAGGGTGGCCACCCTGTAGGGGATCTGGCCATGGCTGGCAACCCCTGTCGGTGGCCTGGCCGTGGCTGGCCGCCCCTCCTCACTACATTCACTACAAAAATGCAGCAAAAATATGTAGAACGATTCTACGCGATTCAATCTCATCACACGTAGTTTAAAACCAATCATTCGCATGAAAACCTTAGCTCTGATACCACTATTGGGAAACCTCAGCAAGAGCATCACATGTGCAGCGAAAATAGAAAAAAAAATGGTTTCCCACGCAGATCAAATTGTCGTGCAAAGGATTGGGGTCGCGAGAAAAATACAAAAATCGAAAAATCGTGATGTGTGATAGATTGATTTTACCTAGAGAGATTGTATATCCTTGTATTTCCATATTCAGATGAAGAAGATGAATGAAGTCAAGCATCCTCCTCTCTAGCGGTATCCACACGATGGATCTCTACAGTGAAACTCCTCCAATCTGATCTCACAACTCTTACGCAGAGGGAGGGAGGAGAATAGGAGGCAGTGGCTAAATCTATAACATATCCATGAGTCTTCCCTCCTATTTATAGAGAGCGACCAAAACCCTAGGGCTCATGTCTTAGTGGATATTAGATCTTCATCCAATTACCCAAAAACCTTGCATTGTTGGATCTCTATCCAATAATCTTCTTAGGCCTCTAATTGGGTCTCAATCAAGGAGCCTATCAGCATAGGATCTCATCTAATAAGAATATAGGCTAATTAGATCTTCATCCAATCCTCTATTCGCTGAAGCATCCACCATATGTGTATGACCCTCTATGCCCAATATCAAGCTGGCCATAAGACGCTCCCATCAGAACTTCTTCTGATATAGTGAATTATGATCTCCATAATAATTCACTCGACTCATCGACTATGGATGTATTAGGCCACTATGTCATAGTCCCCAAATGGTACAGGGGGATTAAATCCATCGGACCTATCTGTCCACAGTTATCGTATATCTATAATCCCTCATCCAACTAATATCCTAGAGATCATATATTGGACATGGTACTATTAGGCCACATATAGAATCAGTTTGTCTTTCTCTAATCAGATTCTACTGGAGAACTCTTTCTCTCTTAATCTGAATGACCCTGGCCAGGGATTTGTCTGAGCAAGCATATATAAGATATTCCTCTCGTGATACCGAGAGTGGATGATCCTCTATTGACACTCAGGTATTTGTCTGAGCAAGCACATATAAGATATTCCACTCGTGATACTGAGAGTGGATAATCCTCTATTGATACTCAATTATCTTCGTAAGGTTGACCATCAATCCCGATAACTAGTTGTACTAGATCAGGAATTTTCTAAACTTATACATCTTACATCAAAGAAATGAGTACTCATACAATATATCCTTGGTGTCTTAAGTCAAAGGATCAGATACACAACTGGGACTATGGAATCACTGTCTGAGATTAGGTATCTTTAATCATACAACATTCCATAAGCGGATCGATTAGTGAACTCATTCTCCAATAAGCACCTGCACTATATCCTTAGTGTCTCCACACAAGTGGCTATGAGACCAACCGCCTCCATCATATGGACGGGTATATAATACAATGATCTGTCCAGTTATCTCGATGTCCCTCTCGAGTAACCTATGACCGAGATTATTTAGGATCTGTAAAGGTGAATCAATCTCATTATCGTGATCTCATTATGATCTGATTCTCATCACATAGAACCAAGGATATTAATATATATGCAACAGATAATATAATATGACAATATGCCAATAATAATCATAAGCAAAAAAGATCACACAGTGTGTCACACGTGCCATCACTCACGTGATTGGCTTGCAGGGCACCTGTAACCAGTAGAAGCTGAATCTTGGATCGAGAAAGTTGAATCTCTGGTCGACCGACTGACGGGGGACACCAAAGACTCCATACGACATCTACACGAAGTTGTGATGGAACTCATGACTAAGGTGATGGTGTTAACAAGGAGTTTTGATGCTAAAAGGAACAATACCCGTGCCGCGCCACCACAAAGCTTCAGGGCACCAGAGCTGTATTGTTATAGGAGTGCTAGGGATGCTAAAGAGCTTAAAAATTTTCTGTTAAACATGGAATAATATTTTCGTGCTACGAGACTCGATTCTAAAGAAACCAAAGTTACTATAGCAACAATGTATATGAATGAAGATGCAAAACTTTGGTGGCTAATGATAGGACACCAGCAGGTTTGAGTCCTAATCTCCCTAGAAGTAGTCAATAAAACTCTGTGAGGTTGTAATAAAACCCCACCTAGCCACTTCTATCTTATAAAGAAGTGTGGTTAGGGTTTAGATTGGGGCCTTAGGGTTTAGTAGCCACCGCCCCCTTTACTGGCCTGGTCGGCCAGGGTTTCCCCTGCTTAGGTCGACTATAGAGCCAACCTAGCCGCCACCTATTCCCTCTAAGGCAGGTAGGCTATAGAAGGGGTAAAATAGTAATTTTAGTTAGGTAAGCACCCCTAAGGCTAGGGTTTGGAGCCCTATATAAGCATGTAGCCTCCACCTCTTTTTATCAAGCAATTATCAATTTTGTTTCAGCCTTGTGTCGAATCTAGGAAGGAGGAACCCCCTACAATGTTCCAAGGGTTGATCCCCTCAAGGGTCAAAATCTATAGAGCTCCTTCTGGGGTTCTATCATCTAGTATCAGAACTGTGTTTCTGCTGCCCTATAGCCATCTTAGCCACCTTCATCTTCCAAGCAATTCCCACAATTGCTTTTGACGTCGCCTCCATCCATCATCGCCCACCAAGCCGCAGATCCATCAATCTATTATCGTCCTCTGCGTCAACATCATAGATCTGGAGATCTGGTATATTTTTATCACCCACACCTCTTCAATATTACAAGATCCTTTACCTTACACATTAAAGAATTTCTCCAAATTTTATACGCTGCAAATTTTGTTCGTCGCAAACATCATCGTTGTTGCGAAGGTGAAACGCTACAGAAATTTTCAGCCGCATATTTGCCTTTTGAAACCGGGTTATTTCTTCTCCTTTTTGGCCAAAATTTTCACACAATTCCATAGATCAGCTCAGCTTTCATTTGAGATTAATTTCTGAAAAAAAATCCTTCTAGAACTAGTTTTATTGTGCCTTCTTTCACAATCATGCAGTGCTGGAATTTTTACGATGAATAATCTGCCCTCCGCATATTGGCATCTTGAAACCAAACTTTTGTTCATCCTTTTTAGTCAAATTTTTTACATAAATTCATAGATCATCTTCGCTTTCATCTAAGACTAATCTTTAGAAAAAAAAACTTCTTCTGGATTCGGACATATAGCGCTGCAATCCTTCATCATACAGTGCTGAAATTTTACTACGAGAATTCTGTGATCTTGCTTGCAACAATTTTTCTACCATTACGCTGCCAAAATTTTCTTGATCCACATTACTACTACTATCACCATCTGAACCAAGATTTTGATATTAAAATTCTCCATAAATTTCTCATATTTTTGCTGAAATTAACGTCGAGAAACTGCTGCTTCTTTGACGGGAATTATGTTCGGTAGTACAACGTATACTGCAGCGATCTTTCATCAAAATTTTATCAGATCTCAATGCCATCTTTTCCAGACTTAAGACTCCCCCTCTCATCTTTAATTCCTACTATTACTTCCTAAGAAACCCTAACAAAACCATAGCCAAACAGCCATCCAAATCAGCCTTAACCATAGCCTACTTCCTTATTGATCCACTTACTTTTACAGCCACCTTTCCTTACCGATACACCTACCATTGCTACCATCTATCCCAGATCTAAAATCTATTTCTCTAACCTTCATCTACTGCTATCACAACCATAAAACCACACCAATTTGTATCCTAAACTCTATAAAACCATAGCCCCAAATCGCACCCAAAACAGCCACAAACTACACCCAAAAACCGAAGCCTTTGGTCCACCAACCTTTCAGCCGCCGAATCTCCCTTATCCCTTCAACCACAACATGTATCGTTAGCTGCCCAATGCTGTCAATAGAGACCTCTTGCTACCATCCTCCTTGATCGTAGCCAACAGTGATCCTTGTGGCAAAAAGCTACTAGCAGCGATCTTTCGCTACAATCTGTTTACATCGCAGCCCGCAACAATCGTTCGTTGCCAACTATCTTGATCATGGCCAGCAACAAATTGAACACAATAGCAGTCATCTCTTGCTCCATACTACTACTGCCCTCCTCTGCAATAGCCGTGTACATCGCTGCCCCATCTTCCTCCTGTTGCGCTGCACCCTTGCTGCAACCGATGCCATCTGCAACCACAAAGTCGCACCACAACCACAGCCGATGTTGCTGCTGCCCTCTTCTTCCTCCGCCATTGCTGTTGCCTTTCGACTCAGATCTCTTGGCTACCATCTTCTGACAAATATACACCACCTAAAAAATTGCAGCCTTGACGACATTGCAGCGTCAACATTGCAACATCACCGAAGGACCGCAACCGATGTTACTGCTGCCAGTTTCTTCCTCCACCATTGCTGCTACCCTTGGCTGCCATCCTTCATTTGGAGACTTCACCACCGCAGCCTCGACATCGCTACCATTGCTGCCTTCAACTTGAAGATTGCAGCTACACTCTTCAATCGGTTTGATTTAACAGGTTGGAGATCCTTACGTCATGATATCGGTGGGCTTATTCGAAGCCAAATTGGATACTTTTGAGACATGTATGATGTTAAATTATGCGCTCTCTTTGAGGAGTTTAGATTGGGCTGATCGCCGAGCCCAATAAGATCACAACGCGGTGCAAATTTGGATTGTAAAAAGAACCTTAGCGAAAAACTAGCAATGATCCATCAAACCTCCACCATCCAAGAGTACCAAACCAGGTTTAAAAGGTTATCTAATCAAACTTATGATTGGTCTGAAAAATAGATATTGAGGAATTTTATTGAGGGCTTGAAGCTAAAGATTCAGGAAGAAGTTAAAGCGTGATAGTTGTATACACTTAAGGCAGCTATCTCTTTTGCGCGACATCAAGAGGAGCGATTGAACTATGAAGCTCGAAAGACTAGAGTTGCTCCCTGACCAGCGACACCAAAGCTTTCACCTCCTCCTACTATCAGTCAGCCCCCTCAGCCACAAAAATTAATGAGAGAAGACCTTCATGATAGATCGACAAAGGGCCTCTGTGGGTGTTGTGATAAACTGTGGAGCCTAGAACACAAATGTAAAAAGGAGACACCGCTGATGATTGCACTTACTGAAGAACTCAAACTTGAAGATACAACTCTC
This sequence comes from Ensete ventricosum, assembly GCA_029747655.1. Taxonomy (NCBI): domain Eukaryota; kingdom Viridiplantae; phylum Streptophyta; class Magnoliopsida; order Zingiberales; family Musaceae; genus Ensete; species Ensete ventricosum. The sequence continues at coordinate 35,420,281 of JAQQAF010000008.1, read as the reverse complement.
GAGCCCAAGGAGAAGGATACACCACAACCAGCCACCCGCATGGTCCCTACCTTAGCTGGCTATACCAACCTACAAAATTAAAGATCGAAGGGTTTCTCAGCAGTCCGTTACACACATAACTTCATGAGTAGTAAGATTGTTGCCCACTTAATGCTCCAAAAAGAAGATTACAATGGGTTCGAAGTCAAGGTAGCTAACGGCCAAATTCTGAAGTGCAACCAGAAGTACCCACGAGTAAAACTGATCCTACAGGAATAAGACATGGTTGCTGATTTTTTCCTCCTACCTCTTGATGGTTTTGATATAGTGCTTGGCATTGATAGGTTGTCCACGATTGGAGATGTTTTCTGAAATTTCTCGAAGCTAACCATAAAATTTTTCAGAAAAGAAAAGCAAGTGATTCTACGAGGGAGCCCGACGACTACAACCACAACACAACACTTGGAGGGGGTATCGAAAGAAAAATCTAGTGGTTTCCCAATTCAAATTCAAGGGTTTCATGAGATTGAAGATAAGAATCATCTCCCATAGCTTGCTGAAATTTTGGATGTCTCCATCAAACCGAGCCGATTACCTCCTCTGAAGCTGTTCGACCCCCCTATGCTGAACAGGTTGAAACTTCTACCAGTTGTTGCTCGGCCAGATTGCTTCCTACAACCTCAGAAGGTCGAAGAGAAAAGGATCGTCCAAGAGATGATAGAGATACGAATTGTTCGACCATGCTTATTTCCCGCTATGACACATCCTTACATCCTTTTCCCCGGAGATAAGCTACTTATAAAGTGTTACATCCCGTCAAACTCACCATGGTTGCTTATCTCAGGTGACTTCCACGACTTTCCCTAGGATTAGACCATGATGCTTAAAGACTTTCATGATGATGACCTCTGATCTATGGTCAAAGACCACGAGAAAATTGAGCCCCTCCAGTGGTGAAACCAGAAAGGGGAAGAATCATTCGTAGGACTCCACAAAGCATGAACATCATCCCTCTCATTATAAAGAAAGATGCACCACCTTGGCCGAGTGGAACTATAGGCCTCACGACCATGATGTCGTCCACACCAAATCATAGCCAGATTTTTATTATTGCAGCAGACACATCCAGAGTGGGGGTCAGCACCATCCTCATGCAAGATGGTCAATGGCATGAAGAAGTGAAAATAGGCCCCGAAAAATCACCACTCCTACCCATCTCAAACTCAGATCAGGCTCACACCAGTAGAGATTTTCTCAGAGGACAGCCCTCACTCCAAAAAAATGCACGACTACTATTACAAAGTAACTATGTGGCAGCCCAAGCAAGAAAGAAACTTCCCCGTGATAAATGTCAGAGCATAATAAAGTTTCCTGAGAAAGATCAAGTCCCCCTTCATCTCCAGCTCCACCAGCACAAAATTCAAGCCTCAAGAAAGTGGTCTCCCTATTTCTTTGGGCCTTATAAAATTGGGGATCACATTGGGGCTCTAACATGGAGATATGATCCGTGCACCAGATCAAGATTACAGTTGATCCTCTAGGTGTCCCACCTCAAATGAAAATTTAAAGAAGATAACTCACCCCAAGCTGATGAGGAGGCCAAAGTTCAATTGATGATAGCATGAGAATCATATGAGGAGCTGAAGACATGGTTCCCTGAGTTTATGGAACCTCAACCTTGAGGACAAGGCTAATTTTAAGAGGGCAAGTCTGATAAGACTCTAGCAGGGTTGAGTCCTAATCTTCCTATAAGTAGTCAATAAAACCTTGTGAGATTGTAATAAAACCTCACCTAGCCACTTCTATCCTATAAAGAAGTGTGGTGAGGGTTTAGATTGGGGCCTTAGGGTTTAGTAGTCGTCGCCCCCTTTACTAGGCTGGTCGGCTAGGGTTTCCCCCTGCTTAGGTCGGCTATAGAGCCAACCTAGCCACCACCTGTTCCCTCTAAGGCAGGTAGGCTATAGAAGAGGTAAAACAATAATTTTAGTTAGGCAAGCACCCCCTAAAGCTAGGGTTTGGAGCCCTATATAAGCATGTAGCCTCCACCTCTTTATATCAAGCAATTATCAATTTTATTTCAGCCTTGTGCCAAATCTAAGAGGGAGGAATCCCTACAGCGTTCCAAGGGTTGATCATCATCAAGGGTCAAAATCTATAGAGCTCCTTCTGGGGTTCTATCAGCGAACCCGTTGGGAGGAGATCCAACAAGGTCAATATCGAGAGGATACATGGGAAGACTTGAAGCGAGAGTTGAGAACTTGGTTCTTGCTCGAGAACACAGAGTTTGTCATAAGAAGGAAATTGAGGCAACTCCGCCAAAGTACATCAATCTGAGACTGTGAAACAATTTTTAGCATTGATGCTGGATATACAGGACATGTCCGAGAAGAATAAACTATTCAGCTTCCTCGATGGCTTGAAGCCTTGGGCACAATAAGAACTGCATCGGAGGAATATCACTGATGTAGTCAGGGCAATTGCAGCCGCAGAAAGGCTAACTGATTTGTTTCTTCGGAGGATTTGAGAAAGAAGAAACAATCTTCGGGAAATTACCCAACAAAATGCTCTCAAGCAAAGGAGTCTGAGGGCGAACAAAAGAAGAAGAATTTCCACAAAGGACCAAGCTCAAAAGGTAAAGTCTCAAAGTCTGGTGGATGCTTCTTGTGTGGAGGACCGCACATGGTGAGGGAGTGCCCACAAAAGCAGACACTCAATGCTTGAACTGCATTAATACATCCCCACAAGTCGGACAAGGGCAAAGCTATCACCCTTAATTCGAGCAGTTCTGAATCCAGTTGTGATAGTGAGGCATCGTAAGGACCCAGAATGGGAGCAATGCATTTGTTGAAAGCATTACAGGGTCAAGTGGGGGAGAACACAAAGGCAAAGCCACCGAAGGCAGGAAGCAATTAGTTGGTGTATGTGGACATCAAGCTTAATGGCCGAATAACTCATGCAATGATGGACACGGGCACTACCCACAATTTTATTGTCGATCATGAAGCTAAGTGAATTGGTCTAATCTTGGAGAAGAACCCAAGTCGTATGAAGGCTATGAACTCGAAGGCCAAGCATATCTCCGGACGAGCAAAGGGGATCCCTATCAAAATCGGCACATGGAGCGGGAGCACAAACTTGATGGCAATGCTATTGGATGACTTCCAAGTGATTCTCATAATGAAGTTCATGCACGCGGTAAAGTTTATGCCAATGCCATTCCTAAACTTCCTATGTCTAATGGGAGACGACGATCCCTACGTGATACCAGTTTCTCGAGGAGGAACTAAGGACCCACAATAAATCTTAGCTTTACAATTGAAGAAAGGGGTATAGAAAGGTGAATTAACCTTTGTAGCCGCTATGAAGCTAGAGACACTTGATAGAGAGGCCATTGAAGAACCTGTCATAGTGGCAAACATCCTAAAGGAGTTCTCAGATGTAATGCCAATGGAGTTGCCGAGAACTCTACCATCACGCGGAGGGCATGGATCATCAGATTGAGATGGAGCCGGGAGTTAAGCCTTCAGCTAGACCACCATACTGCCTGGCCCCTCCAGAGTTAATAGAACTCAGAAAGTAGTTAGATGAACTACTAAGCGGTGGTCTCATCTGCAGCTCAAAAGCACCTCTCAGAGCTCCAGTCCTCTTTTATAAGAAACAAGATGGGAGCATCTCATTATGCATTGATTATCGAGCCCTCAACAAGGTGATGGTGAAGAACAAGTACCTCATCCTGCTCATCGTGGACTTGTTCGATCAATTGGCCAAGGTAAAGTACTTCTCCAAACTTGACTTTCAGTCAGGGTATTGGCAGGTGCGCATTGCAGAAGGTGATAAGGCGAAGACTACCTGTGTGACCAGGTATGGAGCATTTGAGTTCTTGGTGATGCCTTTCGGCTTAACCAACACTCCGACCACATTTTACACTCTAAAGACCAATTGTTTAAGGAGTATTTGGATAAGTTTATGGTCATCTACTTAGATGATATAGTCATTTATAGCCAAACACTTGAGGAGCATGTTGAGCACCTTCAGATAATCTTCAAAGTTCTCAGGGAGAACACTTTATTCGTGAAGTGGGAGAAGTGCTACTTTACTTACACAGAAAGTTTATTCTTGGGGCATCGAATCGGTAATGGTTCCATCCGAATGGATAAGTCTAAGGTACAAGCTATGGTGGACTAGCAAACACCAAAGAAGGTGCTTGAGTTAATATTCTTCCTTGGGTTTGTTAACTATTATCAGCACTTCATAGTTGGATATTCGAAGCACACAACTTCGCTAACGGAGTTGCTAAAGAATGAGTAGTCTTAGAGATGGTCAGACAAATGTGAAGCAGCATTTCAAGACCTAAAGACTATTGTGTTAGAGGAACTTATACTCAGATTACCAAACTATGGGAAGTCATTTAAAGTCCATATAGATGCTTCTGACTTTGCTATTAGGGGAGTTCTTATGCAAGAGGGTCATCCAGTGGCCACCGAGAGTCGCAAGCTCAATTAGACTGAGCAGCGATATCCTGTGCATGAGAAGGAGATGACAGCGGTGGTCCACTATTTACGAGTATGGCGACACTACCTTTTAGGAGCACCATTCGTGCTAAGGACAGACAATGTCGTATTGAGTTACTTCCAAATTCAAAAGAAACTCTCTCCAAAGTAAGCACAGTGGCAGGACTTCTTGGCTAAGCTTGACATGGTAATGGAGTATCAGCGAAGCTGATGCATTGAGCCAGAAAGTGAAACCAATGAATGTTATATAATTGGATAGCGGAGGCCAAGTAAGTCAATTGCACTACAACTTCCTTTCCAAGATCAGGGATGGACTATACTACGATCCTCAAACAGCAACCCTGATGCAACTCATCAAAGAGGACAATGTACGATGATCTTAGGTCTAATAAGGACTCATCTATACAAAAGGGAACATAGTTTATATTCCACGAGCGAACAAATTGAGGCGTGAACTCATAAAAGAGTATCATGATTCCCTTTGGGCGAGACATCCAGGTATTCACCGAACAATGGCTCTCGTGGAGAGGGCCTTCTATTGGCCAAAGATGGGGACTGATATGGAGGAATATGTTCGAACATATCTTACTTGCTAACAAGATAAGGTAGAGCAGCGAAAGCCGGTGGGTCTTTTGGAATAGTTGCCTATACCAAAAAGGCCATAGGAGAACATTTCCTTGGACTTCATATCAAGCTTACCCGCAGTAGGGGCACTTGGATCGATACTCGTGGTAATCGATCGATTTTTGAAGTATGCAACATTCATTACTGCACCCCTACATTGCTCAGCAGAGGAGGTGGCTAAGTTAATAATGAACTATGTGATGAAGTATTAGGGAGTCCCACACAACATCATTAGTGATCGAGATTCTTAGTTCTTAGGATGATTCTAGACCGAGTTGTTCAAGTTGTTGGGATCTAAATTATACTTCTCCACAAGCCTCCACCCTTATACGGATGGCCAGACTGAAAGAATTAATTCGCTCTTGTAGCAATATCTCTAGCACTACATGAGTGCCAACCAACAAGATTGGATGAAGTTGTTGGACATAGCTCAATCCTCCTATAACTTGCAACGAAACTCTACATCTAATAAGAACCCCTTCAAGATTATTACGGGATAACAGTCATTAATGCCTCACACCTTGGTTATTGGTTATACAAGGAGTAGCCCATCAGCATATCACTTCATAAAGGAATAGCATCATAATGCAGATATTGCGCAAGCTTACTTCGAGAAGGCGACCAAAAAGATGAAGAAATGGGCTAACTTGGGAATGCGACCATAGGAGTCCAAAGTTTATGACATAGTGTTGGTGAAGCTCCAACCAGCATCACTCTAGTTCTGTAGGCACAAAGTGCACAAAGGATTGGTACGCAAGTATAAATGACCCTTCTCAATCATCAGCAGGGTAGGTAATGTCTCATACAAGTTACAACTGTCAGCATGGCTCAGAATTCATAACATCTTCCATGCGAGCAACTTGAAAGCCTACCACTTAGATTCGTAAGATAATTCTCGAAATGTTCCAACTCGACCCCCCCCCCCGCCCCCACCAGAGCCTCTGATAGAACCCCAGAAGGAGCTCTATAATTTTTGACCCTTGAGGGGGATCAACCCTTCGAACGCTGTAGGGGTTTCTCCATCCTAGACTTGGCACAAGGCTGAAATAAAATATATGATTACTTTATTTAAGAGGGGGTGGCTACATCTTTAAATAGGGATCAAAACCCTAGCCTAAGTAGAATTATCCCTTTGCCCCTCCTATAGCCAACCTGCCTTAATAGGAATAGGAGGCGGCTAAGTGGCTCTATAGCCGGCCTAAGCAGGGGGAAACCCTAGCCGACCAACCCAATAAGGGGTGTGGCGGCTACTAAGCCCTAAGGGCTAATCTATACCCTAGTCATACTCCTTTATAAGATAGGAGTGGCTTTATTACAATCTAACAGGGTTTTTATTGACTAGTACTAAGATGATTAGGATTTAACTCTGCTGGAGTCCTATCAAGTCCATCCTCTTCAGATCAGCCTTGTCCTCAAGGCTGAGGGTCCATAAAATCTGGAAACTGGATCTTCAACTCCTCATGTGACTCCCATGCTATCATTAACTGAACTTTGGCCTCCTCATCAGTTGGGGTTTTAGTTGGAAGGATTGGGCTGAGTCGTCTTCTTTAAATTTCCATTTGAGGTGGGATACTTGGCAGATCAATTGTCATCTTGATCTGGTGCGCGAATTTGATCACCAGGTTAGGGCCCCAATGTGATCCTCAATTTTACAAGACCCAAAGAAATAGGAAGACCACTCCATTAAGGCTCTGGTTTCCTGCTGATCGGGCTAGGGGTGTAGATAAACTCGATCTTTAATTTTTTATCCATTCTAAAGTTTGTCGAGAGACCGTTTCTTCTTTCATGTGCTGCCATATGGTTAGTCTTTAGTGATAGCCAATCTTTCTTTTAGAATGGTGACTACCCTTTGGTATGGTTCGGGATAATGAGAGCCTAATCTGGCATGAGCATGGATTTTAAATTAGGAGTTGACCATCTTGCAAAAGAATAGCCCTAATTTCAACTCCTAATGCATCAACCTTAATGACAAAAGTGCGGCCGAAATCGGGCAGTGCTAGGACCGACGTCATCGTCATGGCTACCTTGAGTCGTTCGAAGGCTATGGAGGCTTTATCCGACCACAAGAAGGAGTCTTTCTTCAGTAAGGACGTGAGCGGGGCACTGATCTTGCCATAATCTTTCACAAAATTTTGGTAGTAGCCCGTGAGTCTAAAGAAACCACGTAGTGATTATATGTTTGTAGGTCTCGGTCATCCTTGCATTGCCTCAATCTTTGTCATGTCCACCATCACTCCATCCTCTGATATAATGTGCCTAAGATACTCCACTTTACGTTGTAAGAAGCCACACTTTGACTGTTTAACATAAAGAGTATTCTCCCGAAGAATCGTTAGAATAATTCGTAAGTGCCGAAAATCTATGTCAAGCGTAGGGCTATAAATGAGAATATCATCAAAGAATACCAACACGAACTTATGTAGAAAACTCTGGAAGATGTCATTCATCAGGCTTTAGAAAGTAAAAGGAGCATTTGTAAGTCCGAAAGATGTTACCAAAAGCTCGTAGTGGTTGTTATGCGCGTGGAATGCAATTTTCAGAATATCTTCAGTGCATACCCGAATCTAATGGTATCCGGATCGGAGATCCAATTTACTGAAGATTTGAGCTCCTTTTAATTGATCCAAGAGTTCATCATCTTTCTTGCGCACTAGTAACACCGTGGTGAGGAGTAAGGGCTGCAACTCGATCGAATCACCCCGGTGTCAAGCATCTCTTTAACAATGTTCTCAATCTCGTCCTTCTGCAAGTGAGGATAGTGATACAGTCATAAATTTGCTAGAGGTTTGCCTGGCAAAATGGGAATGCGGTGATCATGGGGCCGGTTAGGGGGCAGCCTGCGCGGCTCCAAGAAAACATCTATGAATTCATTCAGGCAAAGGGCAAGCTTAGGATCTTAGTTTTGCACGTTCTCCCCCATAGATGGCTACAGAATATCATCAAGAATCCACCATGTGCTTTGTGCAAAACTTTCTCCATTCGTTGCGACGAAATGGTGGAAATTTGGCTCTCGCGCTTGCCTCGTAACGTGACTTGTCTCCCTTTGCAATAAAATTTTATGATTAATTTAAAAAAAAATTAGGAGATATTACCTAGTGTTGTGAGCCATTCGATCCCAAGTACGGCTTCATAATCATCGATGGGTAGGAGAAAAAAATTAGCAACCACTTCTTAGTCTTGGAGGAGTAGTTTCACCCGCGAGCACCATTGGTCGCAATTAAAGATTTGGCCGTCAATGACCTTTATGTTGAACTTGTTGCAACCTTCAATTTGAAGTATCAAACATGCAACAACCTTACTGTTGAGGAAATTATTGGTGCAGCCTGTGTCAATGAGAATGGTGATGGGTTGTTGTTTTAGAAGTCCTCCAACTTTCATCATCTGTGGGTTGGAGTAGTCGGCCAATGTGTGCACTGCGTAGTCGGCCGGTTGGGACTCTTCCTCCATGGCTTCTTCTTTAGGTTCAAGGGCTTCTTCAGATGTTTCATTGTCCTCATCCTCTGCTGGTTCAATCACGAGGAGCCGACCCTTTTTGCAGAGATGTTCGCGGCTCCACGATTCGTCGCAATGCCAACACAACTCCTTGGCTGATTGTTCGCGAAGCTCGTCTCTTGTCAACTTTTTTGGTGCAGGGGCTTGGATGGCAGTAGAGGGGGTAGTAGGCCTTGGCATGGCTGGTCAGGGAGTGACCCTTATCCTTCATACCTCATGGTTCAATTGTTCTTCCTGGATACGCGCGAAGGAAATCACCACCATAAGAGTGTACCGTTGCCACGCCTTTACTTCTCATTGGATCTCCGGCTTTAGGCCCTTGATAAAAGTATGTAAAGTTGTTTCTCAGACCAATTCTTAGTTTGGTTAGATAAACTCAAACCTAGTTTGGTATTCTTGTATTGTAGAGGTTTGACGAATCGTTGCCAATTGTTCATCGATGTTGTCAAAATTGGTTGGTTCAAAGCGATTTAGTAGTCCTTCCTTGAATCGCTGCCAAGAGAGTCCTCCATGGGTATGCTCAAACCAATTAAACCACTAGACAACATCTCCCTCGAGGTTGATGGCAGCAATCTCCACCCATGTGGCGTCAGCGGTTTGGTAGAACCAAAAATAGTGCACCACACACGAGATCCACCCGATCGGGTCTCCTTCTTCCCATCTAGGGAAGTCAACCTTCATGCATGGATTATTGAGATTAGAGATGATGTGGCCATGTTCTTAAGGATTGTCTCGCTGACCTGAAGTTTCTCTGTATTGTGATTTCCTCGGGCTCGACTATCGGCCAATGCTGAATTCGGCTAAAAGGGATCGCATCTTCTCTTCCATGAGGTTTTCAAAGGCTTCAAGCTTTGCATCGATAGCCTTCTCTGATGCCATAGTATATGCCTCTAGATCTGTAGTATTAAGATCTTTTTTCTATTGTTGGATTAGTGGCATGGGAATTTTGGAGAAGGGAGTGGCTGGTTGGAAGGTGAATCGGTTTGGATGGAAGTAGGCTACGGTTTAAGGTAGATTTCGGGGGCTATTTGGTTTCGGTTTAGGGTAGGGTTTTGAAGGGTTTTTGGTGAGGATGGTAGGGTTTTGAGATGAGGAAAATAGAGTCCAAAATCTCACAAAAAATAGCACTCAAATCTGATAGAATTCGATGAAAAAAGTGTTGCAATGTGTTGTCCTACTGAACCGATTTTACATCAGAGAAACAATGACTTCTCGATGTAAATTCCAGAGGAAAGTTTAAGAAAATTATGCAGAAACCCTTGGTTCAGATGCTGTTAATATCAGTAAAATGTTTGACGAAATTTTGGTAGCATAACCGTAGGGAAATAGGGCAAAAGACAAAAGGCAGATTCCTTCATTGTAAAATTTTAGAACTACGTAATGGTCAAAGATTGCACAAGAAAACTAGTTTCAGAAAGAGTTTTTTCAAGAAATTAAATCCAAATGAAAGCCAACTTGATCTTGAGAATTGTACAAAAATTTCAGCCAGAAAGGAGAAGGAATAAGCTAGTTTCAAGAGGCAAAAACACGGCTAAAAATTTCTGCAGCGTTCCACCTTCGTAACAACGATAACGTTTGCGACAAACAAAATTTATAGCAGATAAAATTTAGGAAAAATCTTCAACATGTAAAGTAAGGAATGTTGCATTATTAAAGAGGTGTGGATGATAAAAAAATACCAGATTTCCAGATCAAACGTAGGGGGCAGCGACAGACTGATTTGATCTGCGGCTCGAGTGGAAGGTGGAGGCGCGTGTCACAGCAATTATGGGAATTGCTTGGGAAGGTGGAGGCATGGATGATGGCTACAGGGGCAGTAAGATCGCTGCTCTGATACCATATGATAGAACCCCAAAAGGAGTTTTATAGTTTTTGACCCTTGAGGAGGATCAACCATTGGAACGCTGCAGGGGTTCCTCCCTCCTAGACTCGGCACAAGGCTGAAATAAAATAGATGATTGCTTGATTTAAGAGGGGGTGGTGGCTACATCTTTAAATAGGGATCAAAACCCTAGCCTAAGGGGGTGCTTACCTAAGTAAAGTTACCCTTTTGCCCCCTCCTATAGCCAACCTGCCTTAATAGGAATAGGAGGAGGCTAAATGGCTCTATAGCCGACCAACCCAATAAGAGGTGTGGCGGCTACTAAGCCCTAAGGGCTAATCTAGACCCTAGCTATACTCCTTTATAAGATAGGAGTGCCTTTATTATAATCTAACAGAGTTTTTATTGACTAGTACTAAGATGATTAGGACTTGACCCTGTTGGAGTCCTATCAGCCTCCTACGAGAAGCGAATTGAAACTATTCTAGAGGATCGCAAGACAAAGCTACCCAATGGAGCGGAGCAAATCGAGTACTTGGTGAAGTGGCAAAAGCTTCCTCGAACAGAAGCCATAAGACGCCCTACGACATGACAAAGCCCACGTCAAAGCCTACCAACAAGCATCTATGAGGGCATCGACAGTTTAAGTATGAAGAATGTCACGAATGGTCGTCACTCAACCATAACATCTTCGCTCAGTGAACCATTCATTACTTTTTTCTTATTTGTATAGATCTTTGGCAGCTTATTTTGCCTTGATTTTATATTTTTTGGCATAAGAAATAGGAGCGAAAGTAGTCTAGAATACTGTAGAATGATCGCTCACTATGTAGAGCTAAAACTGCCTAAAATAGCTCTATTTTGGGGTATTTTTCATGTGCTATAGCAATCTTTTTTAGCAACATGAAATGTCAGCTATCTTAGCACCTTGGAACCCCCGAGTGGCACCAGACAGGATGGGGCTTCAGGTATATGTCAAGCATAGGCTTTGATAGAACCCCAGAAGGAGCTTTATAGATTTTGATCCTTGAAGGGGATCAACCCTTGGAACGCTGTAGGAATTCCTCCCTCTTAGACTTGGCACAAGGCTGAATTAAAATTATAGATTGCTTGATTCAAGAGAGGGGCGGCTACATCATTATATAAGGATCAAAACCCTACCCTAAAGGGATGCTTGCCTAAGTAAAATTATCTCTATGCCCCTCTTATAGCCAACCTGCCTTAATAGGAATAGGGGGCGGCTAGGAATGACTTTATTACAATCTAACATGGTTTTATTGACTACTTCGATGGAGATTATGACTCAACCCTGCTGGAGTCCTATCAAATCTGCCCTCTTGAAATCAGCCTTGTTCTCAAGGCTGAAGTTCCATGAACTCAGGGAACTGGGTCTTCAGCTCCTCATCAACTTGGGTGTCAATTGGAAGAACTTGAGCTGAGTCGTCGTCTTTAAATTTTCATTTGAGGTAAGATACCCGGTGGATCAACTGTAATCTTGATCTGATACACGAATCTGATCTCCAAGTTAGGGCCCCAATGTGGTCCCCAATTTTGCAAGGCCCAAAGAAATAGGGAGACCACTTCCTTAAGGCTCGAGTTTCCTGCTGATCTGGCTAGAGGTGTAAGAAAACTTGATCTTCAATTTTTCGTCCATTCTGAAGTTTATCAGGAGGCCATTTCTTCTTTGCTTGTGCTGGCGTGAGCATGGATTGTAATTCTTTTGGGCTTACTCCTCTTTCGTGTCATGGACCTGTATCCAACCAAATTTTAAATTTGGTAGCAATGAGTATCCCCTTTAAAAATCTCATGTGAAGTGTGGGAGAAGCCTCGATGTGAATTTGGAGTCAACCATCTTGCATAAGGGTGATGCCGATCCCAACTCTGGATGTTTCTGCTCCAAGTATGAACACATTGCCACGTCAGGTAATGCTAGCATCGATATAAATGGCATCATGGCTATGGGAGTCATGTGGATGTCTTTCTCCTGTTCCTTCTTGCGATCGTGGGCCGTGGATCCGAGGTCATCATCAGGGAAGACTTTTAGCATCATGGTCCGCTCCTCGGTGAAGTCATGGAAGTAACCCGAGATGAGGGAGCACTACATCAGAACCCATAGCTGGTTTAGCTGAACATGGCACTTCAGGAAGAGCTTATCCCTATAGACAAAGAGAAGTTTTTGGAGATAAAGTGTCATTGTAAGGGAAGATTGTGGTCGAATGATCCGTATCTCTCGCGTCTCCTGAACGATCTTTTTAGCTTCGGTCCTATAAAAATATGGACAGTAATATGACCGAATATCTATTGGTAGTTCCCCTTGTAAGACCAACATACGGGGGTCGTGCAGTCTAGTAGGAAGGAGTCGGCTCGGTTCAGCGAACGTGCCCAAGATTTCAGCGAGCTTCTCCAAGCACTGTGTCGAGATCATCTTTTCTTCGTTCTCTCCTTTCCCACATAAGGTCACCTATTTTCTTTTGTCATTCATAAGATCGTTGGAGCTCCTGGTGTCGGCAAGGATGGTGATGGGCTGATGCTTGATGAAGCCATCAATGTCCAATATATGTGGTGGAGCATGAAAGGTGTGGGTGGCTGATTATGGTTTTTCCTTCATATCCTTCTCCTTGGACTCGAGAGCCATATCTTTGAGTTTGGTTCTTCAATAGGCTCAACCAATAGAGGTCTCTCTTTTTTACAATGGTGGCCTCGGCTCCACAGTTTATTACAATGCCAACATAGGCCCTTTGTCGATCTGTCACGAAACTCTTCTCTTGTTAACTTTTTCGACTGAGGTGACCAACTAGTGGTAGACGGGGCCGAGAGTCTCTGTGCTGCTGGTCGTGCGACGGATTTGGTCCTCTGAGCATCTTGGTTCAGCTTGTCTTCGTGTAGTCATGCGAAGGAGATGGTTGCCTTAAGTGTGTACGGTTGTCGCACTTTAACTTCTTCTTGAATCTCTGGCTTCAAGCCCTCAATGAAAGTCCTTAATATCTATTTTTTAGACCAATCACAAGTTTGATTAGTTAACCTTTCAAACTTGATTTGGTACTCTTGGATGGTAGAGGTTTGATGGATCTTCGTTAGTTCTTTGTTAAGGTTCTTGTAATTGATTGGTACTGAAGGTTTATATGCTTTTGGTTGGGATGTGGCTCTCATGCTCTGAGCATCTTGATTGAGGTGCCCTTTTTGAAGTTGTACAAAGGAGATCGACATTGTTGAGGTGTAGGGTTGTCATGTCTTATCCTCGCTTCTTATCTCTGATAGATTCTTTTTACAATCAGAATTTGCTCCATGTTGTGATCTTCTTGGGCTTGATGATCGGCCTAATCTAAACTCCTCAAAGAGAGTGCATAATTTAGCATCTTGAAAGCCTCCAATTTGGCTTCAAATAAACCCAATGATGTCATGACATAAGGATCTCTAACCTGTCAAACAAATCGACTGAAAAGTATAGCTACAATTTTCAAGTTGAAGGCAGTGAATGGCAGCAATGTCGGGACTGTAGGGGTGAAGTCTTCAAGTAGAGGATGGCAGCCAAGGGTAGCAGTGACGATGGAGGAAGAAGAGGGCAATAGCAATGTCGATTGCGACTGCGTTGTGACTTCGTGGCTGCAAGTGGCATCGGTTGTAGTAAGGGCACGGCTGCAAAAGGAGGAAGATGGGGCAACGATGTACACGATTGTTATGGAGGAGGGCAACAGTGGTATGGAGCGAGAGATGATTGCTATTGTATTCAATTTATTGCTAGCCGTTATCAACATAGTTGGCAGCGAACAATTGTTGTGGGCTACGATATAAATAAATTGAAGCGAACGTTGCTAGTAGCTTTTTACCGTAAGGATCGTTGCTGACTACAATCAGGGAGGATGGCAGCAAGAGGTCATTGTTGGCAGCGTTCGACAGTAAAAGATGCATGCTGCAGTTGAAGGGATAAGGGAGATTGGGCGGCTGAAAGATTGGTGGACCGAAGGCTTCGATTTTTTTGTGCGGTTTGCGGCTGTTTTGGGTGCAATTTGGGGCTGTGATTTTATGGAGTTTTGGCTACAAATTAGTATGGTTTTAGGGCTATGATAGTAGTAGATGAAGGTTAGGGAAATAGATTTTCGATCTGGGATAGATGGCAGCAAAGGTAGATGTATCAGTAAGGAAATATGGCAGAAAAGGTAAGTGGATCGATAAGGAAGTAGGCAGCGGTTAGGGCTAATTTGGATGACTGTTTGGTTTCATTTTAGGGTAGGGTTCTAAAGGGTTTTTAGTAAAGATGATAGGGTTTGGTGATGAGGAAAAGAGAGTTTGAAATCCCACAAAAAATAGCACTCAAATCTGATAGAATTTAACGATAAAAAGTGCGGCGATGTGCAGTCCTGCCAAACAGATTTTATGTCGGAGAAACAATGACTTCTCGACATAATTTCTAGAGAAAAGTTTAAGGAAATTATGAAGAAACCCTTGATTTAGATGTTGAAAATACTAGTAAAAAAGTTTGGCAAAATTTTGGTAGCATAACCATAGGGAAATAGGGCAAAAGACGAAAGGTCGATCCTTGGTCGTAAAAATTCCAAAACTGCGTGCTGGTGAAAGATTGCACAAGAAAACCGGTTCCAGAAGGAATTTTTTTGAGAAATTAATCCCAGATGAAATCCAAGTTGATCTTTAGAATTGTATAAAAATTTCAGCCAAAAAGGATGAACAAAAGTTCAGTTTCAAGAGGCCAATAGATGGAAGGCAGATTCTCCATCATAAACTTTCAGCACTACATGATGAAGAATCACAGTAATATAAGTCCAGATCCAGAAGGAGTTTTTTATGAAATTAGTCTTAGATGAAAGTTAATATGATCTACGAAATTGTATAAAAAGTTTCAGCCAAAAAGAATGATTAAAAGTTTAGTTCCAAGAATCAACAATCGATTGAAAATTTCTATGGCGTTTCACCTTCGCAACGATGATAATGTTTGCGACGGTAAAATTTTATAGCAAGGAAATTTTGGAAAAACTTCTCCCACATATAAGATAGAGGAATAGCAGTAGCAAGAGGCGTGGGCTTTAGAGTTTTTACTAGATCTTTCATGTTGATGCATAGGAAGGCAGCAGATTGATGAATCTGCGGCTTGGTGGGCGACGATGGAGGCGACGTCAAAAGCAATTGTAGGAATTGCTTGGGAAGGTGGAGGCATGGATGATGGCTACAGGAGTAGCAAGATCGCTGCTCTGATACCAGATGATAGAACCCCAGAAGAAGCTCTATAGATTTTGATCCTTGAGAGGGATCAACCCTTGGAATATTGTAGGGGTTTCTCCCTCTTAGACTTGGCACAAGGCAAAATTAAAATTGTAGATTGCTTGATTCAAGAAAGGGGGCGGCTATATCATTATATAGGGATCAAAACCCTAGCCTAAGAGTGTGCTTGCCTAAGTAAAATTACTCATTTGCCCCTCTTATAGCCAACCTGCCTTAATAGGAATATGGGGTAGCTAGGTTGGCTTTATAGCTGACATAAGCAAGGGAAACTCTCACCAACTAACCTAGTAAGGAGGACAGCAGCCACTAAGCCCTAAGGGCTAATCTAAACCCTAGTCATACTCCTTTATAAGATATGAATGACTTTATTGCAATCTAGCAGGGTTTTATTGACTACTTCTAGGGAGATTAGGACTCAACCCTACTGGAGTCCTATTAGGCTTTCATCAATAATTGAACTTGTCTTACGTCCGATACCTTATGAACCATCGTTTGTGGACTTGTGACCATTCTTACAACCCTCTAAAGTCTTATTTCGCTCTCTTTCTCTCTTTTCTCTATTGCACTCAAGGTGTTCGATGAATTGCTTATACAACTTCTCTCTTTGTGAGACGTCGGGACTTATCCATCACTTGTTTATAAGCTAATCAACTTCTTATTGGCAGGTCCTATGAGACCCGCACGAGGTTGTAAGTGGGCTGACCCTTTGTGGACAAATAACGCTTTGGGCATTTCATGACTTAGGCAATCCCAACTAAGTCCGGAACAGTCGGCAAGGTTGCTTCATGACTTAGTCAATTTCAGCTAAGTCTCAAGAGTGTTACTAGGGTGCTGCACAGCTTAGGCAAATTCAGCTAAGTCCGTGATATACCTCTCTCTCATCTTCAGCCATTAGCTCCCTTTGGTGGTGCATGAGGATAGTAAGAAGGGGTGTAAGATGGTGCGAAAAGCTATGAGGATTTACACTGCGAAAGGAGGAGTGTCGCTACTTCATTTGTCATGTGGATTACTGCTAGAGAGGAGGACACTTGACCTCCTTCATCCACGGACTTAGGTCTATGATTTCGGGGATATACAATCTCCCCTATGTCATGGACTTAGCTGAAATTGCCGAAGCCGTGTGGCACCCTTGCGGCAAACTTGTAGACTTAGCTGAAATTGCCTAAGTCACGAAACAACATTTGCCCAATGTTTCGAACTTAGCTGGAATTGCCTAAGTCATGAAACGCCAAAGCGTATTTGCCCGCAAAGGGTCAGCCCAATTGCAACCTCATGCGAGTCCCTAAGGACCTACAAAAAGAGAAGTTGATTAGTTTTGAAGACGAGCGACAAACAAGGCCCGACGTCTCGCAAAGAGGGCAGCTCTTACACATAATTCATTAAACACCTTGAGTGCAATAAAAAAAGAGAGAAAGAGAGCGAAACAGGACTTTAGAGGGCTATAACAACGGTCATAAGTCCACAAACGATGGTTTCCAGGGGTGTCGGATGTAAAACACTTCATTTCTTTTAATTGCTCAAGCCCGACTATTATCTCGAAGCCCGATCCAGCCTTGTGCCACCTGGGGGGTTCAAGAGGACTGAGATGGCTGACATCTCGTGCCACTCAAAAAGCTTGCTGTAGTACGCAAAAATGGCCCAGAATTGGGCTGTTTTGGTTCTACATACTGAACGATCATTCTGCAGCCTTCCAGACTATTTCTGCTTATATTTCTTAGGCAAAAACACTTAAAAATAAGGCAAAATAGGCTATCAAACAACTATACAATGAAGCAAAAGTGATAGACGGTCCATTGAGCGAAGGTGATACGGTTGAGCGATGACTGTCCATGACATTCTCCCCTACTTAAACTATCGACGCCCTCATCGATGCTTGTGGTAGGCTTTGACGCGGGCTTCTTCATATCATAGGGCATCTTCTGGTTCCTAACTAGCTTCTGTTCTGAGAAGCTTTTGCCACTTCACTAAGTACTCTGTTTGTTCTGCTCCATTGGATAACTTAGTCTTTTGATCCGCCAGAATAGTCTCAACTCGCTTCTCATGGCTCTGATGGGAAGTAGACGAGTTGAAATATTTTGTGAAGCATCTTACGGATCTGAATGGTAGGCTTTCAAGTTGCTTGCATGGAAGACATTGTGAATTCTGAGCCATGTGGGCAACTACAACTTGTAAGAGACATTACCTACTATGGTAATAATAAGAAAGGTCCTTCGTACTTGCATATCAATCCTTTGTGCTCTTTGTGCCTAAAGAACTAGAGTGATGCTGGTTGGAGCTTCACCAACTTTGAACTCCTATGGTCGCCTTCCCAAGTCTGCTCACTTCTTCATCTTTTTGACCACCTTCTCCAAGTAGGCCCGAACAATATCTATATTTCGATGTCATTCCTTTGTAAAGTGGTATGATGACGGGCTATTCCCCATATAACCGATAGCCAATGTGTAATAAGTCGACGGTTGTTGTCCTATGATGATCTCAAAGGGGCTCTTGTTGGACGCAGAGCTCCGCCGTAAGTTGTAGGAGAATTGGGCTATGTCCAATAGCTTCACCCAATCTCGTTGGTTGGCACTCACATAGTGCTAAAGATATTGCTCCAAGAGTGAGTTGATTCTTTCTGTTTGATCGTCCGTTTGGGGGTGGAGGCTTGTTGAGAAGTATAACTTAGATCCCAACATCTTGAATAGCTCAGTCTAGAATCGTCCCAAGAACCGAGAATCTCGATCACTAATGATGTTGTGTGAGACTCTCCAATATTTCACCACATTCTTCATCATCAACTTGGTCGCCTCCTCTACTGAAAAATGTAGGGGTGAAGTGATGAACATTGCATACTTCGAAAACTGATCGACAACCATAAGTATCGATCTAAGTCCCCTACTACGGGCAAGCTTGATATGAAGTATAAGGAAATGCTCTCTCATGGCCTTTTTGGTATGGGCAGCGGCTCCAAAAGCCCCACCAGCTTCCGCTGCTCTACTTTATCCTGTTGGCAAGTAAGGTCGTAATCTTCCACATTTGTCCCCATCTTTGGCCAATATAAGGCCCTCTCCATGAGAGCCATTGTCCGATGAATGCCCAGATGTCCTACCCAAAGGGAATCGTGACACTCTCTCAAGAGTTCACGCCTCAAGTTGTTCGCTCGTGGAACATAAACTCTATTCCCTTTGGTGTAGATGAGTCCCTCTTGGACCCAAAATTGTCGTGTCTTGCCCTCTTTGATGAGTTGTATCAGGGTAACTGCTTGAGGATCACTGTACAGTCTATCCCTGATCATGGAAAGAAAGTTGGAGTGCAACTAACTAGCTTGGCCTCCGCCTTCCAACTGTATAGCGTTCACCAGTTCCACTTTCTGGCTCAATGCATCGACCATGACATTTGTCTTTCCGGGCTTGTACTTCATTACCATGTCGAACTCGGCCTAGAAGTCCTGCCATCGTGCTTGTTTCGGGGAGAGTTTCTTTTAAATCTGGAAGTAACTCAATGCGACATTGTCCATCCTTAGCATGAATGGTGCTCCCAAAAGGTAGTGTCGTCAAACTTGTAGACAGTGGACCATCGCTGTCATCTCCTTATCATGCACTGGATATTGCCGCTCAGTCTTGTTGAGCTTGCGATCGTCATAGGCCATTGGATGACCCTCTTGCATAAGTACTTCCCCAATAGCGAAGTCAGAAGCATCTGTATGGACTTCAAAATGCTTCCCATAGTCTGGTAATCTGAGTATTGGTTCCTCCAACACAACAGTCTTTAGATATTGGAAAGTTGTTTCACACTTGTTTGACCATCTCCAAGACTGGTCCTTCTTTGGCAACTATGTCAATGGAGTTGCGCGCTTTGAATATCTAGAAATAAAGCGCCGATAATAGTTGACTAAATCAAGGAAGGATCTCAGCTCATGTACCTTCTTTGGTATTCGTCATTCTGTCACAGCTTGCACCTTTGACTCGTCCATCCAAATAGAACCACTGCCGATTCGATGCCTCAAGAACATAATTTATGTCTACACAAAGTAGCACTTCTCCCTCTTCACACTCCCTGAGAACTCTGAAGATTGTCCGAAGGTGTTCAACATGCTCCTCAAGCGTCTGATTGTAGATGACGATATTGTCTAAGTAGATGACCACAAACTTGTCCTAATACTCTTTAAAAAGCTGGTTCATCAGAGTATAAGATGTGGCCGGAGCGTTGGTTAAGCCGAAAGATATCACCAGAAACTCGAACGCTCCATACCTGGTCACACAGTTAGTCTTCGCCTTATCACCTTCGGTAATGCGCACTTGCCAATACCCCGACCGAAGGTCGAGTTTAGAGAAATACTTGGCCTTGCCCAGTTGATCGAACAAATCCGCAATGAGTAGAATAAGATATTTGTTCTTCACCGTCACTTTATTCAGGGCTCGATAGTCGACATATAATCATAGGCTCTCATCTTGTTTCTTCTGAAAGAGAACTGGAGCTCCGAATGGTGCCTTTGAACTATGGATGAGACCACTGCTTAGCAGTTTATCTAACTACTTCCTCAGTTCTACTAACTCTGAGGGGCCATATGGTATGGTGGTCTCGCTAGAGGCTTAACTCCCGGCTTCAACTCAATATTATGATTCATGCCTCTGCGTGGTGGTAGAGTCTTCGACAACTCGGGTGGCATAACATCTATAAACTCCTTTAGAACGTTTGCCACCGTAGTAGGTTCGTGAATGGCCTCCCAGTCAAGTGATTCCAGCTTCACAGCAGCCACAGAAGTTAATTCACCTTTTCACGCCCCTTTCTTCAATTGTAGTGCCAATATTTGCTGTGGGTCCTTGGTTCTCCCTTGAGAAATTGGAACCACGCAGGGGTCGTCGCCTCCCATTAGGCATAAAGAGTTAGGAATGACATCGGCACTAACTTCGCTGCGTGCATGAACTCCATTCCAAGAATCACTTGGAAGTCATCCAATGGCACCGCCATCATGTTTGTGCACCCGCTCCACGTTCCAATCTTGATAGGGACCCCCTTTGCTAGTCCGGAGATCTGCTTGGCCTTCAAGTTAACAGTCTTCATGCGACTTGGGTTCTTCTCCAAGACAAGTCCAAGTCACTTTGCTTCACAATCGGTAATAAAGTTGTGGGTAGCTCTCGTGTCCACCATTGCAAAGGTTGTTCGACCATTAAGCTTGATGTCCACATACATTAGCTTGTTACTTGCTGCCTTCTGCACCTTTGTCTTTGTTCTCTCTCCCACTTGACCCTGTAATGCATTCAACAAACTCATCGCTCCCATTCGGGGTCCTTGCGACTCCTCATCATTGCTGTTGGATTCAGAACTGCTCGAACTAAAGGTGATGACTTTGCTCTTGTCCGACTTGTGGGGGTGTATTGATGCTATTAAAGCGTTGAGTGCCTGCTTTTGCGGGCACTCCCTCACCATGTGCGGTCCTCCGTACAAGAAGCATCCGCCAAATTTTGGGGCTTTGCCTTTCGAGCTTGGTCCCTTGTGGAAGCTTTTCTTCTTTTGTTCACCCCCAGACTCCTTTGTATGAGAGTATTTTGTTGGGCGATTTCTCGAGAATTGTTTCTTCTTTCCCAAGTCCTCCGAAGAAACGAAATCAGTTAGCCTTTCTGCGGCTGCAATTGCCCCGACCACATCGGTGAATTCCTTCAATTCAGTTCTTGTTGTGCCCATGGCCTCAAGC
Source organism: Ensete ventricosum (assembly GCA_029747655.1). Taxonomy (NCBI): domain Eukaryota; kingdom Viridiplantae; phylum Streptophyta; class Magnoliopsida; order Zingiberales; family Musaceae; genus Ensete; species Ensete ventricosum. The sequence continues at coordinate 35,398,944 of JAQQAF010000008.1, read as the reverse complement.
CATCGAGGAAGCTGAATAGTTTGTCCTTTTCGAATATGTCTTGTATATCCAACATCAGTGTTGAAAATTGTTTCACATAGTCTCGGATGGAAGTACTTTGGCAGAGTTGTCTCAGTTTCCTTCTTGCGACGAACTCTTATTCTCAGGCAAAAACTAAGTTCTCAACTCGCGCTTCAAGTCTTCCCATGTATCCACTCGTCATTGGTCTTGTTGGATCTCTTCCCAATGGGTTCACCACTAAAGTTTTGCATTTCCATTCAGATACATGGTTGTTATAGAAACTTTTGGTTCCTCCGAATCAGGCCTCGTAGCACGAAAATACTGTTCCATGTTGAACAAAAAATTCTCGAGCTCTTTAGCATCTCTAGCATCCCCGTAACAATGCGGCTCTGGTGCTCTGAAGCTTTGTGGCGGTGCAGTGCGGGTATTGTTCCCTCCCGCATTAAGAGTTCTAGTGAGCAACGTCACTTTGGTCGTGAGTTTCACCACAACTTTATGTAGATGTCGTACGAAGTCTTTAGTGTCCTCCGTCAATCGGTCGACCAAGGACTCAACCCTATCGATCCGAGATTCAGCTTCTTCTTGCGAGCTCTCTACCCCAAGGAACCTCCCTGACATTGGTAGAGTTCCTCAAAGCTCGCTTTAAGAACATCAAGACGGGTTTCCACCGATGAAAGTCTCTCCTTGTGGCTTCTTTTTCCAGTTGACGCACCAGATTGTGCTTCATCTGCTCGCGGAGAGTACCTAACTTCACGCTTGTCATGTTCACTATCGCGCTCCTCATGAGTGGCTTCAGCAGTTTGTGAGCGAGTTTGCACTTGCAGCCTACCTGCGGCTACTTGGGGGCAAAGGTCCGGCTTGCCCCATCTTGCTCGATTCACCATAGTGCTTCACCATGGTGAGATTGCGAATCATCTTCGCTTGCTTGTTCGAATTGCTTGCCTGTTTTGATACCACAATATCACGGACTTAGCTGAATTTGCCTAAGCCGTGTGGTACCCTTGTGGTAAACTTGTAGACTGAGCTGGAATTACCTAAGTCGTGAAGTAACATTTGCCCAATGTTTTGGACTTAGTTGGGATTGCCTAAGTCATGAAACACTGAAGTGTATTTGCCCGTAAAGAGTCAGCACAATTGCAACCTCGTGCGGGTCCCGAAGGACTTGCAAAAAGAGAAGTTGATTAGTCTTAAAGACGAGCGACGGACAAGTTCCAACGTCTCGTAAAGAGGGCAGATCTTAAAAGCAATTCGTCAAACACCTTGAGTACAATAGAAAAAGAGAGAAATAGAGGGAAACATGACTTTAGAGGGCTGTAAGAACGGTCGCAAGTCCACAAACGATGGTTCCCAAGGGTGTTGAATGTAAAACACTTCAATTTCCTTTGAGTGCTCATGCCCGACTACTATCCTGAAGCCCCATCCAGTGTGCCACCCGGGGGGTTCCAGAGGGTTGAGATGGCTGACATTTCGCGCCACTCAAAAAGCTTACCGCAGCACACGAAAATGGCCCAAAATTGGACTGTTTTGGTTCTACACATTAGACAGTTGTTCTGCAACCTTTCAGACTATTTTTGCTCACATTTCTTAGGCAAATACACTTAAAAATAAAGCAAAATAGGTTGCTAAACAGCTATACAAGGATGCAAAAGTGACGGACGGTCTGTTGAGAGAAGGTGATGCGGTTGAGCAACAATCATCCGTGAGCTTTATTTGCCATGTGGATTATTGCTAGAGATGAGGACACTTGACCTCCTTTATCCACAAACTTAGGTCTATTATTTTGGGGATATACGATCTCCCCTAGATAAGAACATCTTACATATATAATGTAGTTTTTTGGTTTCATAAGTTTTTCTCTCCCAATCATCGCACGATAATCAAATATGATTTGTTTGAGAAACAATTTTGTTTTGTTCTTTCGTTGTGCATGTGATGCTCCTGAGAGTTTCCCATATGTAGAATAATACCGGAGGAGGAAGAGGAGGTAAAGCAGTTGGCACTATTGCAAATGCTTCACCTCCCTCCTCTTCCTCCTCCAGCATTGACGCAGATACCTCACCACTCTGCCTTATATTCCTTCTCGTCGTTGATATTCGGATCGACATTGGTAAGACCGATTACCACATCGTTGTTACCGACTACCACTATAACAATCACCCATAACATCACTATCTTCCACCAGCTTTGAAGTTACCTTTTGCCCATCATTTTCATGCCATTCATCTATGTGTTATCAAGTGTTGTATCTTTCGTTATTAAAATTGATAATGTTATGATAAATGATTGAATATTTTGATTTCATAAATATATGGATTTTAATATAAATTTTTTAAGTCTATCGTTTTTGTGTCATTTCATGCATGTGCTATCATACTGTATCTTTTGTTGGTAAGGTCGAGGATGTTTAAGATAAATGAGATTAAATATTTTACTTTTATAATTATAGTGATTTAAATATTTTTTTTTAAATTTATGAATCGGGATGTTAAATGGTCTAACAAGGAATAATTTATAACTAGCCACTCATGAGCTTATACTTTTTAATATGATTTATTTATAAATTGCTCTTTGCTCCTTGTTAAGTATGAATTATATGAAATTCTGACTATTGAATTCGTACTTGTATCTTGATCCTTATATGTTATATGATTTGTCGTCCTTAGGGGAATATAATAATCACTTGCTAAACCTAACTTTATTGCTACATACAATTTTCAAATTAACTTGTTTCTCACACTAATGTTAGATTTTTTAGGTCAGGACAGTGGAATGCTATGTGACAAGTCTTTTGATAATTTAGTATGATGTTCTTATAAAAGAGCAGTTTGCTTATAATATTATAAAAAATATGAATTTCTGTGCTTTTGTAAATGTAAAAAAATATTATGTTTTGGAAGTTTAGAATATTAAATCTAAAATTTTCATGTTTATGTAAATTTGTGATGAATGATAGACTTTATATTTATGTTATTTCGTTAATCTTGTGAATTTATAAGTCATTCTTATTAATTTTAAATTGACTTTGTATCTTATGGAGTTATTAAGTAATATATTGAATGATTATAAATTATAAATTTTATAGTGTGTGTTGAATGTTTTGGATATTATTGGATTTTATGTTTTAGATTCTGGATTTAGATTATGATCTCTTGAAAAAAATTAAAAAGATAATTTTTTAAAAATCATCCTACTTGTATTTTTAATTTGATTATGGAATGGTACTCCTTACTAGAATTCACCCAGAAAAAAAGTTTAATATTCATCTGATTCGTTAAACCTCACCTCGTATAACAAATTATAATATAAAGCACAATTTTAATTGATTAAGAAGACTAAATAACGATAAGATGCTAATATCATGGTATAGCAAACCATTGATTTGTCCGTCCAAACTAAATCCAACCTGGGCCCCACTCATGTTCGCACCGATCTGTTGAATCCTTCAAACCCTATTTCTAGGGGTCGATCGCCCTCGAAACCCTACGATTCGCAGGAATACTGAAGGCCGCTTCTCTCGCGTCTTGGGGATCAGCTCCTGTGTACCCTTGCTCTCCGAGATCGTTCTGGTAGCCGCTCCCTCAGCGTCCCTCTCCTGTTCTCATCTTGCTTCTTGCAACCACTCTAGCGCAAGGGTTCGGAGGTCTTTCATACAACTTTCTTTGCATCGTAACATTCAATAACTTGATTAAAGTCTCTTTCGATTTGGTTGGAGTTTAGCCTTGGCTGTTCCCAATTTTTTGTTGCTAAGATGAATGCTTTTCATGATCCTTTCCCCGTTTCCCTGATGTGTTGCGGCAATCGTGAAACATGATTAGTTATCGAGGAAGATGGCAACCTCTGAGGGCGAGGTCAGCCGATTGTTTCGGATCAGACGGACGGTGATGCAGATGCTGAGGGACCGAGGATACCTTGTCGCTGCTGCTAAAGACATCGACATAAACATGCGCCAGTTCTTGGAGAAATATGGGGAGAACCCTAAGCGGGATGAGCTTGTTATCAATAAGCAAAAGAAGAACGACAACAGCGATCAGGTCCATCACTTTCTTATCCTCGATTGGGGATGTTCTTGGGAAAGAAAATTACTGGGTCTTTCCTTTCTATAGATAATTATCTTGTTGACATGCTTTAGGTCTTCTCTTTTTGTATTTTGTTGTCTTTGTTTTGTAATGATTGCAGTTGCAAGGAATACCAGGCGTCTGTTATTTTCTTTGCATCAGCCAATTACATCTTTTGTTTATGGTGATGAAGTCGTCACTATCATACTTCGCTAACTCTTTTTTTATTTATATTTAATTATGCCTTTGCTATCTTTTTGATTTCTATTGATCATTATATTGTTTCTTGATTTGCTAATTAGGAAAAGTTCTATTATAGGTTTCTTCTATATCATTGTTTTTAAGCAGTCAACCTTTTGCACTCTATGTGGTTAATTCCTCCTTTGTTGGTATTTTTTTGTTTGATTAATCTATACCTTGTTGAACTTAATTTTTCGGATCCTCAAATATTTGGAAGTGTCTTCTAAGGATTATTTTTGACCAATTTAGAATTTTGAAATGGCTTAAAATGTCCAAAATCCTAGCTTCAAAGAGGCGCCGCCAAGGCGCTCGCCCGAGCCTAGGCGTCGGGCGCTTCGGGCGAGCGCCCGGCTTATACCAAGCGACAATAGCGTTGTCCCTGTTGTGGAACGTTGGGTTCAGGCAAGGAGGAGGAACAGGAGGAAGAGGGGGAATGAACCTTCGTCTGAGAGCGGTGAGATGGGTGGTGCGATGAGCAGGAGCAGCACTGCTGCAGTGACAACGAGACGTGACGACGACAGCTCCTCTCTCTCCATAGCTCGAGCACTGTCTCTGTCGTGGAACGTCGGGTTCAGGCAAGGAGGAACAGGAGGAAGAGGGGGAAATGGACCTACGTTCGAGAGCGGTTAGACGGGTGGCTTGATAAACAGGAGCAGCACTGTTGCAACGACCATGACACGCGACGACGATGGCTCCTCTCTCCATAGCTCGAGCACTTTGGACGTTAGCAAAGCGGGGAACCGAGAGGGGTGTGGTACATTCCTCGACTGTGAACGAGTGAATGAAGAGTGAGATTGAGAGATGGTGTGTGTGTATTTGGGCAGATGAAGTAGGCACACCCTCTCTCTCTCTCTCTCTCTCTCTCTCTCCCCCCTTGTAGAGAGTAGCAGTAGCTGCACACCTACTCCTGCTATTGCAGCATACTGCTGCTCTCCTACTCCTGTTGCTGCAGCATATTATTGCTCTCCTACTCTTGCTGCTGCAGCAATTGTAGAGAACAACAGTAGTTGCACACCTACTCCTGCTGTTGCAGCATACTGCTGCTCTCTTACTCCTGCTACTGCAACAATAATATTGACCTGTAGAGAGCAGCGGTAATATTGCCCTATAGCTGCACACCTACTCCTATTGCTGCAGTAATAATATCGCTGATGAAAACGGGAGGAGTAATGCAATGCAACAACAAAAGACAAACAAAAGTGAAGAAGAAGAAATATAGCCAAACAGAGACCCAATTATTACATCAAACTTTTAATGCCTCTACTCATGTATATAATAATAATAATAGCACGAAAAAAATAATAATAAAAAAATCACTTGTTAGTGTTGAGAAGAGGGATGAATTAGATGGCTCCTCTCTCTCCATAGATCGAGCAGCAGTAATTATATATATATATATATTATATTTATTAATTATATTATATATATATTTATTTTAGCATCTCATTTCTCTCGGGCGAGCGCCTTGCGCTTCAGGCGTTTTGGGACACTGGCGCCTTTTGGTGCCTAGCGCTTTTTAAATCATTGGTTCATTTTGTGCAAGACTTTCTCCATTCGCTGCGTGCAAATCATTGTTACGTTGCTCTCGCGTTTCCCGTACAGAATCACCTGTTTCCCATGGTTGAAAAATTTCATGATAAATTTGAAAATATTCCAGGGAACATCACCTAACGTAGTCAGCCATTTGATGTCGAGCATGACCTTATAATCATCAAGAGGGAGGAGGGAAAAATCAATAATGATCCATTGGCTATATAGAAACAATTTCTCTTGTGAGTATTTTAAAAATCGATCGTTGGCGATCTCAACATCAAACCTGTTGCAATCTTCACTTTAGAGCATCAATTGGGCAGCGAACTTGCTGTTCATAAAGTTGTTGGTGCTCCTGGTCTCGATGAGGCCGGTGGCGGGCTGCTGCTTAAGAGATTCTTTAACTTCCATTGCTTGCGGGTTCGCATGGTCGACTAGAGCGTGAGTCGTGCAATTGGTCGGCTGCGGGTCCTCCTTTGTGTTCTCCTTATGTTCAAGGTCCTCTTCTTCAGATTCTTGAATAGGTTCTATCATGGAAAGCTTCCCATTTTTGCAGCGATGGTTGCAGCTCCAAAGTTCGTTGCAATGCCAACAAAGGCCCTTCGTTGATCTATCGCGAAGTTCTTCTCTCATTAATTTCTTTGGCAACGAAGGATGACTTGGAGTAGCAGGTACAGGAGATTTATATGTTGCTGGTCTAGGAGTGGTTCTCATCCTCCGAGCGTCTTGGTTGAGCTGTTCCTATTGAATTCGGGCGAAAGAGATCGCGGTCGTAATGGTGTAGGGTTGCCGTGCTTTAACCTCTCCTTTAATCTTCGGCTTGAGTCATTCGATGAACGTCCCTAATAATTGTCTGTCAGTCCAATCATGAGCGAGGTAGGATAACTTCTCAAACTTGGTTTGGTATTCTTGGATCGTGGAGGTTTATCGGATCTTCGCGAGTTGGCCGTCAATATTTTTATACTCCGTCGGTCCAAAGCTGTTCAGTAACACGTTCTTGAATTGTATCCATGTCGGGGCCCCATGGGTGTATTCAAGCCAATTGTATCACCGAATTGCATCTCCTTCGAGGTGGTTGACAACAATGTCCACCATGGAATCCTCCGATATTCGGTAATAGTGGAAGTAGCATTCGATGCACGAAATCCATCTCGTCGTGTCTCCTTCCCATCGAGGGAAGTCCACCCTCATGCGTGGCTGTATCATGTCTGAGGGCTGTCCCTCCTTCTATGAAGGCCTCTTTGAACTTTCTCCTTACTGGAATTTTGTTGGATTCGAGGATCGTCCAATTTTGAATTCTGCAAATAAAGCGCACAATTTGTCCTGCAAGCGTGATTCAAGTCGTGATTTAAATGCCTCCAACTTGGCATCGATTGAACCTTGAGATGCCATTGCGTGTGCCTCTGGATCTGAGATGTCAAGATCCTTCTCCTGCTGTTGGGTCAGCGGTATGAAACGTTGGGGTGGATTGGTGGCCAAAAGGGATGATGGATCATGGGTAGATGGCTGCAGTTTGGGGCTGACAGGTTGTTGTTTTTTGGTTGTTGTTGGGGTTGTGATTTAGGGCTGTTGTAGGGATCGTATAGGGGGTATAATGGCTGATGTTTAAGGTTAAATGAATGGTTTAGGGTTGCTGTTGATGACAATAATGTATTTGGTAGGGATCGGGTGTGGATGCAACAAGTAGTATCGGAGGTAGTGCAGTAAATTTTTTTGTCAAAGGGGGTGCTATTGATGTTGCTGTTTGGGGCTGTTGTAGAGGTTGTATGGCAGGTTTGGTGATAGAGGTTTAGGGTTAGAGGGCTGGCTTAGGGTTGCTGTTGATGGCAGCAACCAGTTTGGTAGGAATTTGTGGCCATGGTAGATAAGATCGGTGGTGGAGGGTTGTGGCTGCGATAGGTCACTGTTTTGGGCTGCGGTTTTGGGTGCTGTTAGGGTTATGGAAATAGGTTATGATGGTTGCGTCTTAAGGTTAGAGGGTGCCCTAAAGACGATGTGGTTGGTGGTAGCCAGATTGGTAGGGTTTAGGGAATTTGGGAGAAGAAGAATGACAAAGGTACAGCAGCAGAATTTTTTTCATCAAAAAAAATTCAGCAGTATAGGAGCAATTTTTTCCAGCAATTCGCAACAAGGATTCAAGTAAAACTCAAGGGGAATCCACTGGTAAGGGAGAGGTAATGCTGTCAAAAAATTTGTGGAAGAAAACAGCCGCAAAAGATTCGGCAAGATCAAAGATTACGGAAAGGTGTTGCGACAGATTTTTACGTCTAAAAGGCAGCAGTTTGTACGTAAAAGATCAGTGGTTTATATCAACAATTTTTCGATGAAACCAAAAGGAAATCCGCTGTTAAAGAGTGCTAAAGCCATCATAAAAAACTTGTGGAAGATTGGATAGAAAAATTATGGCAGCAAGATAAAAAATAGGGCCGTAGTATGCGGCTGAAATTTGAGTATAATTTTCGTTGTAAAGATAACTTTGTGACGGAAACTTTTTGTAGCAAGCAATTTTTTGCAGCAAGATGAGGATACAATGTATTACAGCAAGGAATAGATGATGATGAAAGCCAAGTTGATGCAAAATACAGAGAAGAATATGACATCGAAATATCGGCAAGAAGATAGTGTTAGGTTGAATTCTGTGGCGTAACTTTCGTCGTAAAGATGGAGACTTTGCGATGAAAAGTTTATGCAGAGAGATAGGAACAATTTTTGTGGGTTTTTGGAATAAGGATAACTAAATTGCAGCAGTAGTTAGGTAGGAAACCAGAACCTGTTGCAATTCGTGGGGAGATCAAAAGATGATTTGCGGTAGTGGAGATGACGGCATAATTCGACGACGATCTAAGCAATTGCGGGAATTGCTTGGGCGGTTGTGGGAGGATGATGGGCGGTTGTGGAAGGGCAGCGAGACGCCAAGGACGTTGCTTTGATACCAAGTTTAAGAACCCTTGCTTTTTAAGCTTGGGGTGATCTCTATAGGGGATCGGCCTCCTTGGAACTTTATAGGGGTTCCTCCTTCCTTGGTTTTCTGCACAAAGGTTGAAAAGAAATTGATCTATTGATGATGAAAAGAGAGGAGAATATAAGCTATTTATAGGGCTTCTAAAACCTAATTCCTAATAGGACTCCTACTCCAACAAACTTTTACTTCTAATCAACTTCTACTCTAAGTAAACCAAGACTCCTCTTCCCCTCTACTCCTAACCCCTAGCCAACTCCTAACCATGATGTGGCGGGTGGCTATAGGGGTCTCCAACTCTTAATTTTATTCTTATTCTACCCTAGAGAGAGTCCAAGCTAAGTGAGACTCTCCCCCTCTTGCCCTAGCCGGCTCTCTCTTAAGAGGAGGCGGCGGCTAGGAGACTCCCATCCCATAAGGACTCCTCCCTAACCCTAGCCAACCACTTCTTTACCAAGGGGGTGTCGGTTAGATTAGGGTTTATTACATTCATGATTCAATTGACTCTGACTCGTATCCAACTCCGACTCCTAATCAAACTCCAGTTCAGCTGAATCCTAACCCTACTAGGATTTGAGTTGATTTATTATAATAAACTCAAATATTCTCCTAGCCGACCTAATGTCAGGTCTAGATTTGCCAACAAGGTCCAATCTAAGGACTCGACTCAATCGATTAGGATTCGACTCAGTTGGGGTCCTAATATTATACTAAGAAAAAAATCCAAGATAAATTAGAATGAACGAACAATAAGTTTTTGGATCTATTATTCAATAAACTGGAAACATTGATAATATATAGTCCATAGAGTAATCATTGGGTGTCCTTCAGGTTATAATAAAAATTAATATGGTTACTATTATAAAATAAATATTACATTAGTAGATGGATAGATTTGAAAGGTCAAATGTGCTTTAACAAAGTGATTTCTACTACTCACCCTAGGTTTCATCCTTGTGCAATGGATGGTTCGACGATTTTGTAGGGAAAAGAACTTAGGTTGTGTTAAAAATATTGCATTTTTGAAAATCAAGACATGCAAATTAATTTTATTAAAACTGTGATGTAGACCATAGGTTTGCATGGTCTTGACCCCATATCAAGCATGGTGACTTACACCAGACACTGAATCAGATTTCTATTGATGGGGTCTCCTTGTGAGTTCATTGTGACTTAGTAAAGTTGGTGACTTTTATGAGTCAACTTGAGTTTAGAGTCAACTCAAGAGTACTCATATAAAAGATCATAAAGCAAAAAACAAAAATCATATAGAAGATCAAAAAGTAAAAAATTGATGAGTCATACTCTCTACTATCTAGATACCTGAAATGACTCTTCAGGTTTGTCCTTACTGCTGTTGTCGTTGCTGCCATCGTTGGTCCAACCCTTCCACCTATGCTTCACCACTTCTCATTGTCGCTATGCACGTCAAGCCACCTCCTTTAATCATATAGAAGATCAAAAAGTAAAAATCTTGAGTCATACCCTTCACTATCCAGATGCATGAAATGACTCTTCAGGTTTGTCCCTACTGTTGTTGTCGTTGCTGCCATCATTGGTCCAACCCTTCCACCTCTGCTTCACCACTTCTCGCTGTCGCTATGCAGGTCAAGCCACCTCCTTGATGCCACTACAACAAGTCGATCTTTTTTCTTCTACTGGTGCTCTCCTCTCTGTCCTTTTATGTTCTCTAGTTCTCTAGTTCTCTAGTTCTCTACTCTTTCTTCCCCTCCCATTACTCATTTCTTGTTCTCTCCCCTCTGCTCTGATCCCCTTGTCCCCCTCTTTTATACTCTCCTCTCCTATTTCCCTCTCTTACCCTCGTTTTTTCTCTTGATGTTATTACCTGGATGTCAGATACCTTGAGATAGTACTTTTTGTTTGGATGAAGATTGGTGTATGTGGCGGTAGTATTCAGATGGTTTGTAGTAAGCATTTTATGGTGATCTGAAATGGAACACTTGTAGTGGGTGATAGATGGCAAAATTACTCTATGAATGAATGCATAATTTTTGTATCTATTCCTGGTGGAGTGTTTATGGGCAACTCAACAAGCCTTTGCTTCCAAGTAATAATAAAATTGTCTTTCGTTGGGGAAATGTCAAGCATTGCTACCTTCATAATATGGATCCTAGGATTTAGGCTTAGGAAAACATTTGTATTCTTAATGTGCATTTGGATAAGGAAGTTTGAGTGAATGTGTAGTTGTGGAATATTTTTAGTGTTTGCTAAACAATAGATGAAAATTGTTTCTTAAATATACATTAACGTAAGTGTTGTTTGGTAAACTTATATTTTAAAAGTCCATTGAATATTATGTGACATTTACTTTTTTAGTATTTTGAATACTTAGTCAAAAATAAATATATATTTTTTATTCAAATTAATAATAAATAAATAAAATAAATAAATGAATGTATGCACTTTTATAAAAAATTCATATGACCTAGACATATAATACATAGAAATATAATCATATAAATAAATAAAACCTTTGTGAATAAATAAATAAATAAAATTTATCTTATAGAAGGCATAAGTCATGTTAGTTTTTCTCTAAATCATGTTGGTAATATTGTGTTTTTAGGTAATGTGATAGGGTACTTTGGGAAATTGAAAAATCACATTATGTTGGAATGTTAATTCTACCTTGAGGTAGCATTAACATTTGCAATACAACATCAAGACCAAATGTGATTTGGAAAAAAATTACCAAACACTGAATCACATTTGAAATGTGCATTGGCCCTCAATACACATTTCAAATGTGTTTCTAAATGCACTCTCAGAGGGTGATATTTTGAGTTGAAATTCGGAAGATTGCTTAAATTTTAGTTCTATTCCAATAAATTTATTTTGAATAAACTATCAAATCCTTATTAAAATCTCAATACTCTTTTGTGTCCATCAGTTATTGCACATTAGTTTAATGTAATGACTTTACATGCTCATGTTTGCCAAGTTGACTTCTTATAATAAGATGAGGTTCATCAAGGTCTCACTTAGGAAACTCAAATTTCGGTATCAGACCTATGTTGTCCATGGGCGAACTTATATGGGTGCGGTAAGTGCTGGCATAACGATGTGCTGATACTTTCCGTGGTATCAAGAAGAGGTAAGGGGTGGGGGATGGGGAAGGAGAAAATAATGATTTGACGGTGGGCAGTGGCTGATGCGAGCAATGAGCAGGTGGGTTTGCAAGTCTCGGTCACACACGACTTGTGTCCTAGGGACTTTAAAACTGTAAGATGCCCGGCAGCTTATAAAAATATAGGGATTGAACCACTTGAAAAGGTGGTGCACATTACTATTAATGCCTGGACCAGAAAACATGGTTTGGTATGAACCCATCTGCGTGAAGATTGAGTTTTGTGGTCTCATTATCTGTCTATTTTCAACATAGGTCTACTCAAGGTCAGCTTGAATCAAACCCATGGCATCTAGCTTAGGTTCTATTGTAATTTTGCTTAAAAAAATTTCAGGGCTTTCTTGGACAAATGGCTATAGGAAGTGTACCAATTTGGGTTTCTTATCACTAATAAAATGTCAAATAACCTTTGTTAAAATAAGGCAACTAAAAGTATTTTAAGCTTTATTGTGACTAAAATGCCCTAATTGCAAGCTAGAGAACCAGTTTCTAGACAAGTTTGAAGTCCAACACATACTTGACTATCAACTTTTGTAAGTCTTAAATAAATTAAGTTGTGATCAGTGATTTAAAAAAGCGCTCGGGCGCTTGCTTAGGTGCTCGGGTGAGGCGAGGTGAGGACCGAGCTCCTCGTTTATACTCTACACCGGCGCGCTTCAAAAAGGCGCCGCTTGGGCTCTCACTCGAGCCCAGGCATCGGGCACTTCAGGCGAGCGCCTAGGTTAAACTAGGCGATCGAACCAGGATTTTAGGTCTGGTTCGATCACAATTTGCGTTAGTTGGTTCAATGGAACCAACTAACGCATCGATATTAGTTCCCCGCACGAGTCTTACCCAATCATAATCTACTCACGACCTGCTCCCGCTGTCGCTGTCGCTGTCGTTCCATGTCGCGTCTCTCCGCTGTTGTTGTTGTTCGATGCCACCTCTCTCCATTGCTGCTGCTGCTATTGCTCTTTGCTATCATTGTTGCTCTTCGCTGCTGCTCTCTGCTATCGCTCGATGCCGCCTCTCTTTGCTGCTATTGCTGTTGCTGCAACCTCGATCTCTACTTTCACACTTTCTCATATTGATTCAAATTGTTAAAGTATATTAGCAGTTATTGTTAATAATATACTGTTATACTGTTAGCGCTTTTTAAATAACTGTTGTGATGATATCATTTTTATAGAAGTTTTTGTTGATTTTATGCAAGTAGTTCTTTTTGTTGGATATATTGTATTCTTTATTCTGATTGATAGTTTCCAGAGTGATCTACAGTTAATGTTGATTGATCTGTCTAACATTTTCTCTCTTTAACGTATTTTCTTCTCAGCCTTTGGAAATTGGTTTATGGATTCTCACCTGCACACATGCAGAAACTAGTTCTTGTGCATTTTTGCATACTGTTTTTGTATTTGAATCTTCATGGTCAGTCATGTACACTTATTTTATTATTAAAGCTCCAATTGTTACTTGGTGATTCATTTTGTGTGTCTCTGTAGAATGTTCTAGGATCCTATATGATCTGTCTGTTATGACTTTGTGATTAATAATGTCTTGACTAAGATTTTAATCATCATAACTAATTTACAACACATTTATGTTTTTCACTTCATGATATCAGATTTATGTCTTCTTTCCAACTGAAGCAAAGGTTGGTGTAAAACAAATAAAGCAGTATGTTGAACGTATGAAACAAGAGAACGTGTTTAGAGCAATATTAGTCGTTCAACAAAATCTAACTCCGTTTGCAAGATCATCCCTGCAAGAAGCATCTCAGAAGTATCATTTGGAGGTCTTTCAGGTATATCATTTCCTCTTTTGCAATTCTAATCGCTACATGATAGCAATCTTATATTGGTTTAAGTTTAAATTTATTATTTGAAAGTTTAAATTTTCTTTTGGCATATTTCTTTTTTGTTTGTTTCGTTTTATTTTTTAGGTAAGTGTATTTGCTTGATTTTTGTCTTATAATATTAAAACACAGGAGTCGGAGCTTCTTGTGAATATCAAGGACCATGTTCTTGTTCCGGAGCATCAGGTTTTGACAAGTGAGGAAAAAAAGACATTACTGGAGCGTTATACGCTGAAGGAAACTCAGGTAGCCAAGATTGATAAAAAAATAATATAATGTTAAATCTGATGTTGGCTTATTTGATGCATTTGCAAGTATCCTAGCATCATTAATTAGTTTCTGACAAGTTCTTGAATTGGTGTTATAATGCTTACATAAGAACTTTGTCATTCTAAGCATGCATATGGCTAAAAGAGCTGGAGTTATGTCTTGAGACATTGTTTTGGTGGCCTTAACTTCAGCTTACAAAGTCACTTTGTGCAACATCAAAACAATTCTCATAATTGATCTGATGATATTATCTTTACAAAAGAACTCATCATACTAAGCATGCCAGAGATTACTTTAAATGATATATATAACTATTCTTAGTTAACCTGTAGACTTATGGTGTTTTCTGATCTTTTGACTTATCCTTTGTTTGAACCTTGAATTCCTTTTTTTGCCCAGGTTGTCTTGAACTCGTGGTAGCCGTCTTATTACTGATGCCATCAATCATGGTTCTATATTAAATTATTCGGACTTGTTTTTTAGGGCATTTTGATATATGTTTTCATGAATCTAGTTGTTTGTCATCAAGTTGTTTCTCTGTCATTATCTGTCATGAACTCCAAAAACTTGATAATGAAATTCTTCATTTCTCATCAAGAATGGCCACACATTTGAATGTCCATGGATTAGCACTTGATAACAGTTCACTAGAGAATTTATTTGATAGATCTATAAGCCAACCTTGTCAATTTCGGACCTTGTCTCGGATGAAAGAGAAAAGTGTTGCATGGTTATTGATAGCTAGTGTAAAATTACCTTATATCATGAACATGGATCTTAATCACTTTAAGTTATCATTTGGAGGTGAAGTGAGGGATCTCTACTACTCAGGTTCGTTAAAGTTGGAAGGGTGGACTTGAAGGTCGTTTTGGAAGTGGTCTATAATATCGTTGCCCAACTGTGGTATGTTAGAATCCTTGTGGATTCTAAGCCTGGGGATTGATCTCTATATGGGATCAACCTTTTGGAACTCTATAGGGGTTCCCTCTAAAGTATTCAGCCAAGGGCTAAAAAAAGAGATTGATCTACTTATAAAAAAGAAGTGGTGGCTATATATGTTTATATAGGGTTTCAAAACCCTAACTCCTAATAGGACTCCTACTTCTAATAGATTACATCTCTCATCAACTCTTAAACCCTAGCCAATTAGTGTGGTCGGTGGCTATAGGGGATTCTTACTCAATTTAAACTCCTCCCTAACCCTAGTCGACCTCTTCAATTAAGGGGAGTGGCGGCTAATTTAGGGTTACACGACTTGTGACTTCTGTGCCTTAATAAATTTAGGACCCGACTCAGCTAGGGTCCTAACAGACCCGCCCTCTTCAAGTTAGCTTTGTCCCCAAGGTCGAGACTTCATGAACTTCGGGAATTTGATATTCAAGTCTTCATAGTCCTCCCATGTTGCATCTTTTGCGGGTAAGTTTATCGACTGCACTGACACCTCAGTAGTGGGTCGTCGACAATGAGTCACGATCTGACGATCAATGATGGCTCTCGATTGGATCTGGAGTTCTCCAGGGGCTGTAGTGTCGATAGGTGACTCTGCCATCTCGCCATTGGTCTTCCTCGACAAGTTTGTACTTCCTCTAATTTTTTGAATTGTCTCCCTAATCTCTGGATCATCTCGCCATTCCTTCTTGATGTCTTCGAGGAAGTCGATCGGAAGAGAGATGGTCGAAAATTTAGCTTGCTCGGGTGGTCGAGAGTTCGCATCTTCAACCACATTTTCTTTCCCCTTTTTGTAAGTTATTTCGTAATCATATCCAAGAAGCTTTGTTACCCATTTTTGTTGCTCGGGGGAGGATATCTTCTGCTCCACAAAGTATTTGATGCTCTTGTGGTTGGTTTTTATTTGAAAGCGTCGATCGATCATGTAAGATCTCCATTTTGTCATTACGTGCACAATCGCGAGCATCTCCTTATCGTAGATGAACATTTTCAGGTGGGAAGGTGATAATGTCTTGTTGGTGTAGGCGAGGGGTTGGCCTTCTTGCATGAGGACGACTCCGATCCCAACTCCCGATGCATCCTCTTCAATAATAAACGTTTTGTCGAAGTCGGGTAGTGTTAGCACGGATGTAGATGTCATGGCTGTCTTGAGAGTGTCAAAGGTAGCAGAGGCTTTATTCGAGCACTGAAAAGCATCCTTTTTCAGCAATAATGTGAGGGGGACGTTGATCTTTCCATAATCCTTGACGAACTTGTGGTAGTAGCCCGTCAGTCCGAGAAAACCGCGCAGCTCCTTTATGTTCTTAGGTGTCGGCCAGTTTTGTATTGCCTCGATTTTTGAGGGGTTTACCCTATGCCTTCCTCCGAGATGATGTGCCCAAGATACTCCACCTTCTATTGTAGAAAGTTACATTTTGATTGTTTGACAAAAAGAGTATGCTCCCAAAGAATCATTAAAATAAGTCGTAAGTGGTGACGGTGACCTTCAAGTGAAGGGTTGTAAATAAGGATGTCACCAAAGAAAACCAGTACGAACTTACGAAGATCTCCGAAAATTATCGTTCATGAGGCTCTGAAAGGTGGAGGGAGCATTGGTGAGACCAAAGGGCAGTACCAAAAATTCATAGTGGTCATTATGCGTTCGAAAGGCGGTCTTCGGTATGTCTGTTTCACGCACCCGAATTTGATGATATCTGAATTGTAGATCCAGCTTCATAAAGACTTGTGCTCCCTTTAATTCATCGAGTAATTTATCCACCACCGGAAAAGGATATTTGCCCTTGACCGTTGTGTCGTTGAGAGCTTGGTAGTCTATGCACATTCACCATGTTTCGTCTTTCTTGTATACAAGGAGCATCGACGAAGAATAGGGGTTGCAACTTGGTTGAATGACCCTTGTTTTAAGCATCTAATGTACAATCCTCTCTATTTCGACCTTCTCGAGGTGAGGATAATGATATGGTTGAGTGTTAGCTAGCGGTTTGCCCGGTAGGATCCGAATCCGGTGGTCGTGCAGTCAGGTAGGAGGTAGACTGTGCGGTTCGGCGAAGACATCTGAAAATTCAGCAAGCAATTGGAGAACGTTTAGGTCTTCGATTTTTGTTGGCTCCTTCATATGTTGTCGTTGGAGTTGCATTAGGAAGTCGCTGTTCACTTTTTGCAGAACTTTCTCAATTCGTTGCGTTGAAATCGTTGTCATGTCGCTCTTGCGTTTCTCGCGTAGGATCACTTGTTTCCCTTTGCTAAAAAATTTCATGATTTTAAAAAAATTCTAGGAAACATCTCCTAGTGTAGTCAGCCATTCGATGTCGAGCACCGCCCTATAATCATCGAGGGAGAGGAGGAAGAAATCAGCAATGATTTCTTGGTCCTGTAGCATCAACTTCACGCTCGGGCATTTTTGATCGCACTTCAAAATTCGGCCATCGGCAACCTTAATGTCAAACCTGTTGTAATCTTCAATATGAAGCGCCATCCGTGCAACAACCTTGCTGTTCATGAAATTATTGGTGCTTTCGGTATTGATGAGAACGGCGATTGGCTGTTGTTTGAGTAATCCTGCAACTTCCATCGTATGTAGGTTCATGTAGCCGACAAGAGCATGCACCATACAATCGGTCGATTGTGGATCTTCGTTTGTGACCTCCTCGTGCTCGTGGTCCTCCTCTTCATGTTTTGAATCGTTGATGGGTTCAATCAGAAGAAGTCGTCCCCTCATGTAGCGATGGTCGTGGCTCCACTTTCGTCGTAATGCCAACATTGGCCCTTTGTCGATCTGTCGCGAAGTTCTTCTTTTGTCAATTTTTTCAGCTGCAAGGGACGGCTGAAAGTGGATGGTGCTGGAGGGTTGTACGCTGCTGGTCGAGGTGTGGTTCTCGTCCTTCGAACATTGTCGCTCCTCTTGGATTCGGGCGAAGGAGATTACGACCATCAAGGTGTAGAGCTGTCGCGCTTTTACTTCTCTTATCTCCGGCTTGAGTCCTTCGATGAATGTCCCTAATAATTGCTTCTCAGACCATTCACGTGCTTGGTTAGATAATCTCTCAAACCTGGTTTGGTATTCTTGGATTATGGAGGTTTGTTGGATCTTTGCGAGTTGACCGTCGATGTTCTCGTATTTGGATGGTCCAAAGCTAATCAGTAGCTCACTCTTGAATTGTCTCTACATCGGGACTCCTTGGGTGTGGTCAAGCCAATTGGACCATTGTATTGCATCTCTCTTAAGGTGGATGACAACGATGTCCACCATGGAAGCCTTTGGTGTCCGATGATAGCGGAAGTAGCGTCTTGCACGTGAAAGCCATCCCGTCGGGTCTCCCTCTTCCCATCAAGGGAAGTCCACCCTCATGTGTGGTTGCGTTGAATTTGTGTCTTGTTCTTTCTTCTCGGGAGGCCTCTCTTTATGATCTGAACTTTCACCCTGTTGCGATTTTGTCGGACTTGAAGATCGGCCAATTTTGAATTCTGCGAGTAAGGCGCGTAGTTTGTCCTTGATGCGCGATTCGTACGCCTCCAACTTGGTATCGATCAAATCTTCTGATGCCATTGCATACGTATCCTGATTTGAGATATTACGATCCTTCTTCTATTGACGGGTTAAGGGCATAGGTTGGAGAGATTGATGGTTGCGGAGGATAAGGGTGGGAGATAGGCTGCGGTTTGGGTTACAATTTACGCTACAGTTTGGGTCGGCTGCAAAGATTGAAAATAGGCTTATGACAGCTGCGTATTAGGTTTAGAAGGGTGCCTTAAGGGTGATATGGGTGGTAGTAACAAATTTGGTAGGATTTGGTGGTGTATGCGGTGAAGAATGACAAAAGGTATATCGGTAGAATTTTTCGTCGAAAATTTCAGCAGTTTGACGACGAAAATCCAACGATGTTTTGGAGTATTACGACAGCAAAAATCCCATAAGGATAGCAGCAAGATAGATAAGAGTAGTGGCAGCAGCAAATTTGGCAAAAGATTGGTTGTGTATGCAGCAAGAAACATCGAAAAGATGCAGCGGCAGATTTTGACGTCTAAATTTCAACAGTTTAGACGTAAAAGTTTCAGCGGTTTGTATCAAGAATTTTTACGTAGAACCCAAAGGAAATTCGCTGATGAGAAATGCCAAAGCCGTTGTAAACTTTCATCGTTAAGATGGTAATCCTTTTTGTATATTCTTGTTTTAAATTTGAGCGCATTCTTTCTGACTAACTTATACCTATTTTAAGTAGCATTAGAAAAAGGTGGTCGATAGAGGTGCAATCTTTCTTTTTTTCGGCGTATTTGGAGTTAGAATATCTCACATTTCTCTGAAAGAAGGTTCCAATGCAGTTAGAAAAAGTCTTTAGTGCATTATAGCATGGATTAATTTTGATCAAGGGTTTTGTTGGCTTTTTGCCCTGTTAATTATCTTCTTTTCTTGGTTTATGGTCTTGTTTATCTTGATATTCTTGTCATTTTTCTAGTTCTGTTGTTAAGTCCTCAGTTGCTTAGGAATTTGCCATAGAGGCAGATCGAGAAACTTGTTAAATGTTCTTTCCTACAATCATGAAGATATTTAGTGTCTTCCAATGTTTTTCCTAATAAAAATTCTGCAAACATGTAGATATTTAGCGTCTAAGGTGAGGTCAAGGAACTCATTAAATCTCTCATACTACCAAAATTCTCCCTTCTTTAAGACAGTTGGCTGAAATTTTCCTCTAGATAGGCCTTTTTATATTTATCAAGATGGAGACCGAGTGAAGGGGATTTGAAAAAGGAAAAATAAAGTGTCCAGTGAGTACAAAAAAGATTGACATAAAAAACTGATTTGGTGTGAATAAGCATTTATTTTATGTACTATTTGCCATATTGTTATTTCTGATTGTTTTTCTCTTTCAGCTTCCTCGAATCCAAGTTACAGATCCAATAGCAAGATATTATGGCCTAAAGCGCGGACAGGTTGTAAAGATCATCCGACCTAGTGAGACTGCGGGCAGATATGTGACCTATCGATATGTTGTATGAGATGTTTCAGATGCCTGCTGCTGTAAAGATATGCTGGTAGCTGACATAATTTGTTTTTTTATCTATTTTGAAAGATTATCAAAAGATTTCCTAGATGTGCAATTTCTATTTAGGTGTCGGCTGTCAAGGACAACTTTCCTTCATAGTGCAGCCTAAGAATTTCTTTGGTTATTAGTTTTCAGTGATATGGAATGATAGTTTGGGCAGGAACATGCTCTTCCATTGAACCAATTTGCATGAGAAATTATGTTGACCGAGACCTATGAGCATAAACATGAGAAAATTAACAAACTTTGCTGTAAGATCAGTGTGATCTTACAGCCGACAAACTTAGCCAAGTGTTCAGAGTAATAATTTTGAGTCAGCCAAGATCAGTCTCATCTTGTATAAAGTTAGTGAATTTGAAATTCATAATTTTTTTCATCATAGTTATTGGAGAACATAATACCATTCTAATGAACATAATACCATTCTAATGAACAATTTCATCTTTTAATTTGCCGAAATCATTATAAATAAATAATTTAAACTAGAAAAATTGAAAAAATGTTCAATCTTGCTTTCATATTTGATTTCCAAGTTATTGAGTGAATTTGGATGATTTAGGTGCAAGATTATACAGTGATTTTGAATAATATGTTAAAATAGTATAAATTGAAGTCTAATTTTTTTCTATCAATATTATAGAAAAATATATAAATATTATATCAGTACAGTGAAATTTTTTTGAGTCATTCCAGATAACAGAGCCTTAATTGATCCAAAAAGTAGTTTTGACACAATTTCAACCCATATTATAGTTCTTGTTTCAAGTTGTTGTGATATGTTTTATATGTATTTACTTCTGAAACAAACTTGAATAATTTGTTTTTCTTACCAGCCTTTCTAATCGAAACTTCATGGAAACTGCAAAGTGCAAATGACTAGTATCAGCTATAGGTTAAAGGCGTTAAAATTGTGTGTCAACTATTGTCTTAACAGAATTAGCTTGCACAAACTAATTAAGATTGTGTGTCGAAAGTATACTTTATTTAAGAAATTTGTACCAGTTCAATATATCAAGCATGAAAATTGAAATTAAAACATGGGATACACAACATATGATCGAGGGACAAAGTAAGCACCAAACACGGAAGCAACCTCTTAGTGACCCTGCAAGCGAAGCCGTATAGGTTAATGTGCTGTTTGAAAATTGATAATGAAGATTCCGGTTGTTCAACTAGAAAATTTTCGTTCAAAATTTTATTTTATGCTTGTTTTTGTGCCGGGAAGTACCAAATCCACTCGATTCAGAATATACCAAATTTTATAAAAAACTGTGTCGAGGTGTCCCTGAAAATTTTTTAGATGCATAAATTAGCATCGTTTATGTATTGTCAACCAAATGTTGAATACTTTAGTGCTGAATGTATCAAAACTTGAGAGTCCTTTTATAACGAGATTTGGATCATTATATTGGAAAACATTGCCTTGATGGCTACATAAACGATGCTAATTTATGCATCTACAACATTTGGTTGACACACCATATAAAATTAGAATGGCTACACACCTTTCCTAATTTCAAGTGAGATTGTGCTATATCAAATATAGGTGCAATTGCAATATTAGAGAAATGACACCATAGTGTAGGAGTGTTAGATCTGTGACATCGAGGTGCTAGTCTTATGATATCGAAATATTCCCAAAGTGTTAGGATACCAGACATGTGACAATGAGGCACCGAAGATATCACTCTTTGATATCAAGAAATGTATGTGTTAAGTAAAGATGTATAAGAATTATGTATACTACACAAATCATGAGAATACTGAGAAAGATCATTCGATCTCTTCGAACTAATGAGTATTTTCTTGTGAAGAAGAATATATCAGATGATACTAGAGAAAGATTATGAGGATGACAAAATGAAAAAAGTCAAATAGAAGATAAGGGATAAGTTGAGAGAAGAAAAGGTTATGATAAGATTTGAACCACGAGATAAGTTGACAAGAGAGTTGATTCACATATGTACGTAAGGAGGTCAACCTAACCCATTCACCTTAAACGGATTGAAAATTACACGAAACCCATTATACTTGAATTGAACTGAGCTGAAACCAAAGGATGTATGTAATACAGATGACCAACAAGACCGTAGGCGAACTTAAAATCACACTAGTTGTATGCCTTGTGTTTGTTCGATGAATAAACAAATTTTCCTATCTCACTCACCTCTTCTACTATTTATTCTAACTGAAATTAAAATGGACGAATTATAGAGAACATCTCTTTTTTGGTTTTTCATGGGATGGGAAGCAGCGTTTTTTTGGTATTTCTCAAAAGATGCTTTTATTATTCTTAGTCTCCAAGATACCTTTGGCATAATAATAGCTTTCATTTATTTACGGAGTGGTCCAAACTAGTCTAAGAATTTTGGATTGACAATCTAATTTTCTCTCTCAGCTATCTTTGTAGATCGGTTGAGAGGGGCGTTCGGATAAACAAAAAAAGGGTTGGCTGATAGATATGATGGACACTGGAACGGCTTTTGGAAAAATTAAGAAGAGGTTTCTCCTGCCTGATAAAGAAAAAGAGAGGGAGATTTTGTTCGAGAATTCACCCTTAAGATGATACGCAAAAGATGCCCAAGAACGTTTTTGTTCTGGAAGAGTCGTGAGCAAGGATGAGGGAGAGGTAAGGCACCACGTGTTGATCGCCGGGAGGCATGAACACCCCCGCGTGTTGGTATTCGTGGGACACGCCTTCTCCTCGTGCAATCAGCTACTGGGGGTCTCCAGCACCTGGCAAATCGGTGGTGTTCCATGTGCCCTCCCCACCCCACCCCACCCCACCCAACCTTCCATCTTTTCTCTCCTCCCTTCAAATCCTATCGTCCATAAAAATACGCACTCATTCGGAATCAGATAGAGAGAGAGAGAGAGAGAGAGAGCAAATCCAAGCGTGTAATGCATAGAAGCAAATCAATGATTCTGCCACCACCGTCTTCTGCTCTACCGAGCATACGAAGAGGAAGACCATGTCCCAACAACCCAACTGCTCCTCCATGGGAAGTGATCCAGCTCCTATCCCAACGGCTAGACTCCAAGTCCCTGGCGGTTGCCTCTTGTGTCTCCAAATCTTGGTACGCCATCTTCTCTTCCGAACACCTGTGGAAGCCCATCTGCCACTCCCACTTCCCCTCCTCCCTCCACTTGACCACTGCCAATCCCTCCGTTTCTCATCGCCATCTCTTTCTGCTTCTACACGCTGCGTCGAAGCGGCGTCTCGTGATCCCCTCCCCGCCCCTCCTGTCGCTCCGCCACCTCGTTTTCATGGTCGACGTTTTCCACGGCGACGCGCCCGTGCTGTCTCTGGCCATTACCGGAGAAGAGCTCGAGTCGCTCCACGGGATCTTCCGATTCCAGGTGCGAATCGGTGAAGTCTATCGACGTGGAGAGGTTGATGCTCGCGAGGAGCTGAGGGCGGTGTGGATGGTGGTGACCAAGGAATGCCGAGAGGCCTTCACTTTGATCGATTGTGTGGGCAAGGGTACGTCGGTTGGGAGCAACGAGTTGTGGTTCTCGGAGAAATTGCCGTGTCCATCGTCGTGTTACTGCTCTGCGACCATGGATTTAGCTCACCTCGAGGCAGAAGTGCTTATTGAGCTTTGCTGTGACCATGATGGAGCTAAGAAGAGGGTAGCAAAGGTAAGCTTCGGTTTGATGAATAGCAGGGCTTGGAGGTACGTAAAAGTGGCTGATGGTCTGCTATATTTGCAATCTTTTCTTTTGCCTTGGAGGCATTAGCGCGCGATCAATCTACTATTCTGACTTCTGTATGCGTTTTTTTTTTTTTTTTTTTTTCTAGGCCGTAGTAACTACGTGCCACTACCGAAAGTAAGACAGGGTTACGGTGTTTTGTTGTTCGGACTGCTACCTTTTGTCCTTTGAAGAAACTCGTTTTAAGAGCTTTTCCGATGAAGTGTCGGGGAATATATAATTTTATTGTAAATGATTCCGATCGATTGTCGAGTTGAACCATAATTTTGAGGATACCAAAAACAGTTGCCTTTTATCATCCTCCTACTTGGTCGTGCGTTTTTGCTTCCAGGTGAACGGTAGTTCCCTGTTGAACAAGTAACATGTTGTACAATACGGGTGTATGTTGAATAAAAGCTAAATATCGATAGCAATTTATAGATTCATGTTCGTAGGGGGTAATATAAATATTTACTTTTACCTCTCTGTCAGAGATGTTTTGTAATTTTAATATCTCAATTTAAATCATTAAGAAAATATTATTATTTTTAATTCATGGTACCCTTAGATACGAAAGTCTCAAAAGTCTGCATCTTCTTAACTCCTCACAATTTTGAGTCTTTTCCGTAAAGATGAGGCAGTCTTAGCTTTTGTTAATACGTTCTTAGTTATTCTAACTTCGGTTATATCCTTGAACTATAAGAATTATTATTATTATTATTATTTATTTATTATTATTATTGATTCTCATACAAACTGATTATTGATCAGAGTGGTTCTCATTATTAAAGAGTTTTATCAGAATACTAATTTTTGACGAAAAAGATGTATTTATCACTTAGTTATACTTTTTACTAAATGTAATTATTTATATTTAATGATCGATTTATGCAAATTCTATCATTTAAGATGTTTCGATTGCTCCTTGCTCCTCCTTTTACCATCTAGAAAATTGTCACACTAAATTATAGCAACCCGAACGAAACAAAGGAATCATTGCAGAAAATCCAAGACGATGGAAAATATGAAGAGCATAGAAACACAAAGCAGGTGGAGATCACATCTGACTAAAAGTATTCTTATGGAATAACGGTACCTGTGTTTATAACATGCTCATATAAAATCATCATGAAAAAACTAAATACATGTAAAGAAATCGTAGAATCTTAGAAAAGTTGGACCATCATAACATTCTTATACCACAACATTGTAGCCTAGATCAAAGGTAACATTGAAGGTGCATTAAGACACTACCATCTAAATTTTAAGTTTTGTTGCTGGACTTTATATTAAGACTATATAATTAGCATGATTGAGAAAAGATGAGAAGATCAGGAGGGGGTTGATTGCATTTGCTTTGGGGCGCACCTTGGGATCCTCCTCTTTTGGGATATGCAGAGGAATTTTACACAAAGATCACATCGGCGTGGGGGCGCTCGACGTGACCCGTTTAATGGTCAAGTCAGTATACCGACTGAGATGGTCTAAAGAGTGTAATATTTTGAGTTAGAGAGTTCGAGACCGGTCCCCTGAGTCGAGATGCTGAACTCGGGTAAAAACTGACGAACCGACCGAGATAATGAACTCGGGCAAAAACTGGTGGACTAGCAGAGATATCATACTTAGGCAAAAGTTGATGGATAGGTCGAAATATTGAACTTGGGCAAAAACTAGTGGACTGCAGAGATATTGAACTCGGGCAAAAAACTAATGGACTGGCCGAGATATTGAACTTGGAAAAAGATTGATGGACCGACCGAGATACTAAACTCGGGTAAATACTGGTGGATTGGTCGAGATGCGTAACTCGGGCAAAAACTTGTGAACTGGCTAAGATGCTAAACTCGAGCAAAGACTGACGGTGGCCGAGGGATGCCACAGGCGCTTTGTGTCGCTTGTGTGTGAGGTTTTGTCGTGTTGTCGATTTTGTTGTATACACTACAACGACCTGTCGCGTCAGTTAACAATGGTTGTCAGGTGCGATCTCGCACCTGATGCTGTGATTGCCTCGGCGTCACCTAAGATTTTGCATTTGACGTTATGATTTCCTATGCCACATGGTGCGCTGTTCATGTGTGACGTGTTTTTTAGTGCATTCAATGCGACTCTTGGGTTCCCTAGGCGAAGTCGTTTCGCTGCCTCGGGGAGTGTCGCTTCGAGTGGGAGTCCTCATTTATAAGGCTTGAACCGTCGGTTGGAGAGGTCTTACTTCATCTCTGCTCCTGTCTCCACTTTGCTTCTTAGTGTTCGATCTCTCGGTCCCTGCCTTTGCCTGACCCTTTGGTTGTCTTTTGCTAGATCAGGTCTGAATGACCTCTTCAATGTCCTCCTCCTCCTCCTCCTCCTCCTCCTCTTCTTCTTCTTCTTTGTCTTGGTCGAGTTCTTTCTTAGTTCCCTCGCCCAAGGCAGGGGGTGGATGACTTGACAGCCCCAAGGTCGAGACATCAGGTTCGTCCTCGGGTGTGATGACCCCGATGGACGTAAAGGCCTTGGAGATAATGAAGTTGTGCCACGACTTCAGCTCAGCTATGGCCAAGGATCGCCATCCGAGAGTGATATAGCATCCCAGATGAGTATGTTCTACATGCTTCGTTGCCTGGGCAATGTCCCAGTGACCCATACTCGAACGGGTTCAGTGTTTGACGACGCCCTCGAGGTGGGGTTACGGTTCCCGTTCCACCCCGTGATCGAGGAGTGTCTCGAGTGGTCGCGGATCCCACCGAGCCAAGTAGCACTCAACTGGTGTTGCAACATGATTGCATTCCTCGGGGAATGTTGAGGGGTGGGTATTATCCCATTCCGCGACATGTCCATGACATGCTTTCTCCTATATAAGAGTCAGGGTGGCTACTATTGAACCGCTCAGACTGGTTTCAAGGTCAGAGGGGCTCCTTCCAATAACAAAGATTGGAAGGCCTGATATCTGTTTATTGGCAATCGGGGGTGGGGCTTTCGCCTCGAATGATCGGCTCATCCGTGAGCTAGTTACAAGTGCCCTGTAAGCCAATTACGTGAGTAATGGCACGTGTGACACGCTGCATGATCTTTTTGCTTATGATTAATATTGGTATATTCTCATATTATATGTTACATATATATTGTGATATCCTTGGTTCTGTACAATGAGAGTCGGATCGTGATGAGATCACGATAATAAGATCGATTCACCTTTAAACACAGATCCTAAATAATTTCGGTCATAGGTTACTCAAGAGGGACATTGAGATAACCAGACAATTCGGTGTATTATATACCTGTCCATATGATGGAAGTGACTGGTCTCATAGCCACTTGTGTGGAGACACTAAGGATATAGTACAGGTGCTCATTGGAGAATGAGTTCACTGATTGATCCACTTATGGAATGCTGTATGGTTAATGATACCTAATGTTAGATAGCGATTTCATAGTCCCAGTTATGTATCTGGTCCTTAGACTTGAGACCTCAATGATGCCTTGTATGAGTACTCCTTTCTTTGACGTCAGACTTACAGGTTTGGAAAGTTTCAGATCTGGTACAGCTGGTTATCGGGATCTGTAGCCAACCTTATGAAGGCAATTGAGTATCAATAGAGGATCATCCACTCTCAATATCATGAGAGGAATATCCCATATGTGCTTGCTCAAACAAATCCCTGGTCAGAGTCATTCAGATTGAGAGAGAAGGAGTTCTCCGGTAGAATCCGATTAGAGCAAGACAAACTGATTTTGTATGTGACCTGACAGTACCATATTTAATATACGGTCTCTGTGATATTATTTGGATGAGGGATTATAGATACAAGATAACTGTGGACAGACATGTTCGATGGATTTGATCCCTCCTGTACTGTCTAGGGATTATGGCGTAGTGGCCTAGTACGTCCATAGTCGATGAGTCTAGTGAATTATTATGGGGATAATAATTCACTATATCAAAAGGAGTACTAATGAGAGTGACTCACGGCCAGCTCAGTATCAGGCCTAGAGGGTCACACACATATGGTGGATGCTTCAGCGAATAGAGGATTGGATAAAGATCCAATTAGCCCCTATTCTCATTAGATGAGACCCTATGTTCATGGACTCTTTAATTAAGGCCCAATTATAAACCTAAGGAGATTATTAGAGAGAGATCCAATAATGCAAGGTTAGTGGGTTATTTGGATGAAGATCCAATACCTACTAAGGAAGGAGCCCTAGGGTTTTGGTGGCTCTCTATAAATAGTAGGGGAGACTCATAGTTGATAGGCTGCAGCTTTAGCTACCACATCCTATTCTCCTCCCTCCCCTAAGCAAGAGTTGCGAGATCAGATTAGAGGAGTTTCGTTATAGAGATTCATCGTGTGGATACCGCTAGAGAGGAGGACGCTTGACCTCCTTCATCTTCTCGATCAAAAAGGTTACTCAATAGGGGCATTGAGATAACTGGATAAATTAATGTACTATATACCCATCTATATGATGGAGGCGATTGGTCTCACAGCCACTTGTGTGGAGATACTAAAGATATAATACAGGTGCTCATTGGAGAATGAGTTCACTGATTGATCCGCTTATGGAATGCTATATGGTTAATGATGCCTAATGTTAGACAGCGATTCCATAGTCCTAATTGTGTATCGATCCTTAGACTTGAGACACCAAGGATGCCTTGTATGAGTGCTCCTTTCTTTGACGCCAGACTTACAAGTTTGGAAAGTTTCAGATCTGGTACAACTGATTATCGGGATCAGTAGCCATCCTTACGAAGGTAATTGAGTGTCATTAGAGGATCATCCACTCTCGGTATCATGAGAGGAATATCCCATATGTGCTTGCTCAGACAAATCCCTTGCTAGGGTCATTCGGATTGAGAGAGGAGTTCTCCGGTAAAATTCGATTAGAGGAAGACAAACTGATTTCGTATGTGACCTGACAGTACCATGTCCAATATATGGTCTCTGGGATATTATTTGGATGATGGATTACAGATACATGATAACTGTGGACAGACAGGTCCGATGGATTTGATCCCCCCTGTACCGTCTGGGGACTATGACATAGTGGCCTAGTATGTCCATAGTCGATGAGTCGAGTGAATTATTATAGGGATAATAATTTACTATATCAAATGAAGTTCTAGTGCGAGTGACTCACGGCCAGCTCGGTATCGGGCCTAGACGGTCACGCACATATGGTGGATGCTTCAGCGAATAGAGAATTGGATGAAGATCCAATTAGCCCCTATTCTCATTAGATGAGACCCTATGTTGATGAGCTCCTTGATTAAGGCACAATTATAGGCCTAAGTAAATTATTGGATAGAGATCCAATAATGTAATATTAGTTGGTTATTGGATGAAGATCCAATACCCACTAAGGAAGGAGCCCTAGGGTTTTGGTGGCTCTGTATAAATAGGAGGGGAGACTTATGGTTGATAGGCTGTAGCTTTAGCTACCACCTCCTATTCTCCTCCCTCCCCCGAGCAAAAGTTGCGAGATCAGATTGGAGTAGTTTCATTGTAGAGATCATCGTGTGGATACCGCTTGAGAGGAGGATGTTTGACCTCCTTCATCTTCTCCATCTGGATCTGAAATACAGGGATATACGATCTCCCTAGGTAAAATCAATCTCTCTCATATCGTGATTTTATCGGTTTTTACATTTTTCTCGCGACCCCAATCTTTTGCACGACGATTTGATCTGCGTGGAAACCGATTTTTGTTTTGATTTTCGCTACGCATGTGATGCACCCGCTGAGGTTTCCCAACATAGAGCACCTCAGATGGAAGGACCGCCTTGATGTCGAAAGTGAGGCTGAAATGTGACTCCTCTGTCGGGGTCTTCGGGGTCATCCGAGAAGCCCATAGGATGCTTGGAAGCTCATCCACCCAGGCGACTGGCGCCCTAGTAACTCTTCTCCATAAGCCCTCGAGTATTGCTCGATTCATGACCTCGGTGAGCCCGTTAGCTTGGGGGTGTACGACCGAGTTGAACTTCAACTGGATTATGTAGTTCTAGAAGAAGGACATGAATTTGGGATTGTTGAACTGAGTCTCATTGTCAGTGATGATGGTCTTTGGGATGCTGAACCTAGTGATGATGTTTCTCTAAATGAACCTCTTGACTTGCTTCTTGGTAATAAATGCTAAGGGCTTGGCCTCGACCCATTTGGTAAAGTAATCAACTCTGACTATAAAAAATCTTCGTTGCCCTTGAGGGGGGGGGAGGGCAAATGGGCCAGGGAGGTCCAATCCTCACACCCAGGTCCAATCCTCACAGCGCGAAGGGCCACGCTTCTGGCATTGCTCGCACTTCTGAACATAGGCTCGAGCATCTTGGCTCATGGTCGGCTAGTAGTATCCTTGTTATAGGATTTTGAATACCAGTGTTTGGGCACCGATGTGCTCCCAACATATCCCCTCATGGACCTCAGCTAGGATAGTTTGCGCCTCGATCAAGGACAAGCAATGTAGTAAAGGTTGGCTGAAGGCTCTTCGATATAGCCATCCATTGACCATATAATATGAAGCCTCGACTCGCCTGATCCATCGTGCAGTCACTTTATCTTCGTGTAGCTAGCCGTCTTTCTTATAGCGGAGTATCTCATTGATCCAATTGTGTTTGACCTCGGTCGTGGCCAGCTCAGGGGTGCGTCTGAAGAGATTTGCCATCTCATACTCCTTCTCATAGCCGCGTGCAGAGGCTAACCATGCCAGTGTGTCGACATGTGTGTTATCGGTCCGTGACACCTTTGTAATGGTGAAATGCCTGAAGGCACCGATGAGCCGACATGCCTTGGTGAGGTACTTGATCATGGACTCTTCTCGAGTCTCGTATTCCTTCACCGACTTGTCCTATGACTAGCTACGATTGGTGAAGACCTTGATTTCCTTCACATGCGGCTCGACGACCAACCTCAGCCTGACCAGCAATGCTTCTTCATATTCTGCATCATTATTGGTGGTTTTGAACTTGAGGTAGAGTGCATGCTCATACATCTAGTCGAGGGGACCTTTCAGGATGAGTCCGGCTCCATCCCTCTCGGCGTTGGTCGATCCATCAACGTGCAGCGTCCACACCGACCTGCGCTGGGATGGGCATGTGGGAGATGCCAGCTCTGAGATGAAGTCGATGACTACTTGGGCCTTGATCATTGTCCTTGG
Organism: Ensete ventricosum; assembly: GCA_029747655.1. NCBI lineage: Eukaryota > Viridiplantae > Streptophyta > Magnoliopsida > Zingiberales > Musaceae > Ensete > Ensete ventricosum. The sequence goes on along the minus strand of JAQQAF010000008.1, from coordinate 35,368,094 downwards.
GGTGTATTGGAGGTCAAACTCCCCGATCTCGAATGACCATTTGAGCATCTAACCTGCCATATCGAATTTGGAGAGAACTTGATGGAGAGGTTAGTCGATGATCACCTAAATGGGATGTGCTTGCAAGTAGGGCCTCAACTTCCTTGTTGCGAGGACTAGTGCTAGGGCCAACTTCTCGATCAGAGGGTAGCGTTTCTCGAGATTGTTAAGAATGTGACTAGAGTAGTACACCGGTTATTACTTTTCCCTATCAAGCTTGACCTGAATCGAACTGACGGTAGATTCGGACGCCATAAGATATAGTCCGAGGGTCTCCCCCGGAATGACCGAGGCAAGTTGTGAGTGTTGAATATCAAATTTTGATGATAAAATCAATTGATGAGTTTTATGATCTAACTTGTGTGTTAAAGATGAGTGATGCAAGATTAACTATGACTGTGAAAAGGTAATACAATCTAATGTTGGGTTGGAGTCAAGTTCGGGCATCGGGTCGAGGTTCGGACAATGCAGTGGGAACTCACCGAAGGTGATCAGGAGCTTGTCGGAAGTGCACCGGGAGTTCGCTAGAAGATGATCGAGAAACTCATCGGGAGTTCGCCGGAGGATGCCGGGAAGTTCACTGGGAGTTTGGAAGATTGATTGAGACGCCATGCAACTAGAATAATTGTAATTGTGTCTTTGTGTGTCATAGTTATCATCGTAATTGAGTCCTAATTGAGTTAGATTTAGAGAAATCCAAATTAACTCAATGTGAGGCAACCAGGTCCACTTTGGTTTAGGATTCGGGCTCCGGTTGAGCTCATTTTGTTGACTTGGAATGAGATCAATAGGTGGTGGTATCATTGAGAAGACACAGTTTTCGAGAAGATACAGTCTCCGAGAAAACACTGTCTCCTAGAAGACATAGTCTCCGAGAAGACACAGTATCCTAAAAGACACAATCTTTGAGAATTTTGGCTCCACTGTTGAAGCCATTTGGGGCATATAAATACCCCACCCATTCTTGCTTGAGATGCAAGAATCAAGAGCAAAAAACTTGTAAAAACGCTGTTGTAATTCCTTGAGAGCTCACCCTTATTTCTTCTTATGTAGTTTTTGTTTAAGGGAGAGCTAAGAAAACTGTAAAAGTTATCTCTTGAACTTATAAAAGGAGAATAGGGTTGTAAGAGAGGTGTTTGATCTTCACCAATTAAAAAAGTTCAAGAGTGGAAGCCTGTGGTCTTGAGTGAAGAGGAATCGAGAGTGGACATAGGTCAAGAGGACCGAACCACTATAAATATATGGTGTGCATCTCTTTCTTGCCTTTCATTACTATCGCTCTTGGATTTGATTGCTTATTAACTAGTTCCAAGTTAAAGCACTTTCAATATCGATTTTCTTTGAATGAAAAAATTTTCAAATCAAAGTTTTTCACTTAGCACTAATTCAGTCCTCTTAGTGCCAACTCGATCCTAATAATTGGTATCAGAGTAGGTTTTACTCAATTGGATTAACATCCAAGCGAGTAAATGACTTCTTTTGGCATAAATGAGGGACACTCTATCACACATCCTCCCATGTTTAATGGGACAAAATACACATTTTGTAAAACTCAAATGAGAATTTTTCTATATTCTATGAGTTTTGATTTATGACATATTATCGAAAATAGTTTTCAGAAGTTATCCAATCCGATAAATGATGGAATGATAATGAAAAACAAATGGTTTCCTTAAATACCAAAGCTATGAATGTTTTATTTTATGCTTTAGATAAAACTGAATTTAATCTAGTTTTTGCTTTTGTTTGGACTTTTGATAAATGGCACACATTAGAAATCACACACGAAATCACAAGTAAAATAAAGAAATAAAAAATAATTGAAATAACTTGTAAAGATGAATAAGAAGAACACCTTCCAAAGAATAAGAAACAATACCTTCCAAAGAACATGAAGAAAATTGAATGGAAAATAATAGATGACTCATCGAGTAAAACCTCGAGTGATGAGAACTATAAATTTAAACTTATGACAAAAGAACCAGATAAATTAATGAAAATGAACAAAAAACATAAAAATAAACTTAAATTGGGCAAAACCTCTTGCTATGAATACAAGAAGTTAAGACACTCTGAAGATAAAGAGCACAACCAAGAAGAAGTGGAGAATCTCATGCTCATGGCCATCCGTGATGAGGTAAGTAACTCACCTAAAGCTTCATTTACTTTTGATGAGTTATTAAATACCTTTCATAAATTATTTGAAGAGTTTAAAAAGCTTAGCAAAACTTATAAATCACTCAAAAAAGATCATGCATTACTTTCTAATAAATGTAAAAATATGAATGATGCATCAACATCATGTACTTCTTGCTTAAAATGTGAAATGCTAGATGAAATTAGAAAGGAAAATGCCATATTAAAACAAACTTTAGAAAAGTTTAAGATAGACAATAAGTCTATGAACATGATCCTTGCTAATAAGGATAATGTTTATAAGGAAGGTATTGGCTTTATGAGTAATACTCATTAAAAGCCAACTATCTTTGTTGGCGAACATACATTACACTCTTCTCTGAAACTCAAATGTAATTTTTGTCGTAGATTAGGATAATTTTCTTATAAATGTTCATTTAGAAAGTGCTAGTTACAGGTGCCCTGCAAGCCAATCACATGAGTGATAGCACGTGTGACACACTATGTGATCTTTTTTACTTATAATTAATATTGGCATATTCTCACATTATATTATCTATTGCATATATATATTATGATGTCCTTGGTTCTGTGCAATGGGAATCAGATTGTGATGAGATCACGATAATGAGATTGATTCACCTTTAAACATAAATCCTAAATAATCTCGGTCATAGGTTACTCGAGAAGGACATAGAGATAACCGGACAGATCGGTGTACTATATACCCGTCCATATGATGGAGGCGACTGGTCTCATAGTCACTTGTGTGGAGAAACTAAGGATATAGTATAGGTGCTCATTGGAGAATGAGTTCATTGATTGATCCGCTTATGGAATGTTGTATAGTTAATAATACCTAATGTCAAACAGTGATTCTATAGTCCTAGTTGTGTATCTGGTTCTTAGACTTGAGACACTAAGGATGCCTTGTATGAGTACCCCTTTCTTTGACGCCAGACTTATAGGCTTGGAAAGTTTCAGATCTGGTATATTTGGTTATTGGTAGCCATCATTACGAAGACAATTGAGTGTCAATAGACGATCATCCACTCTCAGTATCACGAGAGGAATATCCCATATGTGCTTACTCAGACAAATCCTTGGCCAGGGTCATTCGGATTGAGAGAGAAAGAGTTCTTCGGGAGAATCCGATTAGAGTGAGACTATGACGGATTCTGTATGTGACCTGATAGTACCATGTCCAATATACGGTCTCTGGGATATTAGTTGGATGAGGGATTATAGATACACGGTAACTATGAATAGACAAGTCTGATGGATTTGATCCCCCCTGTACCGTTTAGGGACTATGGCGTAGTGGCCTAATACATCCATAGTCGATGAGTCGAGTAAATTATTATGGGGATAATAATTCACTATATCAGAAGGAGTTCTGATAGGAGCGACTCACGGCCAGCTCAGTATCGAGCCTAGAGGGTCACACATATGGTGGATGCTTTAGCGAATAGAGGATTGGATAAAGATCCAATTAGCTCATATTCTCATTAGATGAGACCCTATGCTAATGGGCTCCTTGCTTCAGGCTCAATTATAGGCCTAAGGAGATTATTGGATAGAGATCCAATAATGAAAGGTTAGTGGGTTATTGGATGGAGATCCAATACCCACTATGGAAGGAACCCTAGGGTTTTTTGGTGTCTCTCTATAAATAGGAGGGGAGACTCATGGTTGATGGGCTGTAACTTTAGCCACCACCTCCTATTCTCCTCCCTCCCTCTGTGCAAGAGTTGTGAGATCAGATTGGAGGAGTTTCGCTGTAGAGATCCATCGTGTGGATATCGTTAGAGAGGAGGACGCTTGACCTCCTTCATCTTCTCCATCCAGATCTAGGATACAGGAATATACGATCTCCCTAGGTAAAATCAATCTCTCACACATCATGATTTTATCGATTTTTACATTTTTCTCGCGATCCCAATCTTTTGCACGATGATTTAATCTACGTGGGAAATCAGTATTTTGGTTTGATTTACGCTGCGCATGTGATGCACCCACTGAGGTTTTCCAATAGTGGTATCAGGGCCAAGATTTTTGTGTGAAAGATTGATTTTAAACTGCATGTGATGAGATTGTATCACGTAGAATCGTTCTACGCGTTCTTGCTATATTTTTCACAATGGCCAACCCCCATGCAAGGCCGACCACCCACGGCCAGGGCCAGCAGCACCCTCAAGGGGCAACAGTCGCCCGCAAGGGCAACAGCCCGTAGGGGCATTGTCTACGAGTAGAAGCGTCGCCCGTGGGGGCAACAGCCGCCCGCGGGCACGACCGGCTGTAGGGCGCCCGCAAGGGGCTGCCGCCCATGGCCATTCCTACCGCCAGCAAGGGCGACGACGCTAGCCACAAGGGTGGCCGCCCCTTGGCAGGGCGGTTGCCAACGGGCAAGGGCAGCCGCCACCTACGCAGGGGCAGCAGCGGCGGCAGCGGCGTAGAGGGGAAACAGGGGTTAGGGCATCCTTTGGAGATGATCCTGCCCCTGTGATTTCAAAAAATTTGAGGATTGTCCTCATGTATATAATTCCCATAATACCCTCAATAATTTTATAAATTTCGAGGACTGTCCTCTCATCTAGAATATCAAAAATGCCTTTGATAATTCTTGAAATTCTAAGCATATCTTGATTTTAAAAAAAAAATTAGTTAAATAGTTTAATTAATTATTATATATATCTAGTAATCCTACATATGATGTGATATACATATGATGTATGATGTGGATGGATAATCATGAGCCATGTGTTGTGATGTGTGTAATTATGATTATTATTATTATTGTGGCTTGTGAGCCTCTGTTTTTCTTATTTATTGTCAGGCCTGCGTGCTTGTGATTATTTGTAATTATATGGAGAGGCACGATGGGAGCGTGGAGGTGACAACGGGACCCACGATGTCGTGGCGGGAGATTATGACGCATGGTGATGCGACGATCTGACGAAACCGATGATGACGAGATCAACAATCACAGGGCATGGAGATGTCCCGATGCACGCATAGATCCTATTGTGAGTGATTAGGCCCATTGGCTTTGGCTTAATCATATTAGGTGATGGCTCATGATCATATAGTGTGGCTTGCATGTGTGATGTGTTATACACCTACTAGATATATGTATATATATAGGTATTTACATGCGATGTAGATATATATTAAATATGTATGTGTGTGACACAAAGACCGATAGAAAATAAAAACCCCTCCTATGATAATATTAAGTCAGTGAGCGTGAGGCAATAAGATTGACCCAAGTGGCCTTCCATCGTTATAGGAAGAAATTGAATCCCGACATAGGTTGAGTTGATCGAGTACTCGAGGCTCAGCTATCTACGTGATCGAGTTCTTACCTATGACATATATATGTCACCGGTGACCTTGGGACATGATATGACTTGGTCGAGCAGTCGAGAGCATATCCATCGAATCACACTCATCTTGTAACGATGATGATGGTTTGTCGAGCAATCAAGACCATGATGATTCAGAGGCCGAACATGACGGGAATCACAAGGAGTTGTTATTGACAAGAGTTGTCTATCTTTTGGACTTAGTGTAGTTGGTTAAGTCTCTCGAGATTGCACTAAGATGCCAATTGGATCCCGATCCCCACTAGGAGTTTGCCGGAGACTTTCGTCTCACGTGTCGAGAGTGTCGCGTGATTCGCTAGAAAAATAGTGGGAGTATATTAAGATAGAAGTCCATATCTTAATTAATATTTTCTGTAAAATCTGCATGTTATTTATTTTCGCTATATCTTGTTTGTCGCTTGCAAAACCCCTATGTGGCATATTTAATGCCAACCGCCTCATTGGTCCAAGGGCTCCATAATTTGTGAATTATTCTCACGAAAGAGAAAATCGTATATGTTCTTAATACAATTGTGCCCACGCCGGATGAAAGGACAAGCGAGGATGAGATCGCTCGCTTTGTGAAGTATAAAGATAGTCTTAAAGGATAACCTGTATATTGATCTTATACTTCAGTCTCAACCAGATTTCCTTTCACAGTTCATTATTAACTTTAATATGAACAAGTTTGAGGTGACTCTACCTGAGCTCCTCAATATGTTGAGGGAAGCTGAGAGTACCATCAAGAAAGAGAAGTCAGTTCTCTATATTGGTGAGACTAATAGGAAAAGGAATGCTAGTAAGACCCTTAAGAAGGGCAAGGGCAAAGAAAGACTAGGTAAGACAAAGGTTGCCAAGAAAGACCTAGCAAATAGTGCTTCCACTATGGCCAAGATGGGAATTGGAAGAGGAACTATAAGGACTACCTTGCAGATAAGGCGAAACAAAAGCTTGGAGAAGCTTCAGATATATTCATGATCAGTCTTCACTTGTCAGATTTTCATGATAACACATGTGTATTGGATACCAAGAGTGCTTATCATATCTGTAATTCGTTGCAAGTTCTGACAAGACCTAGGAGACTGGCTAGAGGAGAGATGAACCTCAAAATGGACAATGGAGCAAGAGTTGCTATAGTACTATTGTGCGAGAGGGGGGGGGGGGGGGGGGGGGCATCGTACATCTGCTTAGTGGAGCTATTATTGTATTAGATGCATGCCATTTTGTTCCCTCTATCATCAAAAACATTATTTCTATCTCTTGTTTGATAATTAATAGATATAAATTAGTTTTTGAGAAAAATAGTTGTTCAATAATTATGGATGATGCGATCATCACTAGAGGGACCCTTATAAATGGCTTATATATGTTAGACACTTCTCCACATATCATGAATATAAATATGTCTAAGAGGAAAAGAAATGAGGTGAAAAATGCATACCTATAGCATTGTAAGCTAGGTCATATACATGAGAGAATGATTCAAAAGTTGCTAAAAGATAGATACTTAGATCCATTTGAATATGAGTCATATGCAACTTACGAACCTTGCCTTCGTACGAAAATGACCAACTCTTCTTTTAGTGGAACTAGAGAGAGCCACTGAGTTATTGGAACTCATACATAGTGATGTATGTGGTCCCATGTTGACTCAGGCTATAGGTGGTTACTCATACTTCATTACATTCACTAATGATTTCTCTAGGTACAAACATATGTACTTGAGAAAATATAAATTTGAGGCCTTTAAGAAATTCGGAAAATATAAGAATGAGAGGGATAATGAGATTGGAAAGAGTATTAAAACTCTTCGATCAGACTGAGGAGGAGAGTATTTGAGTAAATAGTTCACCCATTTCCTTAGGGATAATGAGATTCTATCCCAGTGGATACCTCCTTATACACCTCGGCTCAATGGTGTATTAGAAAGGAGGAATCACACGCTGTTAGACATGGTGCGATCCATGATGAGTTTCACTGACCTATCCGTCTCATTCTGGGGGTACGCCTTAGAGACCGCAGCTTATCTTCTGAACAGAGTTTCATCAAAGTCGGTAGTGTCTATATCATATGAGATATAGAAAGGAAAGAAGCCTGATCTTAAGGTGGTTAAGATTTGGGACTGTCCTGCCCACATTAGAAGACACAATCCTGACAAGTTGGAATCAAGGACAGAACGGTGCACATTCGTGGTATATCCTAAGGAGACTTTGGGGTATTATTTATATCATCCCGAGGATCGAAAGGTCTTTGTTGCCAAGAGAGTTGTGTTCCTTGAGAAGGAACACATTCTTGGTGGAAATAGTGGAAGTGAGATAGAATTGAGCAAGGTTGGAGAACCTAGCTCGAGCACCATTCCAGAGCCCGAGTCTGTTCAGGTACCTAACACACAAATTTTAACTTTTTGTAGGTCTAGTAGAGTATCTCACCGTCCTAAAAGATATGTGGGACATATCAGCGGAGATGACTCTCAGGATATTAATCCTCAGACCTACGAGGAGGCTATTATGAGTATAGACTCCGGGATGTGGTAAGAAGCCATGAATTCTGAGATGGATTTCATGTACTTTAACAAGGTTTAGAACCTTGTGGATGCACCTGAGGGTATTATACCCATCAGCTACAAATGAATATTCAAGAAGAAGATTAGAGTGGATGGAAAGGTAGAGACTTATAAAGCAAGGCTGGTAGCTAAAGGATATCATCAAAGATAATGAGTTGACTATGATGAAACCTTTTTACTTGTAGCTATGCTTAAGTCCATTAGAATTATTTTGGCTATTGCAGCACCATTATGACTATGAGATCTGATAAATGGATGTCAAAACAATATTCCTCAATAGCAACCTCAAGGAGGAGGTGTATATGATACAGCTAGAGGGATTCGTATCTAAAGATAGTCCAGATAAAGTGTGCAGGTTGCTTAGATCCATTTATGGATTAAGGCAAGCTTCATGAAGTTGGAAGATAATATTTGATGAGGTGATCAGATCTTATGACTTCGTTAAGAATGAAGATGAGCCTTGTGTGTACAAGAAGGTAAGTTGGAGCGCTATCACCTTCTTGGTGCTATATGTGGATGACATCATAATAATTGGAAATGATGTAAGAATGCTCTCCATAGTAAATGCTTAGCTATCCAGAAACTTCTCCATGAAAGACTTAGGGGAAGCATCCTATATTTTGGGGATCCGGATCTATAGAGATAGATCCAAAAGGATACTTGGCTTATCCTAGTCTAGGTACATAGACTCCATTGTCAAAAGTTTTGGCATTGAGAATTCCAAGAGAGGTCTTATACCGATGAGACATAGAATATCACTTTCTAGGAGTATGTCCCTAAAGACTCCTGAAGAAATGGTAGACATGGATAAGATACCTTATGCCTCAGTGATAGGATCTATCTTATATGCGATGCTATGTACCAGGCCTAATATAGCACATGCTCTGAGTGTCACGAGCAGGTATCAGGCAGATCCAGGTTTAGAACACTCGAAGGCAGTAAAGTGTATCCTTAAGTACTTGAGAAGGACTAAGGATCTTTTATTGGTATATGGAGGAGGTAGCCTCTAGGTTGAGGGCTACAGGGACTCAAGTTTTCAGTCCGACATTGAGGATAGAAAGTCAAATTTAGGGTATGTTTTCACCCTGAATGGAGCAATAAGCTGGAAGAGTTCCAAGCAAGATACTACTGTTGACTTAACCACAGAGGCGAAATACATTGCTGTAGCAGAAGCAACAAAGGAAGGGGTTTGGATGAAGAAGTTCATCAAAGATTTAGGAGTCATACCAAGCAGCGTGGAGCTGACTCCCATATATTATGATAGCGACCGGGTGATAACTCCAGCAAGGGAACCCAGGTCTCATCATAATTGTTCTAAAGAGGTTCCATCTGATTAGAGTGATCATGTCCTGTAAAGATATAACAACGGAAAGAGTTCCATCCGAAGATAACATTGCATATCCACTGACGAAGCCACTGGCTCATATTGTATTTGAGTGTCACAGGGGTCTGATAGGGATCAGACACATAGGTTATTAGCTTTAGGTCAAGTGGGAGATTGCTGGTTATAGGCGCCCTGCAAGCCAATCACGTGAGTGATGGCACGTGTGACACGCTGTGTGATCTTTTTTCTTATGATTAATATTGGTATATTCTCACATTATATTATCTATTACATATATATATATATATATTATGATGTCCTTGATTATGTGCAATAGGAATCAGATCGTGATGAGATCATGATAATGAGATTGATTCACCTTTAAACATAGATCCTAAATAATCCCGGTAATAGGTTACTCGAGAGGGACATCGAGATAACTAGATAGACCGGTGTGCTATATACCCGTCCATATAATGGAGGCAGCTGGTCTCATGGTTACTTATATGGAGACACTAAAGATATAGTACAAGTGCTCATTGGAGAATGAGTTCACTGATTGATCTGCTTATGAGATGTTGTATGGTTAATGATACCTAATGTCAGGCAATGATTCCATAGTCCCAGTTGTGTATCTGGTCCTTAGACTTGAGACACTAAGGATGTCTTGTATGAGTACTCATTTCTTTGACGCTAGACTTACAGGTTTGAAAAGTTTCGGATCTGGTACAGTTGGTTATCGCGATTGGTAGCCAACCTTACGAAAGCATTTGAGTGTCAATAGAGGATCATCCACTCTCAGTATCATGATAGGAATATCCCATATATGCTTGCTCAGACAAATCCCTGGCTAGGGTCATTCGGATTGAGATAGAAAGAGTTCTACGGGAGAATCCGATTAGAGCGAGACTATGATGGATTCCGTATGTGACCTGACAGTACCATGTCCAATATACGATCTCCGAGATATTAGTTGGATGAGGGATTATAGATACACGGTAACTGTGGATAGACAGGTCCAATGGATTTGATCCCTCCTGTACCATTTTGGGACTATGGCGTAGTGACCTAGTACATCCATAGTTGATGAGTCGAGTGAATTATTATGAGGATTATATAATTCACTATCTCAGAAGGAGTTCTGATGAGAGCGACTCACGGCCAGCTCGGTATCGGGCCTAGAGGGTCACACACATATGGTGGATACTTCAACGAATAGAGGATTGGATGAAAATCCAATTAGCCCCTATTCTCATTAGATGAGATCCTATGCTGATGGGCTCCTTGCTTAAGGCCCAATTAGAGGTCTAAGGAGATTATTGGATAGAGATCCAATAATTCAATATTAGTGGGTTATTGGATAGAGATCCAATACCACTAAGACATGAGCCATAGGGTTTTTGATGGCTCTCTATAAATAGGAGGGAAGACTCATGGTTGATAGGCTACAGCTTTAGCCACCACCTCCTATTCTCCTCCCTCCCTCTGTGTAAGAGTTGCGAGATCAGATTGGAGGAGTTTTGCTGTAGAGATCCATCATGTGGATACCGCTAAAGAGGAGGACACTTGACCTCCTTCATCTTCTCCATCCAGATTTGGAATATAGGGATATACGATCTCCCTAGGTAAAATCAATCTCTCACACATCGCGGTTTTATCGGTTTTACATTTTTCTCGCGACCCCAATCTTTTGCACGATGATTTGATCTGCGTGGGAAACTAGTATTTTGTTTTGATTTCCACTGCGCATATGATGCACCATATGAGGTTTCCAAATAGAAAGTATAGTTCATATAAGTTGATTTGGATTCCTAATGGAATCATAAACAACCAAATGCCTTTAGTTAAATTAGGTAAAATTTTTCATGAGGGACCTAAAGTCAAATGGGAACATAAATCAAAACCCCTCATATTGTATATTTGCTTTATAACAAAGGCTATGAATACTAAATAGTATCTTGAAAGTAGTTGCTCAAGACATATGACTTGAGATCTAAAACACTTTCCAGCTCACTAGCCTAAACAACAACAATAAGAAAAATGATTGGAATTAAAATTATTGGTAACAAATCTTTTGATGGTTCATTGTTATATAATTAATCTTGATTGTTTTTCGATGAAGCTAGTACACAAATGAAAACCTTAATTATTATTAATGGAAAATTATCTACGTTGAAATTTTTCTTAAAAGGGATTTTGATGATGTTATGTTGGTTAATTTAAATGTAAATACTAATATTAAATGATTGATTTGAAATATGTTTGAATGTTGTATGATTGAATATTATATCATTCTTGAATTAGGGTTTGAAATAAAGTAAAAAATATATAATGAGCATGATAACTCATTTCACTAAGTCTAAAGAGTTAGACTCACGTAAGACATAAAAATGATTAGAATTAAAATTAATCGAAGCTCTTTTTTAGAAATATTTTATGGTAACGATCTTGATGTCTTCTTTTGGAAATGATACTTAGTTTTTAGTTTTAAAATGGTTGAAAATATTTTATTGGAAAATATTTTATTTAAAAATATTTTATTACAATGATCTTTATGATTTCTTTTACAAATGAAATTGGGTTTTAAATGACAATCAATGCATGGATTTGTCATAAAAGTTGAAAGAATTTTTGTATAAAAAAATCACATGAATTGAAACAATTAAAAAGAGGAAATTTTTTTCTCTGAAAATTATCTATATGAAACAAGATCCTTCCTATTATTTGATCTCATATGATTTTTTGACATGAAGAAAATTTATCAAATTAAATCATGTCTTTTGATATTTATGATTTTATACTAATATCCTTCATGATTTATTTGTTTCTTATATTCATGAATGGTATATATACCCTATCACCAAATTAATATTTATTAAAATTATGATAAGTTGAAAATTAAATATTTTTTTATGAAGCTTTGTGATGCTTGATATGTGATTCATGAGCTCTCTTTTGAATCCTCTCTCTTAATATTTGATGCTTGAATTATTGGATTTATGAGCTTTATTTCGAATCCTTCGTCTTAAAAAAAATAAAATATTTTGATTCGTGGATTTATGAATTCCCCTCTTAATAATTGATTTTTTTGTGATACCTGATTTTTGGATCTTTGACACCCCCCTCCCATTCTTCTTTTTCTATTTTATTTATAAAGGGGGAGAAAGCAATTTGATACGAAATGGATTAAACTCTATTTTTATTTTTCTTCTTATTTTCCTAAGGGAGAGAAATAGACTAAATTTCTTTCTTTATGTACTAAATGTTGTGATAAATCCTTAAGAATGTTCAAATATAAGTTGAGCATTTCTCTTTTTTGTTGATGACAAAAGGGGAGAAATGATATAATTGATGACAAAAGAAATATTTTAAGATATTTGAAATGTTCGAAATTTTCGTGTGATACCAAGAAGATGAATGCTTTTAAAATTTGTCATGTGTGGTATTATGAATAGTTAATTTTTATCAAAATATTTGAATTCAAAAGTGATGGTTTCTTTTTAATTCAAGTTTGTTCTATTTATCCTATGACATATATAGAGGGGGAGTTAAGGTTTACTCCCCCATCAATTGATTGTTATCATCAAAAAGGAGGAGATTGTTAAATCTCATATTTTGATAATAAAATCAATTGATGAGTTTTATGATCTAATTTATGTATTAGAGATAAGTGATGTAAGATTAACTACGATGGTGAAAAGGTAATACAATCTAATGTTGGGTCAGAGTCAAGTTCGGGTATCGAGCCGGGGTTCGGATGATGCAGTGGGAATTCGTCACAAGCTTGCCGAAGGTGATCAGGGGCTTGCCGAGAGTTCGCCGGGAGCTTACCGAAGGTGATCAAGAGCTTGCTAGGAGTTCATCGGGAGCTCACCGAAGGTGATCGGGAGCTTGCTGGGAGGGCACCGGGAGTTTGCCGAAAGGTGATCGTGAGCTTATCAGGAGTGCACCAGGAGTTCGCTGGAAGATAATTGAGAAACTCACCGAGAGTTCGCCGAAGGATGCTGGGAAGTTTGCCAGGAGTTTGAAAGATCGATTGACATGCCGGACAACTATAATGATTGTAATTGTGTCTTAGTGTGTCATAGTTTGCATCATAATTAAGTCCTAATTGAGTTAGATTTGGAGGAATCCAAATTAACTCAATGTGAGGCAACCGGGTCCACATTGGGTTAGGATTTGAGCTTAGGTTAAGCTTATTTTGTTCATCTGGAATGGGGTTAACAAGTGGTGGTATCATCGAAAAGACAGTCTCCGAGAAGACACGATCTCCGAGAAGACAATCTCCAAGAAGACATAATCTTCGAGAAAATAAAATCTCCTAGAAGACATAATCCTCGAGAAGACACGTCTCCTAGAAGATATAGCCCTTGAGAATTTTGGCTCCATTCTTGAAGTCATTTGGGGCCTATAAATACCCCACCTATTCTTACTTTATATGCAAGAATCAAGAGCAACAAACTTGTGAAAACACTGTTATAATTCCTTGAGAGCTCCCCCTCATTTCTTCTTGTATAGTTTTTGTTTAAAGGAGAGTTGAGAGAATTGTAAAGGTTATCTTCTGAACCTGTAAAAGGAGAATAGAGCTATAAGAGGGATGTTGAATCTTCGCTATTGAAAATATCAAGAGTGGAAGCCGGTGACCTCGAATGAAGAGGAATCGGGAGAGGACGTAGGTTAAGGGGCCGAACACCTATAAAAATCGGGTGTGCATCTCTTTCTTGCCTTTCATTACTATTGCTCTTAGATTTGATTGCTTATTAACTAGTTCCAAGTTAAAACACTTTGAATATCGATTTTCTTCGAACGAAAAGTTTTTCAAACCAAAGTTTTTCACTTAGCACTAATTCACCCGCCCCCCCTCTTAGTGCCAACTCGATCCTAACAATGGGAGCCATGCGAGATGAGACTTCAGTTGCTGGAAAACTTCCTCGTGCTGTAAATCTTTAGCACATTTTAGGGCTTGGAAGAAAGGTAGGCTCTTATCGCCTGGTCGGGAGATGAATCGGCTCAATGCGGCCAGCTTCCCCATAAGTCGTTGGGCCTCCTTGATAATCTGAGGTGATTGCATCCCTGTAATCGCCCCCACTTTCTCAGGATTAGCGTCGATTCTATGCTGGTGTATGACAAAGCCGAGAAATTTACCTGATAAACTCTGAACACACACTTAGCTGGGTTGAGCCTCATCTTATACTTTTTCAATGTCTGGAACGTCTCAGTGAGATCCGAGAGGTGGGTGATGTCGAGCCTACTTTTGATGATTATGTTGTCGATGTAAACTTCCATGTTTCTCCCAATCTAGTCCTTGAATATATGATTGACCATTTGCTAGTAGGTGGCTCCGGCATTTTTGAGTCAGAACGTCATCACTTTATAGCAATAAGTGCCTCGATGGGTGATGAAAGTAGTGATTTCCCAATTTCTCGGTGCCACTTGGATTTGGTTTTAGCCCGAGAATGTGTCCATAAACGAAAGTAGCTCGTGGCCTAAAGTGGCATCCACTAATTATCAATCCTCGAGAGTGGGTAACAGTCTTTCGAGCATGCTCGATTGAGGTCCATATAATCAATATACATGTGCCAGCTTCCATTAGTCTTCTTAACTAGTATAACATTAGATAACCAAATCAGGTATTTGACCTCCATAATGAAACTTGCTATTGAATCTCGAATTTTGATGATGAAATCAATTGATGGGTTTTATGATCTAACTTGTGTGTTAAAGAAAGGATTAACTACGATGGTAAAAAGGTATTACAATTAGATGTTAGGCCAGAGTCAAGTTCGAGCATCGTGCCGAGTTTCGGACGATGCAATGAGAGCTTATCGAGAGTTCGCCGTAGATCGGTCGAGGTTCCGATGATGTTGTCGGGAGCTCGCCGAGAGCTCACTAGAGGTTTGCTGGGAAGTTCATCGAGAGTTCACTAACAGGCTGTCGGGAGCTCACCGGGAGTTTGCTGGAAGGATGGTGGGAGTTCATCGGAAGTTCACCGAAGGGAATCGGGAGCTCGCTGGGGGTTTACTAGAAGGATGCCGAGAGTTCACCAGGAGTTTGTCGAGTGATCAATTAATGATTAGACAACAAAAATTATGTTTTAAGTATCGTAGTTAGCATCATAATCAGAGTTAGTTTTACTAACTCAATTAAGAGGTCATTAGGTCTTAATTGAGGCTGATTTGAACTTATTAGAAATGTCATTTTAGTAACCCAAGGTTATGTAAGGCACGATCTTCGATGATAATCTCTGAGAAGACATGATTTTCAATTAGACACAGTCTCCGAGATAACACAATCTCCTAGAAGACACAGCCTTCGAGAAGACAGCCTCCGAGAAGACATAGTCTCCTAGAAGACAGTCTACGAGAAAACATGGTCTCCTAGAAGACACAATCTTTGAGAATTTTGCCTCCATTCTTGAAGCCATTTGAGGTCTATAAATACTCCACCCATTCTTGCATGATGATGTAAGAATCAAGAGTGAAAAACTTGTGGAAATACTATTATCATTCCTTGAGAGCTCCCCCTCATTTCTTCTTGTGTAGTTTTTGTTTAAGGGAGAGCTGAGAGAATTGTAAAGGTTATCTCCTAAATATGTAAAAGGAGAATAGAGCTGTAAGAGGGTGTTTGATCTTCACTTGTTTAAAAAGATCAGAAGTGGAAGCCGATGGCCTCGAGTGAAGAGGAATTGAGAGTGGACGTAGGTCAAAGGGACCAAACCACTATAAAAATCTGGTGTGCATCTCTTTCTTGTCTTTCATTACTATTGCTCTTGGATTTAATTGCTTATTAACTAGGTTTAAGTTAAATCACTTTCAATATCAATTTTCTTTAAATGAAAAGTTTTTCAAATTGATGTTTCTCACTTAGCACTAATTCACTCCCCCTCTTAGTGCCAACTCGATCCTAACAGTTGGTATCAAAGCATGTTACTCAATTGGATTAACACTCAAGTGAGTAAATGACTTCTTTTGGCATAAATAAGGGACACTCTATCACACATCCTCTCATGTTTGATGGGACAGATTACACATATTGGAAAACTCAAATGAGAATTTTTCTACTTTATATAGATTTCGATTTATGGCATATTGTCAAAAATAGTTTTCAGAAGTCATCGAATCCAATAATTGATTCGAATGATCATGAAAAATAAATATTGTCCTTAAATGTTAAAGCTATGAATGCTTTATTTTATGATTTAGATAAAATTAAATTTAATCAAATTTCTGCTTGTGTTTTGGCTTTTGATATATAGCAGACACTAGAAATCACACATGAAAGCACAAGGAAAATAAAGGAATAAAAAATAATTAAAATGACTTGTAAAGATGAACAAGAAGAACACATTCAAAAGAACATGAAGGATATTGAACTAAGAACATAAGAACAACACCTTCCAAAGTACAGGAAGGAAATTGAATTGAGAACAATAGATGTCTTCTTGAGTGAAACCTCAAGTGATGAGAACTATAAATTTGAACCTATGACAAAAGAATCAAATAAATTAATAAAAATAAATAAAAATATAAAAATAAACTTAAATTAGGCAAAACCTCTAGCTATAAACGCAAGAAGCTGATGCACTCGGAAGATAAAGAGCATAATTAAGAAGAAGTGGAGAATCTCGCGCTCATGGCTAGCCACGATGAGGTAAATAACTAGACTGAAGCTTCCTTTACTTTTGATAAGTTATTAAATACCTTTCATAAATTATTCGATGAGTTTAAAAAGCTTAACAAAACTTATAAATCACTCAAAAAGGATTATATATTACTTTCTAGTAAATTTGAAAACATGAATGATGCATCAACATCATGTACTTTTTGCTTAAAATGTGAAATGCTAGAAGAAATTAAAAAGAAAAATATCATATTAAAATAAACCTTAGAAAAGTTTAAGATAGGCAACAAGTCTCTAAACATAGTCCTTGCTAATAAGAGTCATGTTCATAAGGTATTGGATTTGTGGGTAATACTCATCAAAAACCAATTATCTTTGTTAACAGACCTACATTACACTCTTCTCCAAAACTCAAATGTAATTTTTGTGGTAGATTAGGACATTTTACTTATAAGTGTTCATTTAAAAAGTATATTTTACATAAGTTGATTTGAGTTCCTAAAAGAACCATTAACAACTAAACACCTTTAGTTAAATTAGATAGAGCTTTTCATGAGGGACCCAAAGTCAAATTGGTACCTAAACCAAAACTCCATCTCTTGTAGGTTTATCTCCTAACTAAGGCTTAGAGCACTAAATGGTGTCTTGATAGTGGATGCTCAAGGGACATGACTTGAGATCTAAAACACTTTTCAAGCTCACTAACCTAAACAACAACAATAAAAAAATTTATTGGAATTAAAATTATTGGTAGTAAATACTTTTATAATTCATGATTGTTTTTCGATGATGTATGGCTTATGCATAGTTAGAGCATACTAGTACAAAAATGAACTACAATAAAGAACCTTAGTTATTTTTAATGAAAAATTATTTATGTTGAAATTTTTTCAGAAAAGGGACCTCGATGATATTATATTGGTTGATTTAAATGTAGTTGCTAATGTTGAATGATTGACTTGTAAAAGTTGAATAATGATTGATTTTAATGTTGTGATGGTTGTATGTTGAAATAGGTTGTTTGTTGTTGAATGTTAGATTATTCTTAAATTTGAGCATAAAATAAAATAAAAAAGATAGAAAAATCATACTTCATTTTCTAATATTTTTAAAAAATTAATTTTTTTTTAAATGAAAATAAAAGTTGCATGATAACTCATTTCACTAAGTCTAAAGAGTTGACTCACTTATGAAAGAAAAATCATTAGAATTAAAATATATCAATGCGGTAGTTTTATGATCTTTTTTAGAAATGATACTTGGTTTCAATTTTAAAAAACTAAAGATGTTTTACTTGTTTAAAAATATTTTAATGTAATAATCTTGATGATTTTTTAAAATAAAAAAGGTTTTAAATGACAATCAATGCGTGAATTTGACATAAAAGTTGAAGGAAGTTTTATATAAAACAAATCACATGGATTGAAACAACTAAAAAGAGGAAAATGTTTTCTTTAAAAATTTCTCAATCAAGTTTTTTCAATAAGGGATAAAGTGATACCATTATTGTTGAATCTCTTGAACTACAAAATTGATTTGATAATCAAAATTTGAATGAGATTTTTTTCCTAACCAAATCAAGAACTTTCTCATGATTTTTTGACTTGAGGCATCTTTTATGGGAATCAAATTTTTTACTTCTATAGATTTTTTTACCAAAGAGGAGACTTATTATCTTATAACTTGAGATTTTTATTAAGAAATATGATATTGGTAACTTCAAATTTCCTATATATAAATCAAAATCTTTTATATTTTCTCTTATGCAATTTACCATAGAAAGGTCTTATCATGATTTTGACATCTTGAAAATCATAATTTGAGACCTTTATATAAATCAAGATCGTTCACTAGGACTCTTTCCTTTTATTAAAGAAAATTATCTATATGAAACTAGATCCTTCTTATTATTTGATCTCATAAAATGTTTTTTGACCTAAAAGAAAATTTATCAAATTAAATCATATCTTTTGGTATTTATGTTCGATATTAATATCCTTCATAACATGATTTATTTATGACTTCCTTATATTCATAAATGGTATACCTTATCACCAAATTAATATTTTTTAAATTTGTGATGAGTTGAAAATTGAATGATTTTTTTTTTGGCTTTTCATTGACTTATTCACTTGACTTATCCTTTATGGAAATCATTTTTAACCTCTATGATTTCTTTTTTAATAAAAAGAGAGATTTATGATCTTAACAATTATAATTTGAGATTTTTAATCAAGATCATTCTTCTTTTTTATTAAGAAGAATTATCTAAATGAATTATATGTCTTAAGATTTATCTTGAATGAATCAAGATTATTTACTCTTCTAAGACTCGTTTTTGTTATTTACAAAAAAATAGAGGATATTTATTAAAATAAATCATGTCTTTTGGTACTTGTGAATTGATCTTTCATATTATATCCTTAATGACATGATTTTCATTATATAACTCCTTTATATATATTTGTCAATGACTGGAAAATAAATTTTGTACTATTATATTCTTCCCTTCTTTTTGACAATGACCAAGGGGGAGATTAAATTGCTATCTTAAAAAATCTTTAAATGAAGAACAATTTGATTTTATAAGAAAAGAATTAGATATGATAAATCTTTCAACATTGAATAAGGAACAATGAAATTAGATATGACAAACAAAGAAGAGAATTAGATATGATAAAATTGCTAGCTTGCAACAAAATCATTAATGAGGAATAATTTGCATTGACAAAAGAATTAGATATGAAAAACCTTCCAAATGCATGATTTGCTATCATAACTTTGAGGATTTCTTGATATTTACATGAGATGATATGAGTAGCTCTTATATTTTTATCGGATTTCTCGGATTTTTAAGCTCTCTTTCAAAATGATTGCCTTTCAAAGTTCTTTTTGAGATGAAATTCATTTTTATCCTCTCTCAAAAATTATTTCAATTCATGAATTTTTTATATCATTGATGAATATTTTTATGTATCCCCCTATTTAATATTTGATACTAAATTTCTGGATCTTTGACACCCCCCACTCTTCTTCTTCTATTTTATTTACAAAGGGGGAGAAATCAATTTCTCTATGTGATAAATATTTAAGAATGTTCAAAAATAAGTTGAGCATTACTCATTTTTATTGATGACAAAAGGGGAGAAATGACATAATTGATGACATAAGAAATATTTTGAGATATTCGATATGGTTGAAATTGATGTTATATCAAGATTGATGACATTGTTATCTTGTGAACATAATGATTGAAATTTTTATATGATACCAAGAAGATGAATGTTTAAAAATTTTATCATGTATGGTATCATAGTTAAATTATAAAAAAATATTAAAATACTTAAATTTAAAAGTGATGGTGCTTTTGAATTCAAGTTTGTTTTATTTATCCTATGGCATATATATACGGGGAGTTAAGGTTAACTCCTATCATCAATTGGTTGTCATCATAAAAAAAGAGAGAGATTGTTGAATCTCGGATTTTGATGATGAAATCAATTGATGGGTTTTATGATCTAACTTGTATGTTAGAGAAAGTGATGTAAGATTAACTACGACGGTAAAAAGATATTACAATCAAATGTTGGACTAGAGTCAAGTTCATGCATCGTACCGAGTTTCGAATGACATAGTCGGAGCTCGCCGAGAGTCTGCCGGAGGTCAGCCGAGGTTCGGACGACGTTGTCAGGAGCTCGTCGAGAGCTCACCAGAGGTTTGCTGGGAAGTTCGTCAGGAGTCGCCAACAGGCTGTCAAGAGCTCGCCAGGAGTTCGCCGGAAGGATGCTGAGAGTTCATTGGGAGTTCGCCGAAGGGAATCGAGAGCTCGCTGGGGGTTTACCGAAAGGATGCTAGGAGTTCACCGGGAGTTCGTCGAGAGATTATGTATTAAGTATCGTAGTTAGCATCATAATTAGAATTAATTTACTAACTTAATTAAGATATCATTAGGTCTTAATTGAGGTTGATTTGAACTTATTAGAAATGTCATTTTAGTAACCAAGGTTATGTAAGACACGGTCTTCGAAGATACAGTCTTCGAGAAGACATAGTTTCCGATAAGACACAGTCTCCGAGATAACACAATCTCCTAGAAGACAGCCTTCGAGAAGATATAGACTCCTAGAAGACAACAGCAAGTTAACCTTATCCGACTCTTTCTATTTGATATATTAGACAACAAAGATAGAGTAAGTGTTAATGTGGCATTTGAAGCAAAGCGGTGTTGTTGCTATCATATCTTGCTTGGTGTATAGCTAGATGCAATTCCAATTATTTATTTTAGATTTTTTTGCTTACGTTCATTCTCGGGAACACGTAAGGACCTATTCGTTAAAGTAGTGAGCCAGGATTATGTTTTGAAACTTGAGGGAAACAGTTAGGTATCAATAAAGTGGTTTGGTTACCACTACGAGTTAAGTTAAGGATCTTTAATGCTCCCCCCGTGTTTGCAGTATTTTTTATTTCCAAAGTATAGAACATGCTTTCTCAACAAGCTTCGGGCGCAGCTGTCTTCTGGAACTCAACTACGCTACTCAGTAAAGTAAATAACCTAAAAACGGATCTCTACACTACGACGTCATGCCAAGGGAAAGGACTGGGCGCTGAACAAGCAAGTATTAGTGTTGGAGTCAAGTTACCAACGAAAGGTCCGCCTTAATTATGTGAACTTAGTAATATAGTCACAAACTACAGCTTCAAATCAGAAAGAGCATCAAAGAAAATCTGAGCTTATCCCTATAGTTTCAAATAGAAGATATTTGCAAATATGGATATACCCCGTTGTGAAGCAATGCAGTGTTTTAATTACTTTCTTATAGAATGTGCGGATCATGTGAGTGTTTAATTACTTTCTTATAGAATGTGCAGATCATGTGAAAAAGCTTTAGGTAAGATGTCCTTTACTATTTATTGTTTGTATCGGGGGAGGCAGCCTCCATTCCATTCTCAAGTTCGGGTAGGCCTTTTCCTTTTGTAGTTTGAAGTAACATTCAAATGAAACCGGAAAACGTATTATTCTATTAGTGCACCTAAGCTTATATTCTGAACTTTACACTGTTAATAGGAACAGACCTGCTTGTAGCTTCCTTTAGTGCTGTATCCGATCCTGCCTGCCTTTTCTGTAACGTAGAAACTTTGTTATGAAAAGAGTACATGCATGATTGGTTACCCATAACTATTATTACTAGCTAAATCCTATGTTTCTCGTTAAGCTCTTACAAATACCAAATTCTGACTTTATAGGTGTTTTCATTCTTACTTCTTCTAAGGGTCTGGTCGGTTCGGTGCAAAGAAAAAACAAGTACATTATCGTTTCTCGTTTATTTATATATAGAGTAAGGTTCCATTAAGAACACTACTTTTTGAACAATTTGAGTACAGAGAGAGGTTATACCGCACAAGATTACAGGCAGTGTAATATCCGAAGACTTAATTCCTCTTCTACGAACTCTCAATATACTTTTGGAAATAAGAATGTTGGGCCCTTCTATGATTCATGACTTTCTTTTGATCACATCGAGCCAGACTGAGAGGCGAGTAGTCACTCTGAAAGAAAGAATAGTAGGACTTTCGTGTACTTGCAGGTATCCTTCGATTTGTGTTTCGTGTCTAAGGAGAAGCATGAGTAGGTTTTTATCTTGGTGTACAAAACCCCCCAGCATACTACTATTATTCTTGTATCTCTTCTATTAAGGGATCGATCTCTTCCCCGAAATCAAAAAGGGGGATTTTCTTATGAATAGAATAATGAATAAGATATAATAAGCACAGAAGACAAGAGCCTGATTGTTCGGGGCGGCTACACGTCGGGTGGATGGTTCTCTTGTTGGTTGAACTACTCCCCTACTTATATAGCTATAGATATGATTTCTTTCTACTACTCCTGATATAATTAATATATATATATATATATATTCCGGATACAATACATATATTTGACTCTGTGACTATTGCTTTCTCTTGATTTCGAACTCAAACATCAAATTATTCCTCACCACATCCTAGCTTAAGAAGATTTGGTTGGCAAAATGAGAACTCCGAGTGGCGAAGGAGTATACTAAAAAGCCCACTTTCATACCCTGACTAGACTCTCACTACTAACTCCAAAGCTGACATTACTCGATCTCATCCTTACTTTTATTCTATAATTACTGGCATTAAACCTGGTTTCACTATATCCTATCTTTTGTCCCCTGTCCATTAGTCTGCCGCTACTGACCTCAATTCCGCAGTTGCTGATCTGGGTCTCCGCCTTAACTCTTCAACAGATGGTTGGTTCTCATTCTCTCGCTCCCCACTTAAGGTCTTTAGCTGCCTATTTGCATTCCATACCTCTTGTTTTAAACTTAGCACTGTGGTCCATCAGGCTTACTACCTTCCCAGCGGTAATGAAACAAAGAAGTAAGGACTACCCCACTACTACCATATAAGAATTAGGCTAGCGCTCTTTAGACTTTCACTCTGCATATCAGGATCTTTGCTCGCTAACTCCCCCTTCCTAACTATTATTCTCATATCCTTATTCTTCTTAGTGGATTTAATAACAGCTACTGCCCCCCCTCCCCTCCCCTAAGCTCTCAGAACGAAATGAGTGAGTGACCTTATTCTTTATCTCTTACTGGTGGGGGTGATCGATCCCATGTTTGGAGTTAGGGGCTTGGTGGCTAGTAGATTTAATAACTAGCCTCACCCTTGCTAGTTTAGTTCCGTATTAGTGGTGTGGGGGTCTTTCTATTCCTTATTCTAAGATAAAATATTGAATTGAGCTGTTCCGTCTTTCAGACCTGCTGTTTGCAACTGATTCTTTCACTTTGGATTCTCTTCCTTATTCTGCTAATGGAACCTTTCTTATGATCTTGAAGAAAGATAATTCGAGTAGACAAGGGGAAGGGGACAATAAGCCCTTTTTGCTAACTCGTCATGTTCTTAGTAGACAAGATAACTTTACTGACCTGCTTCTGATACTTATTCGGCTTCAGAGACATCTGTTGCTTCAGATCAAGTTAATTTTCTTTCTTCCTCTAAAGATCTTTCTCATGCATCTGATATCGTAGACCTTACTAGACCTGTCCTGCTTACTACTTATAAGTAAGATGAAAGAAACAAAGAAATAAAATGAAACAATGGATGAAACTGAACCCGGAGCCATCCACTGATTTAATTGCAGATGAACCAATAACTCAAAAGTAATATTGGATTGGAATATCTCTCTTATCGAGCCCAATATAGAAGATTATAAAGATACTACATCCCTTGATTCTTCCCCAAACAACACTTCACTTGCAGAACCGATTGCTGTGGCCTTTACTTAATTTAATTGCCCTTGAGACTTAACTAAAAGATTGGGCATTCTCTGAGGCTTCTGATCCAAAAAACAGGACTCGTTCTCTTTCTTACGCCTGTCCCTTATCTTAAGGCCTCCAATTATTATGTTCCTTCTGCTCGATCTAGATCTGCTTTAACAGCTTCCTTTTGATTCTTGGTACAAGAGCTCAGAAGCCAACTCATTACTATACTATTGGTCTTTGCTCGTTTATTCCATCTTTCAACTTTGGGTACGATGTAGTGCATCTACTATACTAACATCTAATATACTAATAAGAATAATAATATTGGTACGTATGATCCAATGCATTAAGATAGAATAGCGGTATGGATAACAAGGCTAGAAATCAATCACTGCTAACAAGACTACACTATATGTGAGAACTAACAGCGAATCAACTACCCACCTTATTTATTGTCATAATGAAATGTCAGTAAACCGAGCCTTACGTGTTTGCTTCACTCTTCACCCCCTGCCCCGGAGAACGGATCTTACTTTCCTGTCCCTAACTCTTGCTATATTACCTCTCAGGCTATTTATCTTTACAGAACCTAACCCGCAAGAGAACCATAAAGATGTTACCCTAAACCTTATGAGCCTGAATCCCAATAATCTTGATCTTTATTTCCAGCTTTAGATACTAATCCTTATCTTACTCCTTATGTGTTCACCTTTCTTTTCATTGAACTGCTTCTTCTCGATGCAATTACTTTGGCACAGCTTCTTTTAGGCCCAACTCGGCTTCTTCTCTTGTTCCTTATTCCATTGTGGATTCAACTCGAATGTAACTTCACCTTGATTCAGAATCAATAATACATTCTCTATACTTAAAGTCTTTTTTGGCCTTCGACTGTCTGAAGTCAAACAAATACCATATCTCATCCATCGATGGTTAAAGCAACAAATCATGGATTCTTTCTGGCACCCAATCAAACTGGAAGGATGAGACAATAATCCTTCTTGCGTCGACACGGAATTCTACTTGAACTAGATATAAAGAGATTTGATTCGGCTTCTTGAGATCCATCGTTAATAGAAAAACTGGAGCTGTAGTTTGTGCCAATTAACCCTAGTAAACCACCTAATGAATTAAAATAAAATAGAATATGATAAAACACATCCTAACATATAATGATAAATATAAATAGTTTTTGAGAAGATACAGACTTCGAGAAGACACCGTCTTTGAGAAGACACAGTCTTCGAGAAGACACAGTCTTCGAGAAGACAGTCTCCGAGAAGACACATTCCCCTTGAAGACAGTCTTTGAGAATTTTGCCTTCATTCTTAAAACCATTTGGGGCCTACAAATACTCCACCCATTTTTGCTTGAGGATGCAAGAATCAAGAGTGAAAATTTTATGAAAATGCTATTATAATTCCTTGAGAGCTCCCCCTCATTTCTTATTGTATAGTTTTTGTTTAAGGGAGAGTTGAGAGAATTATAAAGGTTATCTCCTGAATCTGTAAAAAGAGAATAGAGCTATAAGAGAGGTGTTTGATCTTTACCTATTGAAAAAGATCAGGAGTAGAAGCCGGTGGCCTCGAGGGAAGAGGAATCAGGAGTGGACATAGGTCAAGGGACCGAACCACTATAAAAATCTGGTGTGCATCTCTTTCTTGACTTTTATTACTATTGCTCTTGGATTTAATTGATTATTAACTAGTTCTAAGTTAAAGCACTTTCAATATCGGTTTTCTTCGAACAAAAGGTTTTTCAAATCGAAGTTTCTCACTTAGCACTAATTCACCCCTCTTAGTGCTAACTTGATCCCAACACTTGCGTCCAGCAATCGACCCACTTCGTCTTCAATGGCTCTCTATCAGTCGGGAGTGAACCTCTATGATTTCTGTTTCACAGGCCATGCCCTGGGCACTTTTGGGCTGATTCCAAGCATATCCCTCAGGGACCAGGCGAAGTCACTGGAGTTCTGTCCAAGGAATTCCACAAGTTGGATTCACTAACTTTCAGGGAGCTCGGACTCGACCTTCACAACCTTGTATAGGTGTTTCAAGTCGAGGGGGACCTCTAAAACCTACTCTGTAAGCTCGGGACGTGGGGTGGTCTTGTTGGGTTCTCGAGGATCGGTCATTAGCACTTCCGACCTTCCTTTTTTGGGCAAGATCATCGTTGTTAAGTAGCATTGCCTGAACTCTCGAGGGCCGCTCCTTGCTTCATTGATCGCAGACCTGGTTGGGAACTTCATGGTTTAATAGTATGTTGAAACAATCGCTCTCAGCTTGTTGAGGGTTGGGCGACCAATGATCGCATTGTACGTGGAGGTAGCACGACCACCATGAATGGGACCATCAAGGTCTTCGACCTTGGCTCTTCTCCGATCGTCACCGGGAGGGTGGTGGTGCCGAGCAGGGAGACAGAGTCTCTGGTGAATCCTGTCAAAGTAAAAATCATAAGGACAATGTCCCTATTAGTTAACTCCAGTTTCTAAAAAGCATTAAGGTACAAAATGTCAACCGAATTTCCTATGTGTACCATGATCCTTTTAACCTTAGCGTTTGCAATCCTCGCTGAGATCATCAAAGCGTCATCGTGGTTGGGGTATTCTTTCTCCCCTAACCTGAAGATGATCTCGGGGTTTGACTAGCATCTCGACCTCTTTGCCACCGCTACTTGGGCATACGCCTTTCGGGCAGAAGAGCTATCTCCCCCGGAAGCAGGTCCGCTGACG
The DNA here is from genome assembly GCA_029747655.1 of Ensete ventricosum. Taxonomy (NCBI): domain Eukaryota; kingdom Viridiplantae; phylum Streptophyta; class Magnoliopsida; order Zingiberales; family Musaceae; genus Ensete; species Ensete ventricosum. The sequence goes on along the minus strand of JAQQAF010000008.1, from coordinate 35,341,030 downwards.
ATAACATCGATTTGCTTCACTATTAGCCCTTTAGGGTGAGGTGAGGGGTCTCTGCTTGGGAAACCAAGTGGGAGCATCACATGTGAAACAGAAGATCAAATCAAAACAGGTTTCCTACATAAATCAAATCATCGTGCAAAAGATTGACTCGCGAGAAAGTCGCAAAACTGAAAAACTACATCATGTGAGAGATTATTTACCTAAGGAGATTATATATCATTATTTTTTTAGATCTGGATGGAGAGGATGAATGAGGTCAAACGTCCTTCTCTCTAGCGGTATCCATACGATGGATCGCTGCAGCGATACTCCTATCGCAATCGCAGGTCTCGTAACTCTTGCACAGAGGAAGGGAGGAGAATAGGAGGGGACGACCAAAGATGCAGCCTATCACCTATATGTCTTCCCTCCTATTTATAGAGAGCCACCAAAAATCCTAGGGCTCCTGCCTTAGTGGGTATTGGATCTCCATCCAATTATCCATTAACCTTGCATTATTGGATCTCTATCTAATAATCTCCTTTGGCCTCTAATTGGGCCCCATGCAAGAAGCCCATTAGTGCAGGGTCTCATCTAATGAGAATATGAGCTAATTGGATCTCTATCCAATCCTCTATTCGCTGAAACATTCACATTATGTGTTTGACCCTCTAATCCCGATACCGAGTTGGCCATGAGTCACTACCAATAAAACTCCTTTTGATATAGTGATTATTATCCTCATAATAATTCACTCGACTCATCGACTATGGACGTACTAGGCCATTACGCCATAGTCCTTAAATGGTATAAGGGGATCAAATCTATCGGACCTGTTTGTCCATATTTAACATGTATTTATAGTACCTCATCCAACTGATATCCGAGAGATCGTATATTGGATATGATACTATTAGGTCACATACGGAATCCATCTGAGTCTCACTCTAATCTGATTCTGCCGGAGAACTCCTTCACCCTCAATCCGAATGACCTTAGCTAGGGATTTGTCTAAACAAGCACACATAAGATATTTCTCTCATGATACAATGAGTGGATGATTCTTTATTGACACTCAATTGCCTTCGTAAGGTTGACTACAAATCTCGATAATCAGTTGTATCAGATCTGGAACTTTTCAAACCTATAAGTTCGGCGTCAAAGAAAGCAGTACTCACACAAAGCATCCTTGGTGTCTAAAGTCTAAGGACCAGACACACAACTAGGACTATGAAATCAATATATGATATTAGGTATCATTAACCATACAACATTCCATAAGTAGATTAATTAGTGAACTCATTCTCCAATGAGCACTTGTATTGTATCCTTAGTGTCTCCACACAAGTGGCTATGAGACCAGCCACCTCCATCATATGGATGAGTATACAGTACACCGGTCTGTCCGGTTATCTCGATATCTCTCTTGAGTAACCTATGACTAGGATTATTTGGAATCTATATTTGAAGGTGAATCGATCTCGTTATAGTGATCTCATCATGATCTGATTCCTATTGTAAAGAACCAATGACATCATAATATATATATATAATAAATAATATAATATGAGAATATGCTAATAATAATCATAATAAAAAAATCAATCAACGTGTCATACGTGCTATCACTCACATGATTGGCTTGTAGGGCATATGTAACTAGCAATCTCTCACTTGTCCTAAAGCCAATCACCTATGTGTCTGATCCCTATCAGACCCCCATGATGCTCAAATACAATCTGAGCCAACGGTTTCATTAGTGGATCTACAATGTTATCTTCGAATGAAACTTTTTCCATTGCTATATACTTTTGGGCTATGATCTCTCTAATTAGTTAGAACCTCTTTAGAATAATTCTGATGTGACCTAGGTCCCTTGCTAGAGCTATAACCTTATTGGTGTCGCTATATATGGGAATTGACTCCACATTGCCTGGTATGACTCCTAAATCCCTGATAAACTTCTTCATCTACACCCCTTCTTTTGCTATTTTTATTGCAGCAATATTTTCCTCCTCTGTGGTTAAGTCAGTAGTAGTATCTTGCTTAGAACTCTTCCAACTTATTGCTCATCTATTCAGGGTGAAAGAATACCGTGAGTTTGACTTGCTATCATTAATGTTGGACTAGAAACTCAAGTCCGTGTAACCCTCAACTTGGAGGCTACCTCCTTTATATACTAGTAAAAGATCATTAGTCATTCTCAAGTACTTAAGGATACACTTTACTGCCTTCCAGTAGTCTAAACCTAGATTTGCTTGATACCTGCTCGTGACACTTAGAGCATGCGCTATATCAGGCCTGATACATAGCATAACATACATGATAGACCCTATCACTGAGGCATAGAGTTTTTTATCCATGTCTGCCCTTTCTTCAGGAGTCTTTAGGGACATACTCCTGGAAAGTGATATTCTATGTCTCATCGGTATAAGATCTCTCTTGAAATTCTCCATGCCAAACCTTTTGATGATGGAGTCTATGTACCTGGAGTAGGACAAGCCAAGCATCCTCTTCAATTTATCTCTATAGATCCGAATCCCCAAAAGATAGGATGCTTCCCCTAAGTACTTTATGGAGAAGTTTTTGGATAGCCAAGCCTTAAATGTGGAGAGCATTCTTACATCATTCCCAATGATTAGGATGTCATCCACATATAGCACCAAGAAGGTGATAGCGCTCTCACTTACCTTCTTGTATACACAAGGCTCATTTTTGTTCTTAACAAAGTCATAAGATCTGATTGCCTCATCAAATCTTATGTTCCAACTTTGGGAAGCTTGCTTCAATCCATAAATGAACCTTAGCAACCTGCAGACTTTATCTGGACTCTCTTTGAATACAAATCCCTTTAGTTGTATCATATACACCTCCTCCTCAAGGTTGCCATTGAGGAATATTATTTTCATATCTATCTAACAAATCTTATAGTTATAGTGTGTTGCAATGGCCAAAAGAATTATGATGGATTTAAGCATGGCTATAGGTGAAAAGGTTTCGTCATAGTCAACTCCTTACCTTTGATGATATCCTTTAGCTACCAGCCTTACCTTATAGTCCTCCACCATTCCCTACACTTCGATCTTCTTCTTGAAGAACCATTTGCAGCCGATGGGTACGATACACTCAAGTGCATCCACAAGGTTCCAAACCTTGTTAAAGTACATGGAATCCATCTCAGAATTCATGGCTTCTTCCCACTTCCCAGAGTCTATACTCATAATAGCCTCCTCGTAGATCTAAGGATCAACATCTTGAGAGTCCTCTCTACTGATATGTCCCATATATTTTTCAGGAGGGTTAGATAATCTGCTAGACCAATGCAAAGTTAAAACTTGTGTACTAGGTACCTGAACAGATCTGGGCTTTGGAATGATGCTTGAGCTAGGTTCTCCAACCTCGCTCAACTCTATCTCAATCCCAATGTTTTCACCAAAAATATGTTCCTTCTCAAGCACAGCTCTCTTGGCAATAAAGACCTTCTAGTCCTCAAGATGATATAATAATACCCCAAAGTCTCCTTACGGTATCTCACGAACGTACACCGTTCCATCCTTGATTCCAAATTATCGGGGCTATGTCTTCTAACGTGGGTAGGATAACCCTAAATCTTAACCATCTTAAGATTATGCTTCTTTCCTTTTCATATCTCATATGGTATAAACACTATCAACTTTGATGGAACGTTGTTCGGAAGGTAAGCTGCGGTCTCTAAGGCGTATCCCCAGAATGAGATGGGTAGGTCAGCAAAACTCATCATGGACCGCACATGTCTAACAGCGTGTGATTTCTTCTTTCTAATATGCCAATAAGCTGAGGTGTATAGGAGGTGTCCACTAGGATAGAATCTCATTGTCCCCGAGGAAATGGGTGAACTCTGTGCTTAAGTATTCTCCTCCTCGATATGATCGAAGAGATTTTTTACTCTTTTTAATTTAGTTCTCTACCTCATTCTTAGATTTCCTAAATTTCTTAGAGGCCTTGGACTTGTACTTCATCAAGTACACATGTACATACCTAGAGAAATCATCAGTGAATGTAATGAAGTATGAGTAACTGCCTATAACCTGAATCGACATGAGACCACATACATCACTATGTATGAGTTTCAATAACTCAGTGGCTCTCTCTCCAATTCCACTAAAAGGAGAGTTAGTCATTTTCCCACGAAGGCAAGGTTCACAAGTTGTATACGATTCATAGACAAATGGATCTAAGTATTGATCTTTCAATAACTTTTGAATCCTTCCGTCATGTATATGACATAGCCTACAATATCATAGGTATACATTGTTCACCTCATCTCTTTTCCTCTTAGACATATTTATATTTATGATGTGTGGAGAAGTGTCTAACACATATAAGCCATTTATCAGGGTCTCTCTAGTGATGATCTTATTATCCATAATTATTGAATAACTATTATTCTCAAAAACTAATTTATATCCACTAATTGTCAAATAAGAGATGAAAATAATATCTTTGATAATAGAGGGAATAAAATAGTATGCATCCAATGCAATAATAGCTCCATCAGGCAAATGTAGGGTGACATCCCCAATAGCAACTGTAGCAACTCTTGTTTCATTGCCCATCTTGAGGTCCATCTCTCCTGTGGCCAATCTCCTAAGTCTTGCCATAACTTGCAATGAATTTCAAAGATGATAAGCACTCCCGATATCCAATATCCATGTGTTATCATGAAAATCTGACAAGTGGAGATTGATCATGAATACACCTAAAGCTTCTCCAAGCTTTTGTTTCGTCTTATTTGTAAGGTATTCCTTACAGTTCCTCTTCTAGTGCCCATCTTGGCCGTAGTGGAAACACTGTCCTTTGTCCTTTATCGGGACTTTTTTAGCAACATGTGCCTTACCTAGTCATTCTTTGCCCTTGCCCTTCTTAAGGTTTTTGCTGGCCTTCATTTTCTTTTTGGTCTCACCAATATAGAGAACTGACTTCTCTTTCTTGATAGCACTCTCAGCTTCCCTCAATATATGGAGGAGTTCAGGGAGAGTCACCCCAAACTTGCTCATGTTAAAATTCATGATGAAGTGGGAAAAGGAATCTGGTAGGGATTGAAGTATAATATCAATGCACAAGTTATCCTCTAGGACTATTCCTTGACCTATGAGTTTCTCGATCCACTCTACCATCTTTAAGACATGACTCTCAACTGATGTCCCTTATATCATTCTAGCTTAGAACAGTCTCTTCGATATCTCATATCTTTGAGTTCTTCCCCGTTTCTCAAACAATTGGTAGAAATAAAGAATGATAGAATATGCATCAATGCTCTCATATTGCCTCTGTAACTCAGGAGTCATGGAGGCCAACATGTAAAATTTTGTCAATATGGAATCATCTATATACTTCACATAGCGAGCGATCTCATCCTCGCTTGTCCCTTTTTCTAGCGTGGGTATAATTGTATCAAGGACGTACGTAATTTTCTCTACCATGAGAATAATTTTGAAATTATGGAGCCAATCCGTGTAGTTAGGACTATGAGGCAGTTGGCATCAGGTATGCTATGCAGTGGGTTTATGAGCGACATGTTTCTATCAAACAAGATATAGCAAAAATAAATAATATATATATTTTATGAAAAAACTAATTAAGATATAGACTTCTATCTTAATGTACTCCAATAATTTTCTGAGCGAATCATGCGATACCCTTGACACGTGAGACCAAAGTCTCCAGCAGACTCCTAGTAGGGATTGGGATCCAATCGGCATCTTCGTGCAACCTCGAGTGACTTGACCAATTACACTAAGCTCGAAAGGTTGACAACTCTTGTTAATCACAAGTCCTTGTGATTCCCATCATGTTTGGCCTCCGAATCATCAGGGTCTCGGCTGCTCGACCAACCATGAAGTTCAGTTAAGTCATCACCATCGTTATAAGATATGTTTGATTCAATAACATGCTCTCGACTTCTCAACCAAGTCATATAATGTCCTTAGGTCACTGGTGATATCTCTATGTCATAAGCAAGAACTCGTTCATATAGATAGGTGAGCCTCGAGTGACTCGACTAACTCAACCTATGTCATGATTCAATTTCTTCCTATTATGATGGAAGGTCACGTGGGTCAATCTTATTGCCGCATGCTCATCGACTTAATATTATCGTAGAAGGGGTTTTTTGTTTTGTATCAATCACCTAATATATCGTGTCACACACATACATATTTAATATATATCTACATCACATGCAAATATATATATATATATATATAGTAGTAGGTGTATAACACATATCACATATGCAAGCCATACCGGATGATCATGAGCCATCACATAATATGATTAAGCTCGAGCCAATGGGCCTAATCACTCATAATAGGATCTACGTATGTATCGGTGCATCTCCATACCTCGTGATCATTGATCTCGTTATCATCGGTTCTGTCGGATCCTCTTTGCACCACCATGCGTCGTGATCTTCCACCACGGCATCGTGGTTCCCATTGTCACCTCCACGCTCCCGTCGTGCCTCTTTATAAAATTATAAAATAATCATAAACACGCAGGCCAGACAATAATTGAGAAAAACGGAGGCTCGTAGGCCCCTATAATAATAATAATAATAATAATAATAATAATCACATTTACACACATCATAATACATGACTCATAATCATCCATCCATCCATATCATACATCATATATACATATCATGTAAGATTACTAGATATATAATAATTAATTAAAATATTAATTATTTATTTTTTTAGAAAATCAGGACATGCTAGGAATTTTTAGAATTATCAAGGGTATTTTCAGAATTCTGGACAGAAGGACAGACCTCAAAATTTCTCAAATTCGAAGGGACAAAATCATTCTTTTGCCACAAAAAAGAAAACCCTAATCCTTTGCCCCTTCCATCGGTGGTCGTCGCGTCCACGTAGGCGACAGCAGTACGCGAGGGTGGGCGATTGTCGTGACCGCAAGCAGCACCTCTGTGGGTATTACCTATTCCCGCAGGCACCACCTGTGCCGGCGGTAGCCATGCTTGCGGGTGGCTACCCCTTGCGGGCAGCCCCTATAGCAACCTGGCCGTAGGCTGGCCACGGGCCGATTGTAAGTGTACTATACTAGAAAGGAGTACACCTACAGTTGACTGCCCCTGCAGGTGGCCTGGTTGCAGGTAGTCACCCCTGTATGGGGCATGCCCGTAGGTGGCTGCCCCCTTCCCCTTGCCTTTATCGTGAAAACGCAGTAAGAACACATAGAACAATTCTACGTGATGCAATCTCATCACACACATTTTAAAACCAATCTTTCGCATGAACAACCTGGCTCTGATACCACTATTGGGAAACCAAGCAGGAGCATCACATGCGCAGTAGAAGATCAAAACAAAACATGTTTCCTACGCAGATTAAATAATCGTGCAAAAGATTGGGTCATGAGGAAGCCGTAAAATCTAAAAACTGCATCGAGTGAGAGATTGTTTACCTAGGGAGATTGTAATCTCTATTTTTCCAGATCCGGATGGAGAGGATGAAGGAGGTCAAGCGTCCTCCTCTCTAGCGGTATCCACATAATAGATCGATGCAGTGATACTCCTCCTATCGCAATCCCAGGTCTCACAACATTTGCGCAGAGGGAGGAAGGAGAATAGAAGGGGCGGCCAAAGATGCAGCTTATCACCTATGTGTCTTCCCTCCTATTTATAAAGAGCCACCAAAAACCCTATGGGGCCTACCTTAGTATGTATTGGATCTCCATCCAATTACCCATTAATCTTGCATTATTGGATGTCTATCCAATAATCTCCTTTGGCATCTAATTGGGCCCTATGCAAGAAGCCCATCAGTGCAGGGTCTCATCTAATGAGAATAGGGGCTAATTGGATCACTATCCAATCCTCTATTTGCTGAAGCATCTACCATATGTGTGTGACCCTCTAGGCCTGATACCGAGCTGGTCGTGAGTCACTCCCATTAGAACTCCTTCTGATATAGTGAATTATTATCCCCATAATAATTCACTTGACTCATCGACTATGGACGTACTAGGCTATCGTGCCATAGTCCCCAGACAATACAATAGGATCAAATCCATCGGACCTGTCTGTCCATAATTACCATGTATTTGTAGTCCCTCATCCAACTAATATCCTAGAGACCGTATATTGGACATGCTATTGTCAGATCACATACGAAATCTATCTGAGCCTTGCTCTAATTGGATTCTCTCAGAGAAATCCTCCATCAATCCGAATAACCATAGCTAAGGATTTGTCTGAGCAAGCACACATGAGATATTCCTCTTACGATACCGAGAGTGGATGATCCTTTATTGATACTCAATTGCCTTCGTAAGGTTAGCTACCAATTCTAATAACTAGCTATATCAGATCTTGAACTTTCCAAACCTGTAAGTCTAGCGTCAAAGAAATGAGTACTTATACAAGGCATCGTTGGTGTCTCAAGTCTAAGGACTAGACACACAACTAGGACTACGGAGTCGCTATCTGACATTAGGTATCATTAACTATATAATATTCCATAAGCGGATCAATCAGTAAACTCATTCTCCAATTAGCACATATACTCTATCCTTAGTTTCTCCACGCAAATGGCTATGAGACTAGCCGCCTTCATCATATGGACGGGTATACAGAACATTGGTTTGTCTCGTTATTTCGATGTCCTTCTCGAGTAACTTATGACTAGGATTATTTGAGATCTGTGTTTGAAGGTGAATTGATCTCATTATTGTGATGACATTACGATCCAATTTTCATTGCATAAAACTAAGGACATCACAATATATATATGCAACAAATAATATAATATGAGAATATGCCAATAATAATTATAAGCAAAAAGACCACTCAGCGTGTCACACATGTCATCACTCATGTGATTGGCTTGTAGGGCACCTGAGATGTCCTTAGCAAGTGAGATTCTTAGACATAACAACTGAGATGTCCTTAGCAAGTGAGATTCTCGATCTAGTTCTTGAGGTCATAAAACTCCTCAGTGTCATGCCCGTAATCATGATGCAAACGATAGTATCTCCTTTTTCCCGCATATCTAGATGTGTCTTTATTGGGTTGGGGTTCTTGAGAAGCTCTTTTTCTAGGATTTGGAGGAAAATTTCAGTCCGAGTAGAGTTAAGCGGTATCGGTGGCGACCTTGGAGTTAGAATTTCGGGTCTATCCAGACTCCTCCTCGGGGGTCCCAAAGGTTGTCCTCTGGATTGCTCTACGTAGGGGCGCTTCTGGTCCTCATGTTTCCTGGCCACCATGATCTCGGCAGTAATGTATTGGTTCGCCCTTTGTAGCATTTCAAGGACTGTGGAGGGCGAGTGCACAATCAATGACCAGAGAAACCTTGAAGGTCGGAGATCCGTTAGAAAGGCTTGGATTCCCAACAAGGGGTGTGCGTCGGTGACCCCTCGGACTTCCGCTGCAAAGCGCACGATGAATTGGGCTAGCGATTTGTCATCTTTCTAGCTCAAGTCGAGGAGCGATGTAGTGATGGGCTTTAGTCAGGTGCTAGCTAGAAAGTTCAGGTTGAACTTTTTTGTGAGTTGGTAGAAATAAGTGATGGAGGACGGCTTGAGGCGGCTATACCACATTCAAGCTGGCCCTCATAGGGTCATCGAGAAAGCCCTGCACATCAGTACATCCAAGGTGTCATAGAGGGCCATTTGAGCTCGGAAGGCCAACATGCTCTACGAGGCCGAGCTACCATCATAGGCTTCTAATGTTGGGAGCCAAAAACTGGGCAGAATTGGTTTGAACTGAATTTCATGTGTGAAGGGCGAGTCGCACTTGGAGCTTTCATCGAGCTCCTCCTTTGATTTGATGAACTCCTTTTGCACCTCGTCCAATCGCCGGTTTACCTAACACAGTTGCGCTTAGAGGGAATCTATTGAGTTGGAAGAGAGGGTGTCCGGCTCAAGAAGACTAGGGATAAAGGCTCCGGAATGGGCGTCGAGAGTCCGGGTATGGCTTTTGGGGTTCCCAACCTATCCTCATGAGGGAAGCATTGTCCCTCGGCATCGGTAGGTTGGGATGGAAGTGGATCCTCCCAAGGCACAAGCTTGTTCGGCCGGAGTGTTTGGGGAGCCGATTGCGGGAGCACCGATGGGTGGGCTAGCTGTGGAATATGTGGGATGATAACCTGCATCATCTCGGCCAATGCTTGCACTTGGTTGGTGAGGCCGAGTAAGGCTTCAGTTGTGACAGCAGGTGGCCCGGGGTTTAGTACGGGGCCAAAGAACTCTGGGTAGTTGAATAACCTCCAGTGGTGATTCAGAGTAAGGGCAGGCAAGTTCCCTTCCCCAAAGTGTCATGGACAACAATGTAAACAAGGTGTTAGATGAAATGCTCATGTTTATCCATGTCCTTCGGTTTGTGTATATACCTTGTACAGTAAGTAGCAGGCTTGCAGTAGGCTTGGCAGCCCTAGTTTAGTTTATTTTGTGACCGATTTTGGCTTGTAAATACGAGTGTGTCTTGTAAGCACTTGTAGGGACTTCGGTCTGTAATGGACCATTATCCTTTGTATGCAACCTTTCCGATTTTGTAATGTCCATGGGTGTAATTTTGTATTAGCTTTATAAAGTGTTTGCTTGAGCAATTGCTTGTGGATCCCGTTGGAATTGCTTCTTCTGGCTCATTTTCTCTTTTGTAAGTCTAAGTGACCCTAGAAGATATCGGGGAAGGCTGATCTTTGTAGACGGACACACATGGGTGTCGCAAGGCTTAGGCAAAAGCAGCTAAGCCCGTGACATTATGGTGTCAAAGCGGGACAAGCACATGTAAAAACACTCGCCAAACAAATGTAGGGGACCTAGCTAGGTTGTGTGGAGGACAGCCAACACGCGCAACTGTTTGGGGGAAACATACATTGAGATGTAGGGAAAGCAGTCACTTAGAGGAGCGGGCATCTATGTTGGCATTCAGAGGAATGACCAACCCTTTGCGCGAGAGGCACCATGAGGACAAGCAAGCGAAGAAGAATGCGTAGCGCACAAAGATTGGGATGGCTGAGTTCGAGCTATGGCTCGACGTTGGCAACCAAACTTGACGGTGCTCAAGGCAAAGTGGGGCGGTTGGTGAAAGATGAGACCATGTAAAGTGGGATGTATTGCTCAATGACCGTAAGAGTTATGCAAAACTAACAGAGGTGAGGGGAATTGCTAACTCGAAGGATTCAGTACTCATGCAAGGGCTTGTACACAGACGACAGAGTGTTCATGCCCATCCCAAAGCATGATCGGAACTCGACACAATGGAGCATCAGAACTTCCTCTTCAGCATGGAAAGGATACGTCCGTAGGCAGCTGAAGTGTGCAACAAGTTCAACATGTTGCCAGACCTTGAAGGGTACAGTGGGGCTGTATTAGTGAAGAGTCACAATTTAGCAAGTGCATTTGTGGGGCAGAACAAGGCATAAGTTGTTCAGTAAGACAGAGTAGTCCAAAGGGGATGGTGATCTCTGAAACTTCTAGTGGGAAGAATGCAAAGAGGAAAGTTGCTCCAACATGACAGATATCTAAGAGAGATATGTCCTAATTCACTAGAGGGAGAATCATGTGCAACGGACCACACATATTGAGGAAGAGTTATTCAAGGAAATATCTCCACAGAGCTTAATGGACCGAGTGAATGACGAGGAGTCATCGCATGATCTCGAATGAGGTAATGCATTGGTGGATGCATTTCGAGATCAAATGGGGAGCAATCCAAGGCAACATCATATGAAGGAACACGTAGAGTCGATGTGGAAATCGAACTCAACAGAGGGCTGACCCGTGGAATGGTGGACGCAAGGGCCACTATCAACACAATGCAAATCGAGGAGTGGAGCGACTTGGGTGGAACTTGGTGAAGTATCCAAGCCGCATGAAGAGAGTCGACATAGAAGATGAAACATGGAGCAGAGGCACGAAGCTTTCCTTGGACAGAGGTCAAGGGCATAAACTCTTATAGAGGTAAGAGTGGGATGATGTTGTTCCATAGGTTCTTCATTTTGATGGGGCAGACTTATCTTGTATAGTGCCAAAGACAAAGGGAGCTTCGAGGCACATGCAAGTTACCATAGAGATGTATTTGACGGAGTAACTAAGGTGATTTAACTTATGGAGGCGAAGTTGGGATCAAGATACCTTAGCACGGGGCAAGAGGATGCAGAGACGGGAACTCTTGAAGAATATACCATAGTGTTGTCATTCGAGTTATTAGGAACAAGTGGTGTATAGCGGAGATTGTACTGGTAGGGGATAGAGGCCCAGGATCCAGACAATGATGCACTAATTCTAGCAAAGTCAGGGGACTTTAGGAGCTACTAGGCGACGGACTGTCCTAGAGCTATGCTTCATCCAGGTGTGACCCAAGAGTGTCTGGACGAAGATGAATTGCTAAGGGAGCGAACCAAAAATCGGAGATAGCAGAGGCTCTATGATGTGTTGTAGAGGCTACACATAGAGAAGTCATGGTCTGAGTTCATCACACAAGAATCTGTATGCAATGGAGATGTCACCAAGGGCGATATGGTACAGTGGATCATGGTGGAATAGTTCATGGCAATACAACACATGCGGACATGTCCCGTGAGAGACACGATCATGCAGAGGTATGACCAGGAGTTATTGGGAGCTCCACCTTGGTGTATAATACAACAAGAAGAAGGGCTATGGATTCAAGGAGTGAATGTCGTGGTACCGTAGAGGCGGGTCTACGTGTGTGTATCAGAGCTTACATTGGATGGAAGCCTTAGTCATCAGTATATGGGGGCTGTATACTGTTGAATCTCAGATTTTTATGATGAAATCAATTGATGGATTATTGATCTAACATGATTATTAGAGTTAATTGATGCAAGATTAATTACGATAGAAGGATTATTAAACTCAGGGTTGGCCAAGGTTAAGTCCATGCAACGAGTCGATGCGTTTGGGAACTCGCCAGGAGTGTGTCGGAAGCTCGCCGAGGGTATCGGGAGTTTGCTAGGATGGCGCAAGGGAGTTCGCCAAAAGAAGATCGAGATTCATCAGAAGATTATAGGGGTAGCCGAAAAGCTTGTCGGGAGTCAAAATGGTCTTGTAATGGATATTTTGGTAATTATGATGATTGTATTTAATTAAGTTGTAATTAACATCATGCAGGTCTAACTATGGCAAGATCAATGAAGCTACAACCAGATGATGGGCCAAGATACAACCTAGGCATCGGGCCGAGTACGGACGATGCAGTGGGTTCTCACCGGAAGTTCGCTAGGAGATTCGCCGAAGGAATTGAGAAGCTCACTGGGAATGCAAAGGGAGATCGCCAGAAAGAAGACCGGAGGACTTGCCACAAGATTGTCGGAGGTTACCAAAGTATGCAGGAGTTAGGTCTTAATTAGGCTTAATTGGTCATTAAGTGTTGTAATCATTGAGTTGTAGTTAGGGTTAGAGTCCTAATTGAGTTGGATTTGGAAGGAATCTAAATCAACTCAATGAGGCAACCAGATCCACTATTGGGTTTGGTTGAGCTCAGGTTGAGCTCAATCAGTTGACCAAAGAGCTGGTCATCGTAAAAGTAAAATCAGAATTTGAAAAGTGGAAGGAACCACTTATGCAAAAATTTCGACGGGTAAATTATCGATGAGCGGCGGTTGGACCGCCCGTACCACAGAATCCGAGCGGCGGCGAGCAAGTGTCGGTGGATAAACCGCCCAGATGGTGGTTGGACCGCCTGTACCACAGATTACGAGCGACGACCAACGGCTGACGACGGGTACCACCCAGAATAGCGGGTAAACTGCCCATACCCAGATTTTTTGGATACGGTTGGATTTTGGCTCCGATTTTGAAGCCAATTTGGGGCCTATAAATACCCCAAGTTTTCTTACATTCAGAACATCACTTTAGGGGATTATATTCTGAGAAACTATTGTGTGAGAATTGTAAGAAAAAGAAAAGGGGTAAGGGAGAGAGCTTAGAGTTGTAAATCTAGTCTCCCTTGTAAGCTCAAGTGTAAGGGTTTGATCTTCACCCAAAGAAGATTGGTAGTGGATGTCGGTGTGCCTTAAGAAGGAGGACTCGGAAGTGGCGTAGGCCGTTGGCGCCAAACCACTATAAAATTGTAAGTGTTTCATACTTCAATTGCTTGAATGTTGTTGAATTGATGCTACCAACTTAACTAAACCACCATGAAAGCAAGGCGATAAGTTCTTTTTCTCAAACATGATTATCTTTTTGGCTTCTTACTTTTAATCACTCACTTGTTTTAATAAAAATGAAAAGCTTCGGATTTCCTATTCTATCTTATTCGAAAAGCTTTTGCTTTAGAAAGAAAAATCTTAGCTTGTATTAATTCACCACCCTCCCCCCCCCCTCCCCCTCCTAGTGCCAATTGATCCTAACATATACCAACCACCAAGGAAGAAGTCCAAATGTAAGTACCAGTGAGTCCCATGGAGGGGATATGATTATGTGAATGATCAGGAGCTGCCGGGAGCTCCACTTCAGTGAGCAATGCAACGACAAGAAGGGCTGTGGATTCAAGGGGTGAATGCCATGGTACCACAGAGGCATGTCTTCCATGTGTGCACATCGAAGCTTACATCAGATGAAAAGCCTTGGTCATGAGCATATGGGGGCTGTGTACCATCGAGGGAAAAGTCAAATTGCAAGTACCAGTGAGTCCCATGGAGGGGACTTGATTATACAAAGGTATGATCGGAGCGGCTAGAGAGTTAGACTACTTCAATGCTCACATTCGCTTAAGGGAGCCCGACAAGTCAAATGACAAGGCCGAGCAAGCTAACGTTGATATCAAGGAAGCTAAGGAGAACAGAATCAGCATGAGCCCTGCAACAAGATGGAGGAGGTCATGCATGAGAGTTATAGTCTGTCTTTCCATTGACCAAGAAGAACTGCTAAAAGGACATAGTGGTGTTGAAGCAGGTGGTCGAAAAGGACGAGAAAGCAACGACGAGTCCAGTGGGGCTCAGCTACCCAAAAGCAAAGTGTTGGTTAGAAAGGAGGTGGACTCGGAGGAGCACCATAGTGCTGTAGAGGTGGATCTACCAATCGCGCAGGAAGGGATGCAAATGCAAGACAACAAATAGTAGGGTCATGGGCTTGGCAGCACCATGGTATGCAGAGGTGGGACTTCTGTGGAATCATCGATCCCTTGCTCTCATAGAGGGAGAGCATTGGTCGAAAAGGGGCCAAGGAGGTGGAGAATGCAGAGGCAAACTCCAAGTACCAA